>JBAMCJ010004018.1:0-83918 GCA_037075205.1 Drosophila prostipennis
ATTTAATTTGCACATCAACTTCTATCCCAGTATTAAAAACTAACATTTTAACTCATTTGCTTCACTCCTAACTGCATGTTTTTTTCATTATTTGTCCCGTCTTTATTGGTTTTATGTATTCTTCCTCGCGAACTCGCATTTTTGCCCAAATTTACAAAAGGGCCCCGCGCGTAACAAGCACGTGCTTGGTGTCGTTGGGCCACTTGTTTGTACTTCTCGTAGTGCATCAACGTCCATCATATATATATAAGTTTTTAACATTTTTTTAAAGTATTTTTAATGAATTTATTTCGATTTTGTAAGTTATTGCGTTGTATTTTGTGGGAGCCTGCTGCTGCTCCGATCAATATGATTTTCGATCAGTAGTCAGTTCTGTGGATCAAATGCTTAGGTTTTATTTTTCAAAAAGTATTTTGAATTTTGTAGCAGAAGTAAAAGCCCTATTTAATTTCCGTAATGGATTAAAATAAAAAAATACTACAAAAGCAAAGCCAAGCTCCAAGTTAACTATTAATCTTAAGATTCGAACTCTTGACCAAATACGTTTGTACATATGTATATTTGGATATGTTTTGATTTGCTTACAATCATGTGCAATACAATACATACACACAATGGGTGTGTATGTTTCTACTTGAAAGTAGATAAGGTGTTTAAATACAACAAAAATTAATAATTTCCTTTCAGGCAATGCAAAATTTGTCGAGTTTAAAATTAATAATTATCGATCAAATGTGGAATCGGAAAATAATAAGTTACTTCGCTACTTTTGTATTGGTGGCCAATCTTTTCGTGTGTGTACAAATGTTTTCGTTTCATTCAAAACAAAAAATTTGAAATATTATTTCATATTTGTGCGTAAAATCTTAAGATTCGAACTCTTGACCAAATACGTTTGTACATATGTATATTTGGATATGTTTTGATTTGCTTACAATACATGTGCAATACAATACATACACACAATGGGTGTGTATGTTTCTACTTGAAAGTAGATAAGGTGTTTAAATACAACAAAAATCATAATTTCCTTTCAGGCAATGCAACATTTGTCGAGTTTAAAATTAATAATTATCGATCTAATGTGGAATCGGAAAATAATAAGTTACTTCGCTACTTTTGTATTGGTGGCCAATCTTTTCGTTTGTGTACAAATGTTTTCGTTTCATTCAAAACAAAAAATTTGAAAACAACAAATTCCAATTTACAAACACGTATACATATTTGTGCGTAAATTAAAATTGCATTGATAACATTGTAACTCTTTCTATGCTTAAAAATGCTCAACTTTTACTTAGATCACATTCATCTGATTCTCGCTCCAGAAGGATCTTCTAAACAGGTTGATTACACAACGGTTTTTAAAAAAACGCGCTAATAAGAAAGACCTGACAACCGTACTCCAAACTAATTTTAAGCGAACGAAGTCGCTCCGGGTATAGCTTGTAAAGTATATATATTCTTGATCAGGATCACTAGCCGAGTCGATCTAGCCATGTCCGTCTGTCCGTCCGGATGAACGCTGAGATCGCGGAAACTACAAAAGCTAGAATATTGGGATTACCAACACATATTCTTGGGCTTCCTACGCAGCGCAAGTTTATTCCAGCCGACCGCCACGCCCCCTCTAACGCCCACAATCGCCCATAGTCGCCCACAAACAATACTAAAATGTGTCTGGCGCCCACATTTTCAAAGATTTGTTGTGTTTAGTTATACCTATCGAAATGCAGAAGAAATTTTTTAAATCGGACCATTGGTTAAAAAGTTAAGACGGATCAAAGTTTATTTCTCCATCTCCCTCGCACTCCCTTTAGCCGAGTGACGGGTATTAGATAGTCGGGACACCAACTCGACTATAGCGTTCTCTGTTGTTTTTATTTGAAGTTTTTGGTTGTGGACGACTTTTTGTTGGGTTGAGTACTAGCCCTTACTCGTAGAGTAAAAGGGTGTATTATATTCGTGCAAAAGTATGTAACAGGGAGAAGGAAGCGTTTCCGACCCTATAAAGTATATATATTCTTGGTCAGGGTCACTAGCCGAGTCGATATAGCCATGTGCGTCTGTCAGTCTGTCCGTCCGTATGAACGCTGAGATCTCGGAAACTATAAAAGCTAGAGGATTGGCATTTTGCATGAAGATTATTGGAGTTCCTACGCAGCGCAAGTTTATTTCAAGAAGGTGCCACGCCCCCTCTAACGCCCACATTAGCTTATATACGATTTTAAAAATTTAAATATTTCGGAAAAGTAAAAATGCAGTTTTGTTGTGCTTATCAATACATATCGAAATGTAGAAGAAATTTTTTAAATCGGACCATATCTCATATCATATCTCATATCATATCTCCATCTCCATCGCACTCCCTTTAGCCGAGTGACGGGTATTACATAGTCGGGACACCAACCCGACTATAGCGTTCTCTCTTGTTATACCCTTGCAGAGGGTATTATGATTTCAGTCAGAAGTTTGCAACGCAGTGAAGGAGACGTTTCCGACCCTATAAAGTATATATATTCTTGATCAGCATCACTAGACGAGTCGATCTAGCCATGTCCGTCTGTCCGTCTGTCCGTCTGTCCGTCCGTCTGTTTCTACGCAAACTAGTCTCTCAGTTTTAAAGCTATCGCGCTAAAACTTTCCCAAAAGTTTTATATCTATTGCAGGTAGTATATAAGTCGGAACGAGCCGGATCGGACAACTATATCATATAGCTCCCATAGGAATAATCGGGGAAAAAAATTTAAAAAAAATTTATCTTGGGTGTTTTTGAACCTAGACCCTCCTACTTTTGGAAATGCCATTTTTTATCTAATTCTGAATTTCGAATAAAATTTTTTTAAAATCGGACGACTGTATCATATAGCTGCCATAGGAACGATCGAAAAATTAATGGGAATATAATAGGAAATAAATTATTGCTTCGTTGACTTTTATTGTATTCTCTTCTACTCTGGGATATGAGTCTTTAAAATGTTGTCTAATTTCTATTTTAATTTTATCAATATCGAACTACTATATCATATGCCTACCATTTTTTTATACCCTTGCAGAGGGTATTATGATTTCAGTCAGAAGTTTGCAACGCAGTAAAGGAGACGTTTCCGACCCCATAAAGTATATATATTCTTGATCAGCATCACTAGACGAGTCGATCTAGCCATGTCCGTCTGTCCGTCCGTCTGTTTCTACGCAAACTAGTCTCTCAGTTTTAAAGCTATCGGGCTAAAACTTTCCCAAAAGTCTTCTTTCTGTTGCAGGTAGTATATAAGTCGGAACGAGCCGGATCGGACAACTATATCATATAGCTGCCATAGGAACGATCGGAAAATTAATGGGAATATAATAGGAAATAAATTATTGCTTCGTTGACTTTTATTGTATTCTCTTCTACTCTGGGATATGACATTTTTTAAATGTTTTCGAATTTCTATTTTAATTTTATCAATATCGAACTACTATATCATATAGCTGCCATAGGAACGATCGGAAAATTAGTGATTAATAGGAATTATCTGCAAGGGTATATAAGCTTCGGCTGGCCGAAGCTAGCTTCCTTTCTTGTTTTTTTTAGAATTTTTTTAGTTTGCCAAAAAACGTGAATTTTGAAAAAGTACCCTCTCATTGAAAATCTGAATCTCCGGTTGTATTAATCCGATTGACTTCGTGTCTTTTGCATTAATTCCTCTAAAACCTCTTCTTTTAAAAAAAATTTAAGATTCAAAAAAAATTTTGGCAGGTTCCCCACAAAAAAAGTTTTTTTGTTTTAATTTAACATATGCGGCATATTGTTAGTTTCTATGAAAAAACGTTGCAGCATGTAGGTCTACTCTCTCACTCTTATCGGATCCTTATGGAATTCATGTTTTCTCATCGTTTACTAGTCCATTAACAATTTTTAGGGCCGTTTTCTCGTCCGTACTTCAAATTGCCTGCCGGGACAACGGGACGATAAACAAGAAATGGTTTACTCGTCCTTATGTTAGCGCAGGTAGCGACAAATTGGTCGGGTGTGCAGGTGGATTTGTGCGTACATTTGCAAGTGTTGCCAGACATTCGAGCGTTGTCAATCTGGCTCCACTCTTCATTCGAAAACAGCTGATTCAATTTACAGTTAAATATAAATCAAAATTGTTAAAGTAAAAGTAATCCAATTTATTCTAAAAATGAATTCCCGAGCGATTTAACTTTAAACTCTGTGGGATATCGTCGAATTGTCTGAAGTGCGAACTTATCTACGCAAATATCAAGGCCAAAGAAATTACTTGGAACATTACAGTGATGAAGAATTTGTTTAAAGGTTTCGCTTGTGTAAAAGCTCGGCTCTATTTGTTTTGCAAAAAATTGTTTTTCGACTTGAATCTAAAGTAAAGAAGTAAGTGCATTCATTTGGTTTAACTAATTCCATGTAATCAAAAACCATTATTACAGGGAAACGACAATACAGCCATGGGCTAACCTTCTAATAGCACTTAGATTCTATGCAAGCGGCAGTTTTCATATAACTGTTCTACAAGAATTGTCTTAGTTGTTAGTTTGAAATTTTGTTTAGCTGATAATCAGCTGTTAGTGGGACTGTTTTATGGTATTTTTCGATAGTTTTTCGACTAATTTTTGACATTTAGTTAACTCTTCTGTTGTGGGGTTGCCACCTTGTCTCAAATTAGTTCGCCTTTTATTTTGATTTTTAAATGACGGACGAGAAAACCAAACGCTATTTACCGCCTGGATAAATTTACCCTTCTATTGGCTAAATTCTACTTTTCAGGACGGACGAGAAAACGGCCCTAAGTATTTAAAAAGACCTTTTAAACGAGGTATAGCACATGTCTGTACCTTCAGTAGTGTACAACTTACGAACTAACGAAATTGAGCTTTTTTTATAGCTTTTTTCCCGCAAAAGCAGCGGGTTTTTCCAAAAGTCGTAAAACAAAAGTTTCCTATTTGGAACTCCTTAAAACAATTGAAATGATTCCATGTCCCTCAAATACATCTTGGATACGCACATACTAAATTCAATGCTTAGGCAGCGTTAGTTGTGTTGGGCTGGCAAAGGTGGCGATTTTCGTTTCTGAATTACTTTTAAACGTGACTTTTTACAGTAATGTGTTATATACCAAAATTTAAGGAATCTCAAGGGTATACAGATTAAAGTTTTAAAGAAAATCGTTAAAGCTAAAATAAAAGTTTAAAAAAATTTTAACTATTACATTTACACAAATTGCATATAGAAGGAGTTTATAGCATTTAAAAATACCTTCCAAACGAGATGCAGCACAAGTCTGTAGCTTTAGTAGTATAGAAGTTACGGCTTTCCGAATTTTAGCTATTTATAGCTGTTTTCCCGCTAAACTAGCGGGTTTTTCCAAACGTGCTAGAACAAAAGTTTTTTATATCGATGTGATGAACGTCATATCAAATTTTCAGAACATATAAAACATGTTTTGGACAAACTGACAAACAGAATTAAATTTTCATTTTGACTAGGCCCAAAATTTGTTTTCGGTATAACTTTTGAACGGAGCGTCCGATTTTCTCATATGATCCCTCATATTATGCGCATTTTCAGTATGAATAAAACTAACGTAGTCCGGGGCCAATTATCCCCACCGGCCCCAACAGATCCAAATTTCTAAATTTTCACTTTTACACTTTCAACGCTTTTCTCCCAAACCAATTGATTTTCTTAAGGTCTTGGCATGCAATCCTTTAAGTTTTAGCAATACCTTTAATTTGGTGTATTACTCATTACGATCGGACTATCACAGCAGATTTTCAATTTTGCGGCTATATAATAGTAGTCGCCTTCGCACACTCTGCTTGTGCGCTTCGTCACTACATGGACTGCCGTCCATAGTGATAAGTATTGGTCCAATCGAATTAAAGTTTTCGGAAAAGTTAAACTAAATTAATTTTTTTTTAACCGTTTGTAACGCCTTTAAATATGGACATATAAAACATTTTTACATAAAAGACTATTCAATTTACCGCAACTGTACTTATGTATACTTTAGTTCATCCCTTGAAAAATCGTCATACCATATTAAGCATGCCAGTAGGCATGCTTTGTAAATTAAAAGTTTCCAAATTTACATGAACAAGCCTATTTATACAATTCAACGCCTTTAATTACTTTGAAGTGTTTGTGGTCAAAGTACTTACCATAATTTTTGGAATTGATTATAAAGTAGAATGCTACTGAGTTTGTATAAAAGAACGGTCAGGGATTTTAGATGACTAGTTGAAAACTGTTTCGGAATTCGATTATACGTTTTTTATGTATTTAATATTCAAAAAAGAGCTAAAGCTTATACAAATATTTTAAAAATTTAAGCTTAAAACACAAGATACATTAAATCGAAAAAAATAAATTTTAATAGAAATGGAGTGCAAAAAAAATAAGAAATATTCTAGATCTTTTCCTGATACTGACGGCGATGATATAGTAATATCTGGAATGGCTGGAAAGTTTCCCAACTGCCGAAACATAACTGAATACCAGTATAAGCTCTATAACAAGGTAAATACTACATATGTTAAGTAATCAACATTTTCAATTAAGTATTCAATTCTTAAAACACAGTAAAAAACAAAAATCACTAATTAAGGTTGTTCTGCTTAACGCTTAATACATTATAAAGAAGTCAAAGTGAAAAATGTTACCTTTAAAAAATGCACCGAACAATTTAAAATGTTCTTCATATTGGTTTTAGAACTATGGTTTTACATTGGTTTTTATTAAATGCTTTTTATATAAAAAGTAGGTTATAAAAATAATTTTTAATGCCCGCGCAACTGCTTCATTGCTCACTTCATTCCTAATGCGGTTATTCCACTACATTGCTCGGCTCATTCATTAGAGCATTCATTAGAGGCTTAGAAAGGGACAAATATATATATATATATATATGTCATACATGTACTTGGAATTGTTTGGATAAGATGTCATAATCACTTAGAAATTAGCCGTTAAATATAAACTTTATAGTTCAAATAACTTTAACTGGTTAAATCATTAAGGTTGAATGCTGGAAAATTAATAGTGTGTATTGCCATGAAATCAGACATTTTAACCACGTTTTTTAAATTTTTTGGGCTGTTCAAAGTACATATGTAATGGTTTTTAATTTTATCATCCCCGGTACAAATTTTTCGTAAGGTTATTTTATATAAATTTATAGACGCAGTTATGTCTTCATTTAAAAATACAAGAGAGAACGCTATAGTCGGGTGCCCCGACTATCAGATACCCGTTACTCAGCTAAAGGGAGTGCGAGGAAGATGGAGATAAAACTTTGATCAGCCATAACTTTTTAACGAATGGTCCGATTTAAAAAATTTCTTCTACATTTCGATAATTATTGTACGGGTATAATAAGCATTATTTTTTTTGGCAACTCTAAAATAATACAAAAATACGAAACTCCAAAGAATTTAAAAAAAAAATCTTTCATAACGCCAAAGTTGGTCGAGGTTTTGGATAGGTGCCAAATAAGTTCTCGAAGCGCAGTTTTCCTATTATTGTTACCTCCATTATTTAAATTGTTAAGCCTGCCGCCAAATCGAATAGCCACTTATGCTAATATGGCACTACCAAAATATAGTATGGCAGCTCTACTTGAGAAAAAACCAGCGAAGCAGACCCACAAAGTTTTTTAAAGCTCTCTATTATAATTTAAATTTTGATTTAAATAAAGACCGCTACATAAATTTGTCAACCTTAAACTGTTTCGCCTATTATTAACATCGCTGCCTCAACAATTATTTTGGCCACGATACACTCTTAAGAGGGTCACCCCATGTTACTTCTTTTAAAAATATGTTAATAGCTTTTTAGCTACATATTCTGCATATGGTTTGGGGGCATTAAATTAAAAAAAAAATTTTTTGATTCTGTGGTGCGACTTCCTTAAATACACCAGTTTACAAAATAAAATCGACCTCTTCCTCATCGAAGATAACCTTAATTTTCCGGTTAAGTACATCTCCCTGATTAAGAAATGGGCACTTAAAATTGCACCTCGTCAAAGCTGAAAAAGTTGGAAAAAGTGTGCAAAAATGCAAAAGAACCCATTTATGTCACCTTTTTTGCAATTTTTCACACTTTTTCCAACTTTTTCAGCTTTGACGAGGTGCAGCTTCTAAACTAATGACTGGAGCTCAATGCTGTGTATAGGAAAGTTAAAGAACATTCTATTACCTGTAAATTGAGTATAATATGACCCAAATCAGGTTATCAAAACTCAAGATAGAAAATAAAAAGTGGCAAAAAACGTTTTATACACTTTAAAAAAAATTGACACCATACAACAAATTTTAAGTGCCCATTTCTTAATCAGGGAGATGTACTTAACCGGAAAATTAAGGTTGTCTTCGATGAGGAAGAGGTCGATTTTATTTTGTAAACTGATGATATTGGAACTTATATAGCCATAGCGATTTTATTTTTCTTTACCCGTTTGTAAAGATGACAAGGTTACCTTTATGTTTAGACTCAATAAGTAATAACAAGTCTACGCCACCTAAATGAAATTAAAATTTTTGATCAAGGGCAACAGTACGTATAAGTGATAAACTTGAAGGTCAATGCGCAAGCACTAAATCGCATTTTTTTAAACTTTTTCTTTTTGGTATGCACCAATGCGCAAAGTATAAGGGGGTGAGAGTAGGACCTTAGAATTTTTCATACAAAAAAAAAACACCCTACTGAACATACATGGAGAGATAAACATGTTTACTCGCATTCTATAGGATAATATAATATTATAATACTTTGAAATATAGATAACAAAAAAAACATGTCTTGTACTACTATTCCCTGTACATACACCCAGAAAAAAATTACCTAAAATGTCAAAAAAGGGGTTAGAAATTAGGTAAAATTGGCCTTAAACTGGAGCTAAGTCCTTGAATGGCCTAACACTTAGGATTCCATGACCTAAACTGCAAGGCCATTAATAGATTTTAGGTAACTGGCTGTCTTAAAATATGAGAAAACCAAAATTTTAGGCATTCTTTGGCTTAAACATGCGTGCTGAAAAATGTACCACATTATTTAATAAATACAGATTTGTGGATTTAATTATTTTAATATTATATAATGTTTACTAGCTATACCCGGAGCGACTTCGTTCGCTTAAAATTAGTTTGGAGTATGGTTGTCAGGACTTTCTTATTGGCGCATTTTTTTTAAAAACCTTTGTGTAAACAACCTTTTTAGAAGATCCTTCAGGAGCGAGAATCAGAAGGCTTGTGGCAGAGCTAAATAATAAATGAATGTGATCTAATTAAAAGTAGTGCATTTTTATACTTTCTATCAGTTACAATGTTATCAATGCAATATTAGTTTGCGCACAAATATGTATACGTGTTTGTAAATTGGAATTTGTTGTTTTCAAATTTTCTGTTTTGAATGAAACGAAAACATTTGTATACACACGAAAAGATTGGCCAGCAATACAAAAGTAGCGAAGTAATAGCCTCTTCCCATAGAGTCCATCCGTTTGAAACGGTTGGGATTTTTGACGAATGTTTAACTCGTGTTCCCACAGAACTCCATCCACCATCTACCATCCGATAACAGCTGACTTAAGAGCAGTTGCTCAACTCAACATTGACGAAGGGGGATTTTAACTCGGCAAAACTGGCGTATAATTGCGTTTTCCTAAACATATTGTAAAATAATATTATAAATAGCATAAGATAATAGTTTAAAACAAATCTGAGCTTTTATAACCCATTCTATAACAATTATGCATACATATTGCTGACTGGGGGAGAGCCTAACCTCCCGTACCCCACACTCCGCTCTTACTACGCCTCTGTCTATCCAATATTAATAAGTAATATTTGTAAACAAAACCAAATTTGTGCTGTTTTGGTAATTTATAGCAACTTTGGAGCTTTATAGGAGTACAGAGTACACTTTTAATTAATATTTGTTAGTATTTACGAATTGCAGAACATATTCTGAGACTTCGCTGCAAACATTGATGTTTTCTTTTGCAGAACAGTTTAAATTTTGGCCCGCACATAGCAACTTGTTGGCAAATGCTTTTCCGCTCATAACAAACTACAAATAATTCAACAAAAGCCAAAAAACAATGAAGTTGAGCATTATTTATTTTTTTCCCGCCATTGATTTGATTTGTTCTCGTAGTCAACGTTCCATTTTTCACAGTCAAGAGGAAGAATTCAGAGTTGCACTGAAAAAACATCGCCTAACTATCGCATAAAAGAGCCCGTCAAAGTCCGTTAAAATTGGATGGCGGACTAACTGGGAAATTTTCGGAACGGCAAAAATTTACGGACCATCCGTTCAACGGATGGTAGATGGTGGATGGAGCTCTGTGGGAAGACCCTATAACTTATTATTTTCCGATTTCACATTTGATCGATAATTATTAATTTTGAACTCGAAAAATTTTGCATTGCCTGAAAGGAAATTATTAATTTTTGTTGTATCTACCCTTCAGTTCTGGTGTCCCATGTCGGGGACAATTCCTTAGGTCAAACGCTCGGCCGCTGTCGACGTCAGCAGAGCAGTCGGCGCAGCGTCGACATGAAAGAAAGAGAAGCCGATATTTATATATTGCGCTCTCTTTCCTTGTCTTATAATTTGCCTGCAATCGAGGCTAGGCAGTGACAAATTTCTGCCGGTCCGTCATTCTCTTTTTCGCTTTACAGTTATGTTCAGCTAGCAACCAAAATTTGGCCGGTACACTTTGTGTGACACAGCGACATGTGTATGCCCTTTAATTTTAGGACCATTTTTGTATTCCGAAATAAAATCATTTTTTTCGTTTTATAAACTTAAATAACTTGATTATAAAAAAAAGATAATTGGAATTTACTTAAAAAAGTACATTTAACTAATTACAATTGTTATTTAAGTTTATTTTTAAATTTAATTTTTTAGTTTATTTTTGAAAAATGGTCCATTAATATTTATTTAAATATTATACTGTTAACAGCTTTAAGAAAATGTTTTTTTACTGAAAATATAAAACTTATATAGTCGGATATATATCGCTTTAGAAAGGGTATAGGAGCATTGGCACGCGTCAAAGCGAAAATGAAACAAAAGAAATCGGGCAAAGGGGTGAGAAGAAGACTTGGTGCATTCGCATTCTTTTCGAGTTCTTGGAAGAGAAAGAGGTTTTTGTATTAAATAAATAATTTTATGTTCGTATAATTTAGACGGGTCAATGGGCAAAAAGTCGCTAAAATCACGCCAAGGGTTGTTCGAACTTCGAAGTATTAAAAGGTAAATATTAAAATATACAATTAATTATACAATTAAAATATACAATTTTTTTAACATATGTATGTATCTCTTTAATTTTTTTAGGAGCATTGGCCAAGAACAACCGAGAACCAGAAAAATGCATTAGGAAGGCTATACTTAACATAAAAAATAAATTAAGCAAACAGAAAAACCGAGACAAAACCGACAATTAAAACAAAAATAAATTAATAAATAAAAGTAAAAAATAAATTTGTATGTATTTTATTTTATATAATGCAAGGAAAGAATTTTCCTAAGTGACAACCCAAAGGACAAATTCTGAATGTCCCTCGTGAAATCGTACAGGACATGTCCCCGGTAAAGGACATCTCAAAGGAAAAATTCGTATAAGGCACTTGGTAATTCCCCGGGGACTTCGAAAAAATTTCCTTTGAGTTGTACTGAGGGAAAAAGCGGAACTCCCATACAATTTTCTCTATGGAGATTCCTCGGTGCGTCCTGAGGTACAAGTGACCTGTCCTCGGGTTTTCCTTTGGGGATTACTGAGGGAAAAGTGACATCTGGAACTGAAGGGTAAACACCTTATCTACTTTCAAGTAGAAACATACACACACATTGTGTGTATGTATTGTATTGTACATGTATTGTAAGCAAATCAAAACATATCCAAATATACATATGTATGTACCAACGTATTTGGTCAAGAGTTCGAATCTTAAGATTAATAGATAACTTGGAGTTTGGCTTTGCTTTTGTAGTAATTTTCTATTTTCTGCCATTACGGAAATTAAATAGGGCTCTTACTTTTGCTACAAAATTCAAAATAATTTTTGAAAAATAAAACCTAAGCATTTGATCCATAGAACTGACTATTGATCGAAAATCATATTGATCGGAGCAGCAGTTTAAGTTTTTAAAATCCAAAACAAATTTAAACTTAAATTGCCCTTTTCCCCTCCCCTTTTCTACACAGCACTACCCCTCCCCCTTATCCGTTTTCTTGGCTGTTGCTCTCTCGGCCGTCGCTCTCTTGGCGTCCGCTCTCTGGATTTCGCTCTCTCGGCAGGCTCCCACAAAATGCAACGCAATAACTTACAAAATCCAAATAATATCGTTAAAAATACTTTAAAAAATTTTAAAAACTTGAAAATTTAAACATTTGGGCCATAGAATAACTAATGATCCAAAAATCATCTTGATCGAAGCAGCGGTTTAGATTTTTAAAATCGACAAGTTAATTTTTAATGTAGCCCCCAAATTATGGGGGATATCGAAATTTCTTTTAGATTTCCAATTAGGCTTTTTTAACACCTAAAATTCTGCAAAATCCAAATTTCGAAATTCCAACCACTTTAGAAGTTAAACAATAAATAATCTAATTTGTTTTGCTCAAAATATGGATGTTGGAGCTGTTTGGGGCCTCTGGGGGGACATATCGTACCTTAGTGGGCGCCAACGCCCCCAATGGAATACTGTGTAAAAATTTGGCTGCTCTAGCTCTCACGGTTTGGGCTGTGGTCGTATCCCCTTAAAAATCGGTCTTTCATTTTATAATCTTTAGGGATGAATGTGCTCCAAGTAAAAGTCGGGAAATTGAATATTTTTTTATTAGTTACAATGTTATCAATGCAATTTTAATTTGCGCACAAATATGTATACTTGTTTGTAAATTGTAATTTGTTGTTTTAAAATTTGTTGTTTTGAATGAAACGAAAACATCTGTACATACAAATGTAGCGAAGTAACTTATTATTTTCCGATTCCACATTTGATTGATAATTATTAAATTTAAACTCGTCAAATTTTGCATTGGCTGAAAGGAAATGAAAAATTTTACTTGTATTTAAGCACATTATTGACTTTCAAGTAGAAACATAAACACACATTGTGTGTATGTATTGTATTGTACATGTATTGTACAAATCTACGGCGACACTTTCCGAAGACACTTCTAGAAGTGACTTTGGCGACGCTTCTAGAAGTGCCGTCGTAGTGGAACATTTCTTCCCGACGGGGGTGACTTCGGCGATCCGAATGCGATATCGCGGAAGTCACTTCTGGAAGTTACTCAGAAGACACTTGTAGAAGATACCTAGAAGACCCTTTCCCAATTGCAAAATGGTTAAAAGGAAAATATGTTTTTTGTACTCATTTTTCATTTTTATTCTTTCAACACATTTGTTGAAATATATAATTAGGAAAGCATTGCGGCATGTGAACACTGTCCATAAGCTTGTAGGAAATGGTGTTGTATTATTTAATTTAATTCCATTTCCGTGGTCAATGAAAATTTCTAAAACAACAGAAAAATAATAAATATTATGTCATACAAATCGGAGAAAGTATTTACCTTATATAATCAAATAAGTGGCGTATAGTTAAGTTTTCGGTTTGCCCAGAGTTTCCTTTAAACATCGTTTTCTCCAACAACTTTTATTTTTGATGTAAATAAATATTGAAGTTTTTTTAATTTTCAACCGTGTAATATCTAAAAAAAATAACAGGTTCACTCCGCATTTCATCACAAACACAGAAATTCAGAATAATTCGCACTGATCACAAAGAAATCTCGAAACAAACTGACGCTTGAATTCAAAACAAACAAGAGAGAACGCTATAGTCGGGTTGGTGTTCCGACTATCTAATACCCGTCACTCGGCTAAAGGGAGTGCGAGGGAGATGGAGATATAAACTTTGATCAGCTATAACTTTTAAACGAATGGTCCGATTTAAAAAATTTCTTCTACATTTCGATAGGTATTGATAAGCACAACAAAACTGCATTTTTACTTTTCCAAAATATTTAAATTTTTTAAATCATATATAAGCTATTGTGGGCGTTAGAGGGGGCGTGGCACCTTCTGGAAACAAACTTACGCTGCGTAGGAACTCCAAGAATCTTCATGCCAAATACCAATTCTCTAGCTTTTGTAGTTTCCGAGATCACAGCGTTCATACAGACAGACAGACGGACAGACGGACATGGCTATATCGACTCGGCTAGTGACCCTGATCAAGAATATATATACTTTATAGGGTCGGAAATGCTTCCTTCTAGCTGTTACATACTTTTGCACGAATACAATATACCCTTTTACTCTACGAGTAACGGGTATAAAAAGTGCGTAGGTCACAGAAAAAAGGGTAGTTCACGATCGCAACCCTTTTTAGGTAGTCAAATGTGTTCTATCGCCCTTCTATCGTCCAGAAGTGCCTTAGAAGTTACTTCGCCACGATCGCGACCCTTTTTGTTTTTGTAAAATGTGTTCTGTCGTGTTTCTATCTTCCAGAAGTTACTAAGAAGTGACTTCTGGACGATAGGCGATAGAAATATCGTCTCTTTGCTTGCAGGGAATATGCATATGTACAATGTACATACATACGTATTTGGTCAAAAGTTCGAATCTTAAGATTAATAATTAACTTGAAAACATTTTGGCTTTTTTTACAAGATTCGTAGTAATTTTTTATCTTCTTCCATGGTGGAAATTAAATAAGGCTCTTACTTCTGCTACAAAATGAAAAATACTTTTTGAAAAATAAAACCTAAGCATTTGATCCACAGAACTGACTACTGATCGAAAATCATATTAATCGGAACAGAGCAGCAGTATAAGTTTTTAAAATCCAAAACAAATTTTAACTTAAATTTCCCTTTTCCGCACCCCTTTTCCTCACAGCACTACCCCTCCCCCTCATCAGTTTTTTTGGCTGTTGCTCTCTCGGCCGTCGCTCTCTTGGCATCTGCTCTCTGGGGTTTCTCTCTCTCGGCAGGCTCCCACAAAATGCAACGCATTAACTTACAAAATCTAAATAAATTCATTAAAAATACTTAAAAAAATGTTAAAAACTTGAAAAATTAAACTTAAGCATTTGGGCCATAGAATAACTAATGATCCAAAAATCATCTTGATCGGAGCAGCGGTTTAGATTTTTAAAATCGAATAGTTAATTTTAAACGTAGCCCCCAAAATATGGGGGATTACGAAATTTTTTTTAGATTTCCAAATAGGCCTAAAACCTAAATTTCTGCAAACTCCAAATTTCGAAACTCCAACCACTTCAGAAGTTAAGCATTAATTAATCTAATTTTTTTGCTCAAAATATGGATGTTGGAGCTGTTTGGGGCCTCTGGGGGACATATTGGACCTTAGTGGGCGCCAACGCCCCCAATGGAATACTGTGAAAAAATTTGGCTGCTCTAGCTCTTACGGTTTGGGCTGTGGTCGTATCCCCTTAAAAATCGGTCTTTCATTTAATAATCTTTTAGAGATTTTTTATTTATTTAGAATGAATTTTTATACCCTTGCAGAGGGTATTATAATTTTGGTCAGAAGTTTGTAACGCAGTGAATGAGACGTTTCCGACCCCATAAAGTATATATATTCTTGATCAGGATCAATAGGGGAGTCGATATAGCCATGTCCGTCTGTCCGTCCGTCCGTCTGTCCGTCTATATGTCTGTTTCAATACCGTTTGCGAGCGACTTTCACAGTCGTCCTAAAACATGTGTATGCAGATCAAGTTTGAAAACCGACCCGATCGGACGTCTATATCCTATAGCTCCCATAGGAACAATCGGATATAGCTTTCAAAAAATTAAGATATTTCGCTCAGTGTAAGAGCTATTGACAAGAATCTTTCCAAATCGTATTTTTTTGTGCGTACCTTGATCAGGGTAAAAGCGCGTGCCGATCGGACGTCTATATCCTATAGCTCCCATAGGAACAATAGGGTGAAAAATTTTTTAAAAATATATTTTTTTTCAAATATAAAATATTTTGTTGTTTTGTTAATACATGTTGCTGTTCTAGTCAAGTTTTCATTCGTTAAATCTGCAAGGGTATTAAAACTTCGGCTTGCCGAAGTTAGCTTCCGTCCTCGTTATTAATGCTATGGGGGGTTCTGCAGGCCTTCTCCTCCTTCAGTCCGAGCTTGAAAAACAAGAGCACGCGGACGCAATTATCATAAAATATGCAGCCGTAGTCAATCGGCTTGCTGGTAAGCTTCTGCAACTATTTGTAACGAGTGTTGTACAGGGTCGTTCTGCTTCAGCTTGGCAGCACCTTCTTCATCTAGGAATTCTTGTCGTGAAAATCCCTGCCTGCCGGGACAACGGAGCGATAAATAAAAAATGGTTTACTCGTCCTTATGTTAGCGCAGGTAGTGACAAATTTTGTCGGGGTACTTTATCCACCCTTTCAAATTTGTGCGGGTGGATTTGTGCGGACATTTGCAAGCGTTGCCAGACATTCGAGCGTTGTCAATCGGTTCCCCTCTTCATTCGAAAACAGCTGATTTAATTTACACTTAAATAAAAATCCAAATTGTTTAATTGAAAGTCATCCAATGAATTCAAAAAATTAATTCCCGAGCGAGTTATTTTCAAACTCTGTGGGGTATCGTCGAATTGTCTGAAGTGCTAACCTATCGGCGCAAATATCCAGGCTAAAGAAATTAGTTCGAACATTACAGTGATGAAGAATTGATAAAACAGCCAGTCGAGTTGTTAAGGAGGTTTGCTATAGCGTCTTTATCAAAACAATTTATTAATTTCCCGCGTATTGAAGATCTTCAAGAAAATGTTGTTGATTTTTATAAAATAGATACGCACTCGAAATGTTATTGAGCGTTGTTTTGGTGTTCGGAAAAGGAGGTTCCCAGTATTATCAATGGCAATGAGAGTACAAACATCAACAAAATTAACAGCAATAATTGCCTGTGGCGTGCTTCACAATGTTGCAATTAAGTGATAATATTATCTTCCACCCAGTGGCGGATCTAGGATTTTGTTGTGGGAGGTGATATCAGAACAGTTTTTTTGTTGCATACTTTTTGAGTACCAAAATTTCTTTCATTTTTCACCAGAGTGGGGATCCGCGCATGCTTCCACCCAATGAATATAATGCTTCCAGATGTAACCGATTTAACTGTTTTCGAAAATGAAAATAATAGCGCAAAATGTTTGAAATTTTGTTTATATCATCAGCTGTGAGTATGACTTTTTGAAAAACACGCTGGTTTGGTTGGAACTAGATAGAAAAAGCTGAATGATGATATGGATAGAGGTTCATATACAAAATTTTAGGCTTTCTTTGGCCTACAAATGTGTGCTGAAAAATGTACCATATAATATAATAAATTCAGATTTCTTTGTATTTTAATATTATCTAATCTTTATTATTTATTTAATTATAATGATTATTTATTAATGCAATGGGGGCTTCTGCAGTCCTTCTCCTCCTTCAGTCCGAGCTTGAAAAACAAGAGCACGGGGACGCAATTATCAAAAAATATGCGGCCGCAGTCTATTGGCTTGCTGGTAAGGAACTGCAACTACTTGTAGCGAGGGTTCGATCTGCTCCAGCTTGGCCAGCACCATCTTTATCTAGAAATTCTTGCCGTGCACTCCAACTGTGGTTCATCATCACATCCACGCCAGTCTCCGAAGTAATCACAGTGTCCTCATAAGCCTTTTTGGCTGAGGAACTGTGATCAGCTTCCGACAAACCTCTGACATCTTCAATGAATTTAATATTCATTATTTATTTGAAATATATAACTTAGCCAAATAAACCAAAAATTGTCATTTTTAGGCAGTACATGACCTAAAAAGGAACTCTTAGTCCCTTTTAATTTTTTTTAGGTTATGCGTCATGCTAAAATGTTGTCCATCATTTTTCTGGGTGTGGATTCTAACCCGGGTAAAAAACCCGAGAGCTAACACAGTCCCCCTGGTCTACACCCTTATAAGTTTAGATGAAAATCTGAATGTTACAAGTTTTGGAGGTAATAGTCTAGAAGAGGGGCCTATGCCCCAAAAATCGCGAATAAAATTACCCTCGATGGACCGCGATTTTATAAGGATTTACGTGCGGAAGATTATCGGTGGAAATGCATGGTTCTCTAGCAATTGCATTGACCAGTGCGATAATTATCACTGTTCCTTGGCAGACCCTGCGTGAATCAACAGTGTTGGGATCATTCTGTCACAGTATGTTTCAAATGTTTCGGTGACTCGTATGATTCAAAGTTTCAAAGTTTCAATGTTTCGAAACATTTTAAGCGAAACATTTCGAAACAATTAGGAAGTATGTTTCATAAGCTTCAATGCTTCGAACAATTCAAGATTATTTGAAATGAAAAATCGATGAATTTCCATTAAATTAAGAAAATTCTTTCTTGAATTTTTGCCAAAGGCTACCTCACCTTTGTTTTAAGAAATGTTTTTTTTAAAGGCACCTTTAAAACAAGAAAAAATAATTCTTGAAACAAGAAATTAAATTTCTTAAAACAATAAATGGTTTTTTAGAAAAGAAATAAAAAAAAGAAAAAATATTTCTTGAAACGAGAAAGGCGATTCTTGTTTTAAGGGTGGTTTATTTCTTGTTTCAAGAAATTAAATTTTTTGTTTAATTTCTTGTTTCAAGAAATTAAATTTCTTGTTTAATTTTACATTAACTCTTGAAATATAAAACAAAATGTAACTTCATTTTTTTATATTTTTTATTATATTTAATAACATTTCTAACATTTAACACTTAAAATTTTATTTAACATTTTTAAATATTAAATTTTGGTTTAATATAACATTTATTATTTAGCTTAAGATTTATTATAAGTGGTGTATTTAAGTCACATAATTTAACTATTGTATAACCCAAGGTCTTTTAAACTTCATATGACGTAAGGTGATCACAAAACTTTGTCTCTGGTTGCACTTTCTTCGCCTTCCTTCATCTGGAAAAAATAGAGTTATTGGGATATAAAATATGTGTTTTTAGGAAAACAAAATTTTTTTAAATAATAGCCAAATTCCAAAAACGTTGGTCAAAAGAGCGAGAGAGGGGAGCAAGACAGATAGACAATAGATGGAAGGGTTGAAAATCGAATTTCAGAGAGAGAGACACGGGAGACGCATGATGGAACTATACAAGGTGATCTCGTCAGCTCTGCCGAGGACGTTATTTTTCAGCACTCTCTCTCTGCTCTCAGAGAGACAAGCGCTAGAAAAAGATAGAACTAGTATTTCATTCGCACGCTTCGTTTTTGCTTTTGTATTCGCTTTCAGGACAGAATATGTTTCAGGAATAAATAAAACGAAATATTTAAAGCAAAATTTTGTATTTAAATTTATACTTCAGATAGTTGTATAAAAATTAATTACTTAAATATAAAATAAGGTCAAGAAAACTATTTATAGTAATATTTTTAACATTTTTTTTTGGCCAATTGTATAATTAGTAATTATAATTATTAATTACACACATACGAGAATATAACACAACAAGAAACACAGAGAAAACGAAGCTGCAAAATGTAACGTTTTCTGTGTACACAATCAAGAAGAAGACAACGAAAAAAAAGCGCTACACAACCTCTTTCGACAACGTTTGACAAACGACTGGCACAAATAACGTCCTCAAAAGAGGGCAGCTCTCGCGACGAGATCACCTTGTATAGTTCCATCATGGGGAGACGCGTACATACATATGTATATATTTACAAACAGGCCTTTGAGGGAAGGGAGACCGAATGTAAGCAGGTCAGAGCATGACTATTTGAAGAAGATGAAGGAAGGATTAAAAATCGGCTTTCAGATCGGGTGAACCGCGTACATGCGTACATATTTACATGCCTACACACAAAAAAAAACTTGGTAAAATCAACTGTAATAATTGTCAAACAGGCCCCAACCAGCAAAATTGTCAATTCTACTAAGTAAATAGTTATTCAACAACAACAAAATACACACAATTAGCAAAGACACACACCCAAAGCCAAAACAAAATACACGTAACTATTTTAATAGTTACGTAACTATCTTTGTTGGTCAATTTTACCAAGCAAATTTTTTTGTGTGTAAGTATGTCAAAAAATTACATGAAATTTTTTCTTTTTGATAAGTATACTTACCTTTGTTGCACATACAAATTTGCCACTCCAGAAATCGATCTCAAATGCACCCACTGTAGTTATTTTAGGGATTCATATGTCATGTTTCACTCCGAAAAATAAATATGTTGCGAGAATTAAGGTGAAGTTACTCGTATTATAGAACTCTACACCAATGTACAAAGGTATGTACATATATATGTAGCTTTTAGCTAAAAAACAATTCAACAAAATTTGTATATTACTTGGTTAAGAGATTTCGAATTTTTCCTTTAATTAAATACAAACATTGTATGCGCGCAATAAAAAAAATATGTACATACCTTTCACTATTTGGAAAAAGGCTTCACTCCGTATCCGCTTGAGAATCACGTCCGTCACTTACGAATCTTTTTTCACAACTGACGCTCGGGTGATCAGAGCAATCGGTAGCCTTGTCAGGCCGAGTAGGCTCTTCGTCCTACTTCAGTTTTTCTGTCGTTAACATTCGGTAGCCGAAGGAAGTCAATGGCTACTTTCTTATATTAAATGGCAAATTTCTTTCATATATTCAAAGGCGACTTCGACCTTAAATACGTAGAAAATGTTTTGGCTGTGACGGCAAAACAAACATATGAGATTTTCATTTTTCTATTTTTAAGAAAAATTCTTTCTTGAATTGTTTCCATCAAGAAAGGTTTTCTATTTTTATAGGTAAATTTTCTAATAACAAGAATTTTTCCCATTTTCAAGGCCAAGCCGATTCAATGGCGAGATTTCTAAAATTTAGAAATAAATTTTTATGAGTGTGGGCAAAACGCCTACTGTGAATAAAAAAAATCATTTTTTGAATTATTCAACCAAAAGTCTATAACAATTTGACAAGAAAGGAAGCTAGCTTCGGCCAGCCGAAGCTTAACATATATGAGCGGTTCTTTTACAAACCGAACACCTTTTCTTGGGTCACATTTTTGATTGGCCTAAAACTTTTTTTACGTGTACTATTCGGAAAATTAGTAAACACGTGTATGAGGATTTGGCCGAAAAAAATTATTTTTATACCCATTACTTTATTTATTTATTTATTTCGATTTTGTAAGTTATTGCGTTGTATTTTGTGGGAGCCTGCTGCTGCTCCGATCAATATGATTTTCGATCAGTAGTCAGTTCTGTGGATCAAATGCTTAGGTTTTATTTTTCAAAAAGTATTTTGAATTTTGTAGCAGAAGTAAAAGCCCTATTTAATTTCCGTAATGGATTAAAATAAAAAAATACTACAAAAGCAAAGCCAAGCTCCAAGTTAACTATTAATCTTAAGATTCGAACTCTTGACCAAATACGTTTGTACATATGTATATTTGGATATGTTTTGATTTGCTTACAATCATGTGCAATACAATACATACACACAATGGGTGTGTATGTTTCTACTTGAAAGTAGATAAGGTGTTTAAATACAACAAAAATTAATAATTTCCTTTCAGGCAATGCAAAATTTGTCGAGTTTAAAATTAATAATTATCGATCAAATGTGGAATCGGAAAATAATAAGTTACTTCGCTACTTTTGTATTGGTGGCCAATCTTTTCGTGTGTGTACAAATGTTTTCGTTTCATTCAAAACAAAAAATTTGAAATATTATTTCATATTTGTGCGTAAAATCTTAAGATTCGAACTCTTGACCAAATACGTTTGTACATATGTATATTTGGATATGTTTTGATTTGCTTACAATCATGTGCAATACAATACATACACACAATGGGTGTGTATGTTTCTACTTGAAAGTAGATAAGGTGTTTAAATACAACAAAAATTAATAATTTCCTTTCAGGCAATGCAAAATTTGTCGAGTTTAAAATTAATAATTATCGATCAAATGTGGAATCGGAAAATAATAAGTTACTTCGCTACTTTTGTATTGGTGGCCAATCTTTTCGTGTGTGTACAAATGTTTTCGTTTCATTCAAAACAAAAAATTTGAAATATTATTTCATATTTGTGCGTAAAATCTTAAGATTCGAACTCTTGACCAAATACGTTTGTACATATGTATATTTGGATATGTTTTGATTTGCTTACAATACATGTGCAATACAATACATACACACAATGGGTGTGTATGTTTCTACTTGAAAGTAGATAAGGTGTTTAAATACAACAAAAATTAATAATTTCCTTTCAGGCAATGCAACATTTGTCGAGTTTAAAATTAATAATTATCGATCTAATGTGGAATCGGAAAATAATAAGTTACTTCGCTACTTTTGTATTGGTGGCCAATCTTTTCGTTTGTGTACAAATGTTTTCGTTTCATTCAAAACAAAAAATTTGAAAACAACAAATTCCAATTTACAAACACGTATACATATTTGTGCGTAAATTAAAATTGCATTGATAACATTGTAACTCTTTCTATGCTTAAAAATGCTCAACTTTTACTTAGATCACATTCATCTGATTCTCGCTCCAGAAGGATCTTCTAAACAGGTTGATTACACAACGGTTTTTAAAAAACGCGCTAATAAGAAAGACCTGACAACCGTACTCCAAACTAATTTTAAGCGAACGAAGTCGCTCCGGGTATAGCTTGTAAAGTATATATATTCTTGATCAGGATCACTAGCCGAGTCGATCTAGCCATGTCCGTCTGTCCGTCCGGATGAACGCTGAGATCGCGGAAACTACAAAAGCTAGAATATTGGGATTACCAACACATATTCTTGGGCTTCCTACGCAGCGCAAGTTTATTCCAGCCGACCGCCACGCCCCCTCTAACGCCCACAATCGCCCATAGTCGCCCACAAACAATACTAAAATGTGTCTGGCGCCCACATTTTCAAAGATTTGTTGTGTTTAGTTATACCTATCGAAATGCAGAAGAAATTTTTTAAATCGGACCATTGGTTAAAAAGTTAAGACGGATCAAAGTTTATTTCTCCATCTCCCTCGCACTCCCTTTAGCCGAGTGACGGGTATTAGATAGTCGGGACACCAACTCGACTATAGCGTTCTCTGTTGTTTTTATTTGAAGTTTTTGGTTGTGGACGACTTTTTGTTGGGTTGAGTACTAGCCCTTACTCGTAGAGTAAAAGGGTGTATTATATTCGTGCAAAAGTATGTAACAGGGAGAAGGAAGCGTTTCCGACCCTATAAAGTATATATATTCTTGGTCAGGGTCACTAGCCGAGTCGATATAGCCATGTGCGTCTGTCAGTCTGTCCGTCCGTATGAACGCTGAGATCTCGGAAACTATAAAAGCTAGAGGATTGGCATTTTGCATGAAGATTATTGGAGTTCCTACGCAGCGCAAGTTTATTTCAAGAAGGTGCCACGCCCCCTCTAACGCCCACATTAGCTTATATACGATTTTAAAAATTTAAATATTTCGGAAAAGTAAAAATGCAGTTTTGTTGTGCTTATCAATACATATCGAAATGTAGAAGAAATTTTTTAAATCGGACCATATCTCATATCATATCTCATATCATATCTCCATCTCCATCGCACTCCCTTTAGCCGAGTGACGGGTATTACATAGTCGGGACACCAACCCGACTATAGCGTTCTCTCTTGTTATACCCTTGCAGAGGGTATTATGATTTCAGTCAGAAGTTTGCAACGCAGTGAAGGAGACGTTTCCGACCCTATAAAGTATATATATTCTTGATCAGCATCACTAGACGAGTCGATCTAGCCATGTCCGTCTGTCCGTCTGTCCGTCTGTCCGTCCGTCTGTTTCTACGCAAACTAGTCTCTCAGTTTTAAAGCTATCGCGCTAAAACTTTCCCAAAAGTTTTATATCTATTGCAGGTAGTATATAAGTCGGAACGAGCCGGATCGGACAACTATATCATATAGCTCCCATAGGAATAATCGGGGAAAAAATTTAAAAAAAATTTATCTTGGGTGTTTTTGAACCTAGACCCTCCTACTTTTGGAAATGCCATTTTTTATCTAATTCTGAATTTCGAATAAAATTTTTTTAAAATCGGACGACTGTATCATATAGCTGCCATAGGAACGATCGAAAAATTAATGGGAATATAATAGGAAATAAATTATTGCTTCGTTGACTTTTATTGTATTCTCTTCTACTCTGGGATATGAGTCTTTAAAATGTTGTCTAATTTCTATTTTAATTTTATCAATATCGAACTACTATATCATATGCCTACCATTTTTTTTATACCCTTGCAGAGGGTATTATGATTTCAGTCAGAAGTTTGCAACGCAGTAAAGGAGACGTTTCCGACCCCATAAAGTATATATATTCTTGATCAGCATCACTAGACGAGTCGATCTAGCCATGTCCGTCTGTCCGTCCGTCTGTTTCTACGCAAACTAGTCTCTCAGTTTTAAAGCTATCGGGCTAAAACTTTCCCAAAAGTCTTCTTTCTGTTGCAGGTAGTATATAAGTCGGAACGAGCCGGATCGGACAACTATATCATATAGCTGCCATAGGAACGATCGGAAAATTAATGGGAATATAATAGGAAATAAATTATTGCTTCGTTGACTTTTATTGTATTCTCTTCTACTCTGGGATATGACATTTTTTAAATGTTTTCGAATTTCTATTTTAATTTTATCAATATCGAACTACTATATCATATAGCTGCCATAGGAACGATCGGAAAATTAGTGATTAATAGGAATTATCTGCAAGGGTATATAAGCTTCGGCTGGCCGAAGCTAGCTTCACTTTCTTGTTCTTTTTAGAATTTTTTTAGTTTGCCAAAAAACGTGAATTTTGAAAAAGTACCCTCTCATTGAAAATCTGAATCTCCGGTTGTATTAATCCGATTGACTTCGTGTCTTTTGCATTAATTCCTCTAAAACCTCTTCTTTTAAAAAAAATTTAAGATTCAAAAAAAATTTTGGCAGGTTCCCCACAAAAAAAGTTTTTTTGTTTTAATTTAACATATGCGGCATATTGTTAGTTTCTATGAAAAAACGTTGCAGCATGTAGGTCTACTCTCTCACTCTTATCGGATCCTTATGGAATTCATGTTTTCTCATCGTTTACTAGTCCATTAACAATTTTTAGGGCCGTTTTCTCGTCCGTACTTCAAATTGCCTGCCGGGACAACGGGACGATAAACAAGAAATGGTTTACTCGTCCTTATGTTAGCGCAGGTAGCGACAAATTGGTCGGGTGTGCAGGTGGATTTGTGCGTACATTTGCAAGTGTTGCCAGACATTCGAGCGTTGTCAATCTGGCTCCACTCTTCATTCGAAAACAGCTGATTCAATTTACAGTTAAATATAAATCAAAATTGTTAAAGTAAAAGTAATCCAATTTATTCTAAAAATGAATTCCCGAGCGATTTAACTTTAAACTCTGTGGGATATCGTCGAATTGTCTGAAGTGCGAACTTATCTACGCAAATATCAAGGCCAAAGAAATTACTTGGAACATTACAGTGATGAAGAATTTGTTTAAAGGTTTCGCTTGTGTAAAAGCTCGGCTCTATTTGTTTTACAAAAAATTGTTTTGTGACCTGAATCTAAAGTAAAGAAGTAAGTGCATTCATTTGGTTCAACTAATTCCATATAATCAAAAACCATTATTACAAGGAAACGACAATACAGCCATGGGTTAAGCTTCTAATAGCACTTAGATTATATGCAAGCGGCAGTTTTCTTATAACTGTTCTACAAGAATTGTAAGTTTTTAATAGATTAAAAAGTGACTTTTAACTTTTTGTCATTCAGAAATTGTCAAAACACTTTAAAGTTAACTTTTAATCATTAAAAGTTGTTAAAAGACTAGTAAACGATGAGAAAACATGAATTCCATAAGGATCCGATAAGAGTGAGAGTGTAGACCTACATGCTGCGACGTTTTTTAATAGGAAAAATCCGAGGCCTTGTTAAAAAAAATTCGATATTTTAAAAACTAAACATGGCTCCACCTTTTTGACAAAAACCGATTGAAACTAACAATATGGCGCATATGTTAAATTAAAAAAAAATTTTTTTTTGTGAGGAACCCATTAAAATTTTTTTTAAAAATCTTAATTTGTTTAATTTTTAAAAAATTAAAACTGATTTAAAAAAATCAAAAATGTGAAAAAATATTTTTGGCCAAATCCGTTTGGTTTGTAAAAGAACCGCCCATATACCCTTGCATATTGTTCCTATTAATTTACAAATCTCAAAAATGTTAAATTTCCAATTATTTCTCACTAATTTCCAATCGTTTCTATGGCAGCTATATGATATAGTAGTTCGATATTGATAAAATTAGAGTCATATCCCAGAGTAGAAGAGAATACAATAAAAACCATCGAAGGAATAATTTATTTCCTATAATATTTATACCCGTTACTCGTAGAGTAAAAGGGTATATTGTATTTGTGCAAAAGTATGTAACAGCTAGAAGGAAGCTTTTCCGACCCCATAAAGTATATATATTCTTGATCAGGATCACTAGCCGAGTCGATCTAGCCATGTCCGTCTGTCCGTCTGTCTGTACGTATGAACGCTGAGATCTCGGAAACTATAAAAGCTAGAAGATTGGCATTTTGCATGCAGATTCTAGGAGTTCCTACGCAGCGCAAGTTTATTTCAAAAAGGTGCCACGCCCCCTTTAACGCCCACAATAGCTAATATACGATTTGAAAAATTTTAATATATCGGAAAAGTAGGAATGCAGTTTTGTTGTGTTTATCAATACCTATCGAAATGTAGAAGAAATTTTTTAAATCGGACCATTCGTTTAAAACTTATGCCTGATCAAAGTTTTATCTCCATCTCCCTAGCACTCCCTTTAGCTGAGTTACGTTTATAAGATAGTCGGGACACCAACCCGACCACAGCGTTCGCACTCCCTTTAGCTGAGTGACGGGTATTAGATAGTCGGGACACCAACCCGACTATAGCGTTCTCTCTTGTTTTTATTTAATTTTCGGATCGTTCCTATGGCAGCTATATGATATAGTCGTCCGATTTTGATAAAATTTTATTCGAAATGCAGAATTAGGTAAAAGATGGTATTTCCAAAAGTAGGAGGTTCTATGTTCAAAAACAACCAAGATATAATTTATTTAAATTTTTTCCCCGATTATTCCTATGAGACCTATATGATATAGTTGTTCGATCCGGCTTGTTCCGACTTATATACTACCTGCAAAAGAAAGAAGACTCTTGGGAAAGTTTTAGTCCAATGGCTTTAAAACTGAGAGACTAGTTTGCGTAGAAGACGGACAGACGGATGGACAGACGGACATGGATAGATCGACTCGTCTAGTGATGCTGATCAAGAATATATATACTTTACAGGGTCGGAAACGTCCCTTCACTGCGTTGCAAACTTCTGACTGAAATCGTAATACCCTCTGCAAGGGTATAAAAATAGCATTATACTGTTACCGAAGACCGTTGGGTTTTTGGATTGATGTACGTAATAAACATAACAGATTTCGGTTGAAAAAGATTTCTGTGACACCCCCGGATATTTTGCCATTTCTTATAAATCTCTGCATATATGCCAGGATGCGAATGAGACTTGTGTACGATGAAAACCTTCCTAATGTTCAATTCAATTCAATTTATTTTAAAATGCTACAAGTTGATAACTTATAATTAGTGCGATAGTCACGTAGGACAAATAACTCAGAAATACACATAAATGAAATTCTTAAAATTACGCTTAAACATTAATGGTTAAAGAAAAGAAAAGGGTCGCTTTGTTTTTTTTATTTGTTTATTATTTTTTTTTGATTTTTTTTTATATTGTGCTAGTATCTAGTAGGTGTAATGTGAGTTTTGACGTAAACTGCGTGGCGCTACTAATATTTTTTAAAGTGTTTGGGAGCTGGTTCCATAGCCTTATTGCGTGTACAAAAAACTTCCTTTCAGAAAGTAGAGATCTGTGACTTACTTGAATGATGTTATACCTAATTCGATTTTTTTTCACAGAAATAGCGTTGCAGTGCACCTGCTTCCGTTCGCTGGTGACTTGCATATCGATTCCAGAATCTAGTTTTGCAGACGGCCATTCGCAAACTTTGCATCTGGTTCGGTCTATCGAACAATACAACGAATAAAGGACAAAGAAAAATGTCTGTAACTAAAACGCTTCCAGTGTCTATCGTCAGTTACACTGTATGTTATCGTCCAGACAATATACACCCAAAACAACATACTTTTAGTTACACTCATACAAAAAAATTCTGGGAATTTGTAAGAATCTAGAAAAATCTTCAATGCATTTTTACAATACTCTTTTGTTTAGACCCTATTAAAACAAGAAAAAATATTTCTTTAAACAAGAAATTAAAGTCTTGTTTTAAAGATTGCTTTTTAATTGTCAAAAAATTAAATTTCTTAAAATATGAACAAATATTTTGGCGAAGACTTCTAGAACCCTAAAGAAGCAAAGAAGTTTAACTGAACTTGCCTTCATAATGGCAAAAACAGCAGCGAAGAGGGCTACCATGCAAGCAGAGCGCAAAGGCGGAAAAAAAATCGAAAAACAAAAGAATCCCGTTTTTAAAGGTACTTTTTTCTTTGAATTTAATGGCTTTTTTCGCCATTAAAAACGTTGAAAATGTTTTTACTTCCGACAGCACAAAAAACAAAAAAGATTATCCGTTTTTTATTTTTAAAAAAATTATTTCTTGAAATTGTTTTGTTCGTCCTCTCTGTCTAGGGTTTTTTGGCGAGAGAGCAAAAATTTTAGGGAAAATAAATTTTTATACACCTATACGAGAGCAACAAAGCAAGCTGTGTAAAAAGTTTGACCGAGCTATACGAGAAGTACATATATGTATAAAAACAGCAGCGAAGAGGGTTACCATGCAAGCAGAGCGCAAAGGCGGAAAAAAATCGAAAAACAAAAGAATCCCGTTTTTAAAGGTACTTTTTTCTTTGAATTTAATGGCTATTTTCGCCATTAAAAACGTTGAAAATGTTTTTACTTCCGACAGCACAAAAAACAAAAAAGATTATCCGTTTTTTATTTTTAAAAAAATTATTTCTTGAAATTGTTTTGTTCGTCCAGGGTTTTTGGCGAGAGAGCAAAAATTTTAGGGAAAATAAATTTTTATACACCTATACGAGAGCAACAAAGCAAGCTGTGTAAAAAGTTTGACCGAGCTATACGAGAAGTACATATATGTATAATATACAAAAATACAAATGGTCTTTTGAGCATGTATATATACAATGTATAGTCGATTATTTACAACAAAAAGGGTCTCGGGTGAATACAGACCCGACTGAGCAAACCGAATCGCTCATCGGTCGAGCGGGGAGCAACCCAGGGGCAAACGAAATTTTAGGGTCTCTCTCTGACAGCTTTGTATGGGCTTTGGGCAAATAAATCGGATATTGCCTGATCAGTTGTTGCTGTCATATTTTCAAAAGAGAGCAAGGAGGGATAATTGGTGGATTGTAAAACTGTTTCGAATCCTGCGAGAATTGGATCTTACAACGGTTTAAATAAATCTCTTAACACAGTATCTGTTGAGGCACCGAGGTTAATAATAGGCGAAACAGTTTAAGGTTGACAAATTTATGTAGCGGTCTTTATTTAAATCAAATTTTAAATTATAATAGAGAGAGCTTTAAAAAACTTTGTGTTTTTTCTCAAGTGGCTTCTTTTACGTAGAGCTGCCATATCATACTTCTTTGGTGATGCCATATTCGCAAAAGGTGTCCAATTCGATTTGGCGGCAGGTTTGACAATTTAAATTACGGCGGTAACATTCCCCCCCCCCTCGTGAAGGTCCTTCGGATGTTTTCTTTCCTGAAATCCGACGTCCAATACTGCTATTTTGGCGACTGGGCGGATCATAGTTCCTTTTGGTGTCCAAATGGTAGCTCTGCGGACTTGACCATCCTTGGCTGTTATTACATCACTAATACGTCCCTTTGGCATCAGGTTCTTTGGTAGTTGATCATCAATGACGACGACTATATCACCAACGGCGATTGGGGGGCGGTTAGAGAACCATTTTCTGCGCCTAGTTAGTGTTGGTGTATATTCCTTTACCCATCGTTTCCAAAACTTATCGGCGAAGGATTGCGTTTGATGCCATCGCAGCCGTAGATCGGTGTTGTGATCTGCTATTGGCTTGTAGCCGCTCGATGAGCCTAATAGCACATGATTTGGGGTAAGGGCGTCATCGTCTGCTGAATCTAGGGACACAAAGGTTAATGGTTAATGAGCCGTGCGGAGTGTTTCGTCATTGAAATTATTCGCCGGGCAGATTGATTTTAGTACAGTCTTTACTGATCGGACTAGTCGCTCCCACGCTCCTCCCATGTGGGGTGCAGCTGGTGGGTTAAAATGCCACTTTATATTTCTTCCTGTACTACCTTCTCTGTGGCTTTGAAGATGGTTCCATTGTCGGAGAAAATTTCTTTCGGGGTTCCACGGAGCGCCATAAAGTTTTTAAGGCACATTATACATGAGCTTATATGCTACTTCTATGTGTACAGCTCTAAGGGTAAGGCATGTAAATAGAAATCCCCAGCCCTTTTCCTTGTGCCTACCAACATTTACCAATATGGGGCCAAAATAGTCCACCCCAGTATAGGTGAAGGGTCTTTCAAAGCATGCGAGTCTCGCTGCTGGTATCGGTGCCATTTGGGGCACTTGTGGCGACGAATTAGAGTTTTTGCATTTTTGACATGCCTTTCGAATATTTTTGTACAAGACTGGCAGGCGTGCTATGTAAAATTGGCTTCGAATTAAGTTAATGGTCGTCTCGTGGAGCATATGGTGAGATTTCCCGTGATAATCCTTCTTGACCAAAAAGGCGATCCTACACTTCTTTGGCAATACGGTGGCGTCTTCTTGTGGGTTCAAGCGATTTGCTCTGCCTTGTACACGCATGATCTCTTTTTCATCTAGGTAGACATTTAGGCCAATTAATGGGCTGGATTTTTCTATAGTCAAATTGGACTTCAGGGCTCTGATCTCATTTGAATATACTTTCGCCTGAGACTGTTTAAATATCCACGATTTTGCAGCGTCTATGATTTCAGAGTTGAGTGTTTTTGGTAGCTCTTTTCCGCTGCATTTTGCGCGCAGTCTTTGGCTATAGCTTTGGCTATAGCTTTGTACAGACGTTTCCAATCCGCGAAATAGTCCGCTGCAAAATTGAACTGATCAAGTTCTCTTACAAGGAAGACATGTTTACGAAGTTCAGATTGATCAGTACAGATGTTGAATTCGACTCCTTGGCATGGCCATTTGGCTTCCGGTTGTCCCAAAAATGGTGGGCCATTGATCCATCTAGATGCATCAGGAATCTTAAAGAATTTCGTAGCTAAGTTAGCGACGTTCTCCTTTGTCGGAACACAGCGCCACTGGTTGCGGTTGGTGTTGTCTACGATCTCGCCAACTCGATGCATGACGAATTACTGAAACTTCCTGGGGCCCATAGTTAGCCATTGAAGAACGGTTTTAGAATCGGACCAGTATGTTGTTGTATCAATATTTGGTCCTCGAGTGTTTGCTAATCCTTTTTGCTAATCATACTCCCATTACTGCCGCCAAGAGTTCCATGCGTGGAATGGAGAGGGGCTTTAAAGGCGCGACTTTACATTTAGCCGCTACTAATACAGTTTCGATGTTGTCTCCTTGCTTTAAACGGAGGTAGGAAACGGCCGCGTAGGCGTCTTCACTTGCATCTACGAATGTATGCAAGTCAGTCCGATCTGCATTCGGTAACAGTTTGGAATAAGAACGAGGAAACTCCAGCTCTCCTGCCTGTAGTAGTACTGTCTTCCATTGGCTCCAAAGGGCGAGTAGTGTATTCTGCAGTTCTTTGTCCCAAGTTATTCCAGTGCGCCACACCTTTTGGAGTAGCATTTTCAGACCGTTGGTGTAGCAAGATAAAAGGCCAAGGGAATCAAACACGGACATCAGTACTTGAAGAGCTTCGCGTTTGGTTGGCGCTATATCCCCATTCAAGACGTCTCGTTTCAATCTCGCAAATCTGAAAATGTACCTAAAAACGTCACTGGTAGGATCCCAATACATACCAAGCATCTTTTCAGGACCCCCGAACTCTTTGGAATTTTGGCTGTCGGTTTGGCGCTCTCCGAAATGTTGAAGAACTGCGGTAGAGTTGGAAATCCAATTTCTGATAGTGAATCCGCCTTTGGAGTAAATATCTTTGACTTCAGACGAAACTTCATCGTCGTCTTTGTAGCTGTCAATGAGATCGTCTACGTAGTGAGCTTGTGTTATGGATTCATAAGCACGCATTTCATATGCATTTTTGTCTCGAACATGGTGAGCAATGCAAGGAGCACAGCAAATTTCGAAGGTCATTGCGCGCATGACAAAAATCCTTGGTGCCTGAGAATTTTTGGTAAGCCATAGAAATCTTTGTACATGTCTGTCTCTTTCTTGAATGGTTATCTGATGAAACATTTCGGCGATGTATGCACATACGGCGATACGACCGACTCTTAACGACATAAGAATATCAGTCAATGGGGGCAGATAATCGGGTCCATTCAGCATAAAATCATTAAGCGATTTTCCGTGGCTTTTTGAAGCGGCATTCCATACTAGTCTTATTTTATTTATCTTTCTTGGCAGCTACATCTTCGGGTTGGAGCTCGACTGCGTTACCTTTTGCAATGAGATTGTCGATTTGTCCTTGTATTTGATCGAACAGGTCTGGATCCTTGTTAGTTTTGACTCGTAGGCAATTGAGGCGTTTTAATGCGGTAGAATAGCTTTCTGGCAAAGTTACCTCCTTATCGCGCCAAAGCAAGCCAACTTCATAATGGCCATTGATTTTTTTACAAGTATTTTCAAGAATACCTATAGCCTTTTTATCGTTTTCAGAGTGGAGCTCCCTCTGTGCGATAGGGTCTACGTTGAAGCTTTCTTTAATGGCACTGTCGATTTCTGGCCATTTACAGTCACAGTGATGCAAGGAGATGTGGCGGCTTGAATTGCTTGATCCTTGAATGCTCCATCCCAGTGAACACTTTGAGGCGATAGGGGCGTTGTGTCTTCCTTCACGAATCTTACGAGGTACTGCCACAGTTCAGTTGTTGGCGCCAATTAACAGCATCGGTTGTGCGTTGAAGTATGACTGTAATGGCAGTCCTTGCAAGTGTGAATATTGGTTGCATATTTTGTTGACATTGACGCTTCGTTTTGGTAAAGCCAGGTTTTTAACTGAGCGTACGTAGTTTAACCACAGCCTCTTTTGACTTCCCGCTTCTGATATTTGAATGTGTGCCCTGGTATATGTTTCCTCCATGCGAGTGGTTTCGCTAGTCCATGGCAGGCATAGTGGTTCGGGTGTTGACGAAACTTTAAGGACTCGCCAAATATTTTCGTCAATAAGCGTGACGGATGAGCCTTCATCCAAAAAGGCAAAGGTGTTGAAAGTTACTCCGTTTCCGTATAGAGTGACTGGCACGATTCGGAAGTATTGTTCTTCACGAGCGCTATCCTTATGGTGGGCACAGACGAGTTCGGCTCTCGGTTCATCTCTGTGCAGAAGTGGGTGGTGCTTGGACTGACAATTGTCGACGCCACAGTCACCTCTTGAAAAGCATTTGCGACTGTGGAACTTCAACGTCAATTACGCGCTGGCGTTCATCAGTAGTTAGCATCTGATATTTCTGACACTGGGCAGCTTGATGTTCAGTGGACTTACACATCGCACATGTGAGGCTTGAAGCTGCCTCTTGATCTGATTGAGAATCATCATCGTTATCCATTAATCGGTGAGCCTGTGTGTGAGTGTTCACTGTGCTGGTCCTTGAACTAGGTAAAACGGTTGATGCTGCCTCTGCTAATTTGTACAACCAGTCGCTGAATGACTTAACAACTGGTATGGCGTCACCGCGGGGGTGTAATGCCCAGTTCAGTTTCTGTTGCGTGGGCAGCTTATCAACAAGGTCGCGCAGGAGCATTGGGTTGTCAAGATGAGAGGTCAGGTTGCAGGCCTACATAGTTGCGTATGCATTGCGTACTGCCATGGCGAAATCAATGAGAGATTCCAATCTGTCCTTGTGTACGTTGATCTTCCTGATTTTGTCGATCAAACGGTCAAGGATATGTTCTGGGCGTCCAAAAAAGGTTTTCAGGGTGTTGATAACTTCCGGAAGTAGCAGTTTATCACGCACTAATTCATAGGCTTTACCTTTGAGGCACTTTTGGAGTCTAAGCATGTTTTTAGCGTTTGAGAAGCCGGCTATTGCGCAGCTGTTTTCGTACATGCTGATGAAGACTGGCCAGTCCTCTGCGTTGCCATTGAATGTAGGCAGATCCGGAGATAGGACCTGTCTTGCGGCTAGCTGGGATGCAGTTGGTCCAATTGATATTGATGGAAGTGACATTGTGTGTGCTCCCTGTGTTTGGGAGAGCAATATGTATTTTTGCTCGATGTACTTCTTTTCGGCTTCACGTGTTTCTTCCAGCATTGCCAACATCAAGTTATTTGGACATGGTGTGATTGTATTGGTGGGATTCAAGTTTTGGCGTGCACGGGATTGCAATTTCGAAATTGACCTGATTAATTTGTATGTCGAATGGATTGTCTTTTTCGATTGGATGTTGCAGTCCGCTTGTTGAAGCCGCTTCTGTTTCCGGGACTTTGCATAAGGCGCAAGTCCAATCCAACTGCGCAATAGTATTGTTCACTCCAGCACAGACAAAGTGGTACCACTCTTTGCAATTATCGCACTGTACCCAGTTTTGGGTACCATCAGAGGCGCGGGTCTTTTTGCAAATGCCACAGACTGTGGTGTCATTTTCCATGCCCATTTTATTGTTTTACTTCAATGTTCGGATGTATTAGTGATGTATTACCCGGTGGCTTCTTACACATACATGGCTTTTACACTTATGTGTATATGTAGGCAATATGTTTGTGTATTTCACAATTAGTTCCGAATATTAAGTGCGTAGTTAAAGTTTTTTAAAGAAATGTTGAGGCACCGATGTTAATAATAGGCGAAACAGTTTAAGGTTGACAAATTTATGTAGCGGTCTTTATTTAAATCAAATTTTAAATTATAATAGAGAGAGCTTTAAAAAACTTTGTGTTGCTGCTTCGCTGGTTTTTTCTCAAGTGGCTTCTTTTACGTAGAGCTGCCATATCATACTTTTTTGGTGATGCCATATTCGCAAAAGGTGGCCAATCCGATTGGTGGCAGGTTTGACAATTTAAATTTCGGCGGTAACAGTATCTATTGGGTTGGCAAGAAAGTCATGTCGTTTTTAGTAATCGTTTTTAATCTAATTTATTTACGACTAATCGAGCACCAGGGTCACACTTTTTAGTATCTTATTAAAGCTTATTGTCTTATTGTCGATGAAAATTTGGTAATTATTCGATAACATTTGTGGAAGCTATAGCAAATTAAACATGGAGGATCAACGTGAGCATTTTCGGCATATTTTGCTTTTTTACTTCCGAAAAGGAAAAAAAGCGGTCGAAAAATTGTGCGAAGTGGTAAAGATGCCATGAGTGATCGCCAATGTCAGCGCTGGTTTGCCAAATTCAGGCTTGGAGATTTTGGAGTTAATGACGCCCCACGTTCCTGTCGACCATCGGCCGTTTTTGACGAACAAATTCAGGCTTTGCTGGATGAAAACCGGCGTTATTCAACGCGGAAGATGTCAGAGAAGCTCAGTGTGTCGCATACAACGGTTGAAAACCATTTGAAGAAACTTGGCTACGTAAGCAAGCTTGATGTTTGGGTTCCGCATAACTTAAAGGAAATTCACCTAACTAAGCGTATCTGCTATTCTCTGCTGCAACGGATTAAAAACGATCCTTTTTTAAGCGGATCATTACTGGCGACGAAAAGTGGGTTGTTTACAATAATGTCCAAGGAAAAAGATCATGGAGCAAGAAAGATGAGCCAGCCCAAGCCACATCAAAGGCCGTTATCCATCAGAGGAAACTTATGCTGTCTGTTTGGTGGAATTGGAAGGGTGTAGTGCACTTTGAGCTGCTGGGACGGAATGAAACCATCAATTCAGATTTGTACTGTCGCCAGCTATCCATTTTGGCGAAAAAAATTAAAGAAAAGGAGCCGGCACTAGCTAATCGCAAGGGTATAGTCTTTCACCATGACAACGCTAGGCCCCACACATCTTTGGTCACTCGGCAAAAATTAACGGAGCTGAATTGGGAAGTGCTACCACATCCACCTTATAGTCCGGACTTAGCACCTTCAGATTACCATTTGTTTCGCTCTCTTCAAAACTCTTTGAATGGTAAAAACTTTGATTCAGATGAGGCTGTCGAAAACCACTTGTCTCGATTCTTTGCTGGAAAAGACCAAAAGTTCTTCGAGGGCGGAATTATGCAGCTGCCCGAGAGATGGTCATTAGTGGTCGAACAAAACGGCCAATACATAATTGATTAATTATAAGTCCTGATATAAATAAATCATCTTTGAAAATATTGAAAAAAACTACATGACTTTCTTGCCAACCCAATAGAAAACATAAATTTAGAACCCGTATCTCCACATTTCCTAAAAAATATGGTGTGTTCGTTCATAGGTGTGTCAGCTTTTTACTGATGACGAACTAGTAAGTTTCTAATATGGCTAACTTGAGACAAGGATATGTTTAGCAATCCTTTAGAGAGGACTCTATAGTCCAATTCCTCGACTATTAGATACCCGTTACTCAGCTAACCAACTTTAAAACAAGAACCAATACAAGGTATTAGGTTGTCAAAAAAATCTTGCGGTATTTTTGCTAGCTATCGCTGCAAGCGCGTAGTTCTAGTTTTTTTCGTCGCATCGGTTCATGCTATACCTTTTTGGAAAGCTCATTTCACGCGCTAACACGTGTTTGATTGATTGTGTTTTCTTTTAAGACGTTCGTGAGATATAGCATCGCAATAATGGAGCAAAATAAAGAGAAAATACGGCATATTTTACAGTACTACTACGGTAAAGGCAAAAATGCATCTCAAGCCGCCAATAAAATTTATGCAGTTTATGGACACGATACAGTTTCCATTTCCACCGCTCAACGATAGTTTCAACGTTTTCGTTCTGGTGCAGAGGTGGTCAAAGAAGGAAGGCCTGTCGTAGAAAATTGCGATAAAACCGGTATAGTAGTAGGCGTAGCATCGGTCAAGAGCTTGGCTTAAGTTATCAAGCCGTTATAAACCATTTGAAGAAGCTTTGAATCACTTAAAAGCTCGATGTAAAAAAAGAAAAAAATAATATAAATAAAATACCGCAGGACTATTTTGACAACCTAATATAAATGGGAGCGCTAACCTTTAAAGCCGTTTGTGCGCGGTAAAGTGAGCGTGACAAAGTCAATCGATAGGTATTGATTTACTTTTGAGTTTAAATTTTCATTAATTTTCAAATACATTTCAGTTAAAATAGTTCAATTAACATAGCTTCAAAACTGTGGGCGCCACACCTTTCATTTTTCTATCGAAAAGAAATATTTCGCTTTTTATGACGTAGCACAATCTTCTCTACCTTAAAACGGCTGATATGGTAGGACCGAGTTGATTTTTTCGTTTCCTTTTAATTTTAAAACGCGATTTTTCCTGGACCTGTAAGAAATCTCAAAAATTGAGGATTCTCCAACTTTTAAAAAATACCGCCAAACACTGAAAAAAAACAACGTTCAGCTTTTTCTAGCTATTTTCCGCCAAACCAGCGGGTTTTTCAAAAAGTAGTAGAACAAAAATACAGCTTATGCTGTTTTATGCCACACAAAAAAGCCGGGTCCCTAAAACATAAAATAGACCGGACAAACTGACAAACTGATAAACACACATTCAGCTCTCAATTTTGAAATGACCAAAAAATCTTATAAAATTAATAACTTTTGAATGTATAATCCGAACAAAATTGATCGCGTTCGACGCGTATTTTATTAAATAAATAAAAGTGAAATAAAAGTGCATTGCGTCCACCGCACTATGGGGAATCTGACCACTTTTTCTGTCCAAAATTAAAAACTCCCTAAATTTTAAAGATATCAAAGAAAACTTTAGCAATCGTTCTTATTTATCCCAACGCATATTGAGTATGAATATCTTTCGGATCAAACAACTGTATCATATAGCTGCTATAGGAATGATCAGATCAACTTTTCTATTTTTAGAGATAAATGCATTACATTTTAAGAGTACCGTTTTAAATTTGGCTAAAATCGGAAGAATATTTCTTGTAGTTTCATAGAACCAAAAAAAGTCAGATTTTACTTGTTTATTTTTTTGTTTGTTTATTTTTTGTTACAATTATGGCTATGTTTCCCTTTTTACAACCTCTAAAGTCTGTTTTAATTGTATTTTCTGACTACTCTTTAATTCCGAATAGGTTTGATCGGTGGACTCCGCTGGACTCTCAACTTAAAAATTTATTTTCTTTAAAAATATTCGTGTTAAACGGGTGACAAAAATAATCGATTACAAGAAAACCACGATTAATTTTGAATGTTCAATCATACAAATACTTAGTACACACCACCATCCCTTAAATTAATTCCAAAAACTAATGCTAATGGAAGGATACATTTTTTCAGACGGCAAATCGGTCTTGGGTTTCTCGCCCGACATTTAAAACTTCAAGTAAAAGGCGTACTAATGTGAGACTAGGTGGCAACGCCACAACAGAAGAGTTAACTAATTGTCAAAAATTAGTCAAAAACTATCGAAAAACACCATAAATCAGTTATACTCACAGCTGATGATATAAACAAAATTTCAAACATTTGCGCTATTATTTTCATTTTCGAAAACAGTTACATCGGTTACATCTGGAAGCATTATATTCATTGGGTGGAAGATAATATTATCACTTAATTGCAACATTGTGAAGCACGCCACAGGCAATTATTGCTGTTAATTTTGTTGATGTTTGTACTCTCATTGCCATTGATAATACTGGGAATCTCCTTTTCCGAACACCAAAACAACGCTCAATAACATTTCGAGTGCGTATCTTCAATACGCGGGAAATTAATAAATTGTTTTGATAAAGACGCTATAGCAAACATCCTTAACAACTTGACTGGCTGTGGCCACGCTAACACTACAAAATTCGCCTACAGTTATAAGAAAACTTGAATAGAATCTAAGTGCTATTAGTCGTTTTTCGTAATAATGGTTTTTGATTATTTGGAATTATATCTTCCTTAGTACTTCTTCCTTTAGATTCAAGTCGCAAAATAATTTTTTGCAAAAGAAATAGCGCCGTGCTTTTACACAAGCGAAACCTTTTAACAAATTCTTCATCACTGTAATGTTCAAAATAATTTCTTTCGCCTTGATAAATGCGCCGATAGGTTCGCACTTCAGACAATTGGACAATACGCCACAGAGTTTGAAAATTACTCGCTCGGGAATTCATTTTTAGAATTAATTGGATGACTTTTACTTAAACAGTGTAAGTGTAAGTGTAAATTAAATCAGCTGTTTTCGAATGAAGAGGGGAACCGATTACCAACGCTCGAATGTCTGGCAACGCTTGCAAATGTCGCACAAATTAGCCCGCACAAATTTGAAATCGTGGATGAAGTACCATGACAAAATTTGTCGCTACCTGCGCTATTTCCCTTATTTCCGTTGAACCAATTGACTTTTAACTTTAAATTTAAAAAACATGAACTCCATAAGGATCCGATAAGAGTGAGCCAGTATTACTTGATCAAGTAGTAATTTATGTACTTTTGCAAATATGTAACCCTTTACATATCATATTCTCTAATTAGATTATCGTGCTTATCTATAAACAAATCAATTCTTTCATGTCCGAATGCGACCCCCCGAATGCAGTCATTTATACCCAGTCGGACCCTTACTCAATAAAAATGTACATTTTCCCTATGGAGGTTGTACATGAACTTTCCTGAAAAAATCTATGGGCTGCGTAGGAAGCCCAAGAATATGTGTTGTTAATCCCAACTTTCTAGCTTTTGTAGTTTCCGAGATCTCAGCGTTCATACGGACAGACAGGCAGACGGACATGGCTAGGTGGACTCGGCTATTGGTGCTGATCAAGAATATATATACTTTATGTGGTCGGAAACGTCTCCTTCAATGCGTTGCAAACATGTGACTGAAATTATAATACCCCTGCAAGGATATAAAAACGAATCGTTCGTCATCTTACCCTACAATTTTTGAAAGTGCAAAAAGAGAATGGTTCACGCCAAACGCTGTAGGATTTAGCTCCGTTGGAATTACTTATAGTATTTTTACAGAAATATGCTCAGTAGATGTAAACAACTTTTTGCTTTTACAGATTTGAAAAATATTGAGTTTTGGAAAATTTACATTCAAAACACGAATCGTTCGTCACCTTACCCTACACTAAAACGTTTTTTTGACTTCCTTCTTGATATTAGGAACCGTGCATCCACGTTTTTAAGAGACAAAAAAGGAAAAAAATCATGGCCACAGATATTACATTTGTGTCGATCCCTGGTAAAATTAAAACCTGATTTCAGGAAATCCGTTCCTGTGTTGTTATTTTTTTAAGAAATATACATACACAACTACAACATAGACAACTAATTTGATTTTAACAACAAAAAAACAGAAAACAATTTTGTAATTTATTCTGAGAATTTCAAATCAAATTTTTAACGAACCTTTTTTTTAAATAATTTTTAAAAATGAAAGTACATAAAGAGAACAAAACAAAGCCATTTTTTGATTTTCAATTTTTTTTTTGTACAAAAAAAACTGGATTTGTTTATAAAATTTAACTTTGTCGGTTTGTACGCTTCTGGCACGGCGACTCCCTGACTCAAGTAATAGTTTTAAAGGTAGATCAATTACACCAGTTTACAAAAAAAATCGTCGTTCCCTTAATTGAACACAATCTTAATTTTCTGGTAAAGAACATCTCCCTGACTAAAAATTTGTTGTATGGTGTCAATTTTTTTAAAGTGTAAAAACGGTTTTGGCTCTCTTTTGTTTTTTATATCGAATTTTGATAACCCGATTTCGGTCATCGAGGACTCATTTTACTGGTAATAGAATATCCTTTAACTTTCTTGAAGTTGACACCCCTGATTGACTTAACACTTGGCCATACCCAATCATTCCTAGACCTAATATTTGCATCTGACTTTTACGATACCATTATAACGCGCTGTACTTCGCTGTTCAACACTACAAATTGCCATCCATAGTGTGGTTTAGTTCCCGAATACTCCTGTGAAGCCATTCGGGCTCGTTGTTTCGGGAAAGTCGATTACTCACTACTGCCGGCTTCCTGGACCCAAGTCGACTGACCTTTTCTCCAAAATTATTCGCTAGATAATTCCGTATGAACGTTTTCCTTGTTTGATGAACTTGATCCTTCCATAACTCCAAAAACTCATCTAAACACTTGACTCACCTAAAAAATGTAAAGACGAAACGGTATAAGAAATAGCGAAAACAGGACTTCAATCTAATTCTTCCAAATATAGTGTAGCTAAATCCAATTATTTCCTGCATAATTTCGACTTTATATTCTGTCTTCTAATAGATGGAAGTGAGGTTTTTCGTAGTCTATCCTCAATGAAACTGTCTTCTTCTCTAGGTACCGATATGCTGCGTTCTTTAAAACTGCTATGCACAGTCATGGCTATCAAGTTATCTGGAGTAAACTATAATATCTGCACTTAAGTTTTTTGTAAATTCAGCCTCTTTTACCAAGGGTTCTACTTTGCTTAGTGCATTGTGAGGTCATGGGTACACATATGTATTGCTGGCTCACTCTGTATTAAGTCGTAGCCTAAAGTGTGAACGTGCAAAGAGTAAATACCACAAATCACAACGCAGTCAAATTGCAACGTTTAAAATGCGATTGTACCGCGAATATTTATTTTGCGCCATTTTTCGTAGGTATACACAAAAAAAAAACTATGCAAAATCAACTATTTAATAGTGAAAACTGTCGCAACCCAAAAAAAATTGAAAATGCCCCAAAAATAGTAGTTTATCTATAAAATAGTAGATGACCTACAAAATAGAATTTTACCCGAAAAAAATTGTTGTTCTTTCTAATTCTTTTTTTTAATATTTTTTTGAAGTGAAACTTCTTTAGGCGCGTTATGCATTTTCGGGGACGGAGTAAAACCAATTCATGACCGTCACGAAAATCTTCTTCTTCTCTCTATCACCGCTGACGAATGTTCTCTTTGTCCTCTTCTTTCCTCTCTTCGCCCTGAGAGCGCTCGCACATAGTGCAAATACATATGTATATAAGGTGGTCTCGTCAGCTCTGCTGAGAACGTTAAATATGTTTACCTCTCTGTCTCTCTTAAGCGATAGAATGAGATAGCTAGATAGAGACTGGCACAAATGACGTGCTCAAAAAAAAGCAGATCTTGGGTTGAGACCACCTTAGACATATAGTTGCACCATGCGCTTGTACAAAGTTAAGAGATTAAAATCTAACAAGAAAGGAAGCTAACTTTGGTCAGCCAGAGTTTATATACCCTTGCAGATCATTCCTTTGCAATTTGAAATTACAAAACTGTTAGACTTAGATTTGCAACAAACAAAATTATAGCATTTTACGTACATATTATTATGACATTATTTGATCGATGCTTCCTAAGGCAGCCATATAATATAGTCGTCCAATTTATGTTAAATTTAATTCGAAATTCTGAAATAATAAAATAAAAATATATTTCAGAAGAGAAGTGAATACAATAAAAATTAACAAGGCTATCATTTTGTTCCTATTAATTTCCCTTTAGTTTTCCGATCGTTCTTATGGGGGCTATATGATATAGTTGTCCGATTTTTATAAAATTTTATTCGAAATTCAGGACAGGTAAAAAAATGATATTCCCAAGAGCAATAGGTAATATGTCGAAAAACACCGAAGTTATCAGTTTTTCAATTATTTTTCCGATTATTCCTATGGGAGCTATTAGATATAATTTTCCGATTCGGCTGGTCCCGACTTATATACAACTTGCAATACAAAGACGATAGTTTTAAAACTGAGGGACTAGTTTGCGTAGACACGGACCGATTCGTCTAGTCATGCTGATAAAAAATATATATGTATACTTTATGGGGTCGGAAACGTCTCCTTTACTGCGTTGCAAACTTATGACTAAAAAAAAGGTCGAAAAAATGGACCAAACAATGGCTCACTGGCGGTACAGACAGAGGAAAAGGGAATTACAGCCTCTCAAATTTCAAACTAGAAGTTTCACTTCTGTCGTGCGTAGGCTTGACACACCCCTTTTTCTTTAATTTAATTTGTTATATTAATTTATATGGAAGTTATTTATAGACACTTACATTTCACAGATACTTAAACTTACAAATCATGTTTTTTGCCTCCGCTGGGAATCGAACCGGGGCCGCAATAATCGGAGTCGAGCACTCTAACTAGTAGGCCACAGAAGAATGATTTTCGTAGAGGAAAATCTATAGACTTAAAATCAACATTTAACAACAAAAAAAATAGGAAAAACATCATCTGCAAAAGCGGGATTTGAACTCTCGACCCACAGATTATGAGTCGGATACTCTAACCACCCCTAAGTCCAGGAAAATAGTTGACCTACAATTTATAACTGTATTTTTAAAACAACAAAATACGCAAACAAATAAAATAGTTTTCCGACGATATTAATTAAGACGTTACTATTAATTTGCCAAATGAGTAAAAAAACCAAAATATATGAACATTTCGTAAATAGGTTTTCTACTATTTTAATTGTTAAATACAATTCAATGACCAAAAAAAAAAAAAATAAAATACATGAAAAGTTCAGAAAATAGTAAACTACTATTTTTCTATGTTGATTTTACATAGTTTTTTTTTGTGTGTATAGAAGTCACCTTCGTACACTCCTGGTGCGCTTAGTCACTATGTGTACTGCCTTCCACAGGGATACCAATACACACACCCAATTTTTCAGATCGTTCTGTTATAATAATTTTAAGAGATTAAAATTCTAAAACATAATGTGATCAATAACGGCATTGTACAAAAATTCTTCCTTCGCCTCTTTTCCAACATATGTTTAATTTTCTAGTCGCACACACAAAAAAAAAAACTATGTAAAATTAACATAGAAAAATAGTAGTTCACTATTTTCTGAATTTTTCATGTATTTTGTTGTTTTATTTTTTTGTTCATTGAATAGTATTTAACAATTAAAATAGTGAAAAACCTATTTACGAAATTTTCATGTATTTTGTTGTTTTCTTCATTTGGAAAATTAATAGTAACGTCTTAATTAATATCGTAGCAAAACTATTTTATTTGTTTGCGTGTATTTTGTTGTTTTATTTTTTGGGGCATCGAATAGTGACACCACAATTAATATCGTAACAAAACTATTTTTTTCCTTCATGTATTTTGTTGTTTTAAAAATACAATTATAAATTGTAGGTCAACTATTTTTCTGGACTTAGGGTGGTTAGAGTATCCGACTCATAATCTCTGGGTCGTGAGTTCAAATCCTGCTTTTGCAGATGATGTTTTTCCTTTTTTTTTTTTTAAATGTTGATTTCAAGTCAAAAGATTTTCCTCTACGAAAATCATTCTTCTGTGGCCTACTGGTTAGAGTGCTCGACTCCGACGATTGCGGCCCCGGTTCGATTCCCAGCGGAGGCAAGAAACCTGATTTGTAAGTTTAAGTATCTGTGAAATGTAAGTGTCTATAAATAACAAACAATATACATTAATATAACAAGTTAAATTAAAAATAAAAATAGTTAAAAAAATAAATTTAAAAAAACTACAATATTTTTCGGGTAAAATACTATTTTGTAGGTCATCTACTATTTTTTAGGTAATCTACTATTTTTTGGGTGATTTTCTATTATTTATGGGTTGCGGCAGTTTTCACTATTAAATCGTTGATTTTACATAGTTTTTTTTTTGTGTGAAGGAATTGGATTTGATTGGCATGCGTTTTCTAAATATGAATTTATGTGCTTGTAAAAAAAATTGGGAGGGTTTTACTAACAAATCCATGAAAACAAACATTTTTATACCCGTTACTCGTAGAGTAAAAGGGTATATTGTATACGTGCAAAAATATGTAACAGGGAGAAGAAAGCGTTTCCGACCATATAAAGTATATATTCTTGATCAGGATCACAAGCCGAGTCTATCTAGCCATGTCCGTCTGTCCGTCCTCGGAAACTATAAAAGCTAGAGAGTTGGGATTACCAACACATATTCTTGGACACTAAAAGAAACTACGCAGCGCGATTACGTAATCACGTTTTTGGTGATTTTTGACCCCCTCCCCCCCCTGGTGATCAAAAGTAATCTTTCAATAAACAACCCCCCCCCCCCCCCCAATGATTACGTAATCCCAAGAAAAAATTTTCGAATTCGTTGTTTTAAACTGTTGAATCCACAGTTGCCACTGAGATGCACATTCGGTTCTTCTAGGCTGAAATTATCTCCTACATACTTTTCGTCAAGCCATTACAGGTCCTCGCATCCTTCGTGTGTTTGAACCACTAAACATTCACTTTTGCGCCGCCCAGCCACTCGAAAAAATATTTCTCTGCTTTACTATCCAAGTTTGTAGATATAATTGAAATAAAATTAATATATTCATAAATTCTTTAAATAAAAAAATACATATAATAAAAAATAAATACATATGATTACGTAATCATTTAAATAACATCCACTAATTTTTATAGCCGATACTATCGGCTATTATATCGGTGGCAAAACGATTGATAGAACACTATTAAAAAAAGCGTTTTGCCAAAAAGTATCGGATTTCCATTCTGCTTTTAAATTTCGCTTAAGAATTAAAGAAACACGCCTCTGGGAAGCTCGATTTTTATTTTTTTATTTTAAGGGGGAAGATACATATAGAAAAAATAATAATTCAATTTGTTTTTTTTTATTTAAATTGGTAGAATAACTCTTTAAGAAGGTGTCATGAAAATTTCACGAAGAAATTCGATCTATTTTGGAACTTATACCAGGATGACGGCACCCACCTTCCTTGTGCAGTAGATATATTTGATTACTTTAAAGGCTTTTTTCTCGAAACCACGTTTCCCTCAGATGCGTATCGTGTATCTCATAAAGTAATGCCTCGATCATCATGCTGATTTTACAGAAATGTTTGTAATAAAATTAATAATAAAATTACTTTAAAGTCAAAAACGTGATTTTAGCCTAACAAATTGGATATATTAGTTATTATAAAATAAAAAATAAAAAAAAAAAGCTCGACCTGATTACCTGCGGATTTAGGTACAGAAATTATGTGCAAAATTTCAGAACGATCGGTACATTAAATTTCGATGGACAATGTTCACCGACTTAAAAAAACATACTTTTCAGGAGAACGATTTAAAGTTTTGGACGCCGACGTGCAACTGTTCGTGACCCCTCGTTCAAATGGTCATATTTTTTTTAATTTTCATCCGATTGACATGAAATTTTCACACAACATTCTTAAAGTGTTGTACATTAATAAAAAAATATAAAAAAAATCGAAAAAAAAAATTAAATACCATACCCCCCCCTTAAGAATAGAAAAAAACCCGACCTCTGGGAAATTTTTTTTTATTTTTTACCTTTAAATATTTTTTTAACCGTTCAAAATCAATAACTATTTTTTTTGTAGGAAAATTTTACTAATACTAATTATACCCGTTACTCGTAGAGTAAAAGGGTATATTGTATTCGTGCAAAAGTATGTAACAGCTAGAAGGAATCGTTTCCGACCCTATAAAGTATATATATTCTTGATCAGGATCACTAGCCGAGTCGATATAGCTGTCTGTCCGTCCGTATGATCGCTGAGATCTCGGAAACTATAAAAGCTACAGGATGGGTATTTTGTGTGCAGATTCTTGGAGTTCCTACGCAGCGCAAGTTTGTTTTAAAAATGTGCCAAGCCTCCTCTAACGCCCACAATCGCTTATAACGATTTTACAAAATTTAAATATATCGGAAAAGTAAAAACACAGATTTATTGTGTTTATTAATAAAAATGTTTCAAATCGGACCATTCGTTAAAAAGTTATGTGTGATCAAACTATCTCCATCTCCCTCGCACTCCCTTTAGCTGAGTAACGGGTATCTGATAGTCGGGGCATCCGACTATAGCGTTCACTCTTTTTTTAGCCTAACTTCTAAATTTTTAGTTCTATTGACTTCAATCTTTTTATATCTGTATGTATAATAAAGTTAATCTACAAAAAAAAAATTACTTGTTCAAATCTGACGTTTATTGGCAAACTAAAAAAATGTTAACTAAAGAAATAATTTCTTTTCGGCCAAATCCTGATACTTACTTATTTTCCAAAAAGTACTCGTAAAAAAAGTTGCAGGCAATTAAAAATGTGCAAAAATATTTTTAGCCAAATCCGTTCGGTTTGTAAAAGAACGGCTTATATACAAGAAATATTAATAATTTCAAATTTAAAACTCCCTTGTATTAAGTTTTATTTGGGCCAAAAAACTAGCAATAAATCAAATTTTGGCCTAGAAAGTTGTAACGTAAACCAATCAAAAAATATTTAATCCCTCTTTTCAAATATGTAACACCCATAAATATCCGATTTTTTTTAAATATACGTCCTTTCAAAATTTACCAATTTTTCGCTTTAAAAAATCGCAATTTTTAGACAATTTAGGCCACTTCTAGGTGGAACATCTTAAACACTAAGTATCAAACGGTCTTGATGTTTGGTTTCCCTAATTGGTGTGTTCATTAAGTAAAAACTACGTAACAACAATTAACAGTTCGATATCCGCATCTCATTGTTATTCGCTATTTGCTAAAGGTCAATTTATTTTCAATCTTTTAACTTTCGTTAGAAATTAAAAAAATATTTATCATAATATATTTTTTATACTTTCCTAAAACGTTTTTTGTAGGAAGTAGGCGTTTTGATTTTTGACAATTTAAAAACAACATTTTAAATAGGAATACCTGCAAGGGCATAGTCGGGTGCCCCAACTATCAGATACCCGTTACTCAGCTAAAATTTCTTCTACATTTCCATAGGTATTAATAAACACAATAAAACTTCATTTTTACTTTTCCGAGGTGTGGTCGCCAGACACATTTTAATATCGTTTGTGGGCGATTGTGGGCGTTAGAAGGGGCCTGGCGCTCGGCTGAAATAAACTTGCGCTGCGTAGGAACCCCAAGAATCTGCATGCAAAATGCCAATCTTCTAGCTTTTATAGTTTCCGAGATCTCAGCGTTCACACAGACGGACAGACTGACAGACGGACAGACGGACATTGTTATATCGACTCGGCTAGTGACCCTGATCAAGAAAATATATACTTTATAGGGTCGGAAATGCTTCCTTCTAGCTGTTACATACTTTTGGACGAATATACCATTTTACTCTACGAGTAAAAAATTAAAATTATTTATTTAACCCTCCATTTCATAAACAATAATTTAAACATATTTTTATTTATTATTTGTTTGTATTATGTAATTATTCAGTATTTTTAAATATTTGTTTTTAATATAAAAACAAGAGAGGACGCTATAGTCAGGTACCCCGACTATCAGATACCCGTTACTCAGCTAAAGGGAGTGTGAGGGAGATGGAGATATAAAACTTTAATCACGCATAACTTTTTAAGGAATGGTCCGAAAATTTCTTCTACACTTCGATAGGTATTAATAAACACAATAAAACTGCATTTTTACTTTTCCGAAATATTTAAATTTTTTAAAACCGTTATAAGCGATTGTGAGCGTCAGAGGGGGCGTGGCCCTAAAACAAACTTGCGCTGCGTAGGAACTCCAAGGATCTGCATGCAAAACGCCAATCTTTTAGCTTAGTTTCCAAGATCTCAGCGTTCATACGGACGGACAGACAGACGGACAGACAGACATGGCTATATCGACTCGGCTATTGACCCTGATCAAGAATATATATACTTTATAGGGTCGGAAACGCTTCCTTCTCCCTGTTACATACTTTTGCACTAATACAATATACTCTCTTACTCTACGAGTAACGGGTATAAAAATGTATTTAATAAAAATAAAAAATTATAAAATTTAATAAACAATTTTTTTTTGTATTTTGTTTAACATATTTAAATAATTATTTATTAATATTTAATCATTAAATGGAGTGTTAAATAAATAATTGTAATTTTTTAATAGATTGAAAAATGACATTTTATTTTTCGTCATTCAGAAATTGTCAAACGACATCAAATTTAACTTTTTGTCATTAACAATATTTAAAAGACTGTTAATCGATGAAAAACCATTCTTCACGCCAAAAGGGCGTTTAATTTCGGGAGGCAGTGTCGAGCGGCAGTTTTCTCCAGATGTCCACATCTCGCTCGCTCGCACTGCCCTTCGCTCTCCCTCTCCAACTCTCCCGCAACTCTTCGCTCCGCTCTGGAGCCGCTAAGCTAAGCTTCATGTAATTAGTTCCTATTTACAAGTATAATAATAAACAGCCGCACGTCGCGCAATAACCCGAAGTTTTGCTACCCGTGTTTTCGATACGATTTCTGGGCGGAAATTCATCCGCTTTTCCTGGGACTCATCAACTTCACCAATCAAGCCACCCCCGCCCCACCATTTGGTCCAGTCGAGCCAGACTTTACATTTTGGATTTTTCCGCTCCTGGAATTTTCTTGGATTTTCACCAGCAGCTACGGTGGCTTGAACCGCTCCAGATAAGTTCCACTTATTACGATTATTTGCCGGTCATACAGCCAGTTGATCGAACCCACTTTCGTTCAATTTGTTGTATGATTTCTTGTCTAAATCTAAAAGCGATTTAATCCGACGTAACGGCATTTAATATATATGTATATTCCAATATATCGCAATTCCTTTGTGGCCAAATTCCATACACTCCAAAAAATTCCGTGCAAGTTTGCAAGTCCGCAGTGCCAAATTATTTCAATTAAAAAGAAATATATTCCTAAAAACTCCAAGTGTGTGTAAAAAATATAACCCAGCCACAGTAAAAGTTTGCGTTTTTTCAAATTGTTCCGCAAAATTGCACTCTGCATTTTTTACTGTGTTCCAGCTGCGCGTATATATTCACACAAATATTCTAATACAGGCCACTTCTACTACTCTGCATTACTAAATAAATTCCAAGACCCTAATAACACAAACATACATACTAGTGTTGGGTTGCTCATGAGTGAGTGAACAAAAAAGAGTTGCTCACTAAACTGAGTGAGTGAACATGTTCCTCCGAACTTGTTCTTTATTGTTCATTTGTTCATTTTTGCTCACTTGCTCCTTTTTGTTCACTTGCTCAGTTTTGCTCTCTTACTTGCTCTTTTTTGTTCACTTGTTCAGTTTTGCTCTCTCTTATTTGATTTTTTTAGTTTACTTGCTAAGTTGCTCTCTTGCTGTTTTTGGCTTAAAAAGTTTTTTTTTTACTATTTGGATGCATTTTGCATACGGTTTTACAGTCAATCAGCTATTTTCTCAGAGCCAGTGAGAAATTAAAGGACAGAACAAGTGAGCAAGTGAATAAGTGAGCAAGTGAACAAGTGAGCAAGTGAACAAGTGAGCAAGTGAACAAGTGAGCAAGTGAACAAGTGAGCAAGTGAACACATACATTTCTTAGCTAATTGTTTCAATAAATCCCCGAAAATAAATTTAGCATTTAGAAGCTATTCCGCTATTCGTAACAAGTCTCCAAAACTCCCACAATTGGTGCCTTCCCATGTCCAGCTATTCGCTACACACATATATACATACGTCAACGTACTGTCCGCGCAGTCTGAAGCGCACAGTGGGTCAAGTGCTGATAATAATTAAAATAAAATATAAAATCCAAAAATCCGAATTTTAATCTTGTTAAATAATTAACATTTTTTCCCTATTCGTGCAGCAGTGTGACCATATTTTCCGAAAACAAAATTTAATAATTATTTTTGGGGCACACGCTTTAATATTTCATTTCCAAATTATTCCGAAAAATAAAATACATTTCCTTCACACAACACAGTGTGACCGTATATCCTTACGGAATTTCAATTGGTTCCTAAATTCCAAGAAATTCCCCGGTTTCAAGATATTAACCATGATCCTCACAATTATTTCTGTTGCGTATAAATTTAAATTTTCTGTTCGAAATGGCATCCCAAGCAAAATCCGCTTTAAATAAATTTATTGTTACAGCTGACACTTTGATCCATTTTGAGGCCATCATAAATGTTCCAGGTGCATCCACCCCTAACTTATCCGTCCTCAAAATCCGTAGGGAGTATGTCAGTTCCTTGTGGCAAAAGGTCAAGAAATCATATGACATATGCTCCGATTGCATTTTGGCTGCAGGCGATAGCGCCGCAGATACGAAATCCATGCTCAAGGCGAAGTACAATATAACGTACGATGTATACGAAAAGGTCGCCGCTCAGATCCTCGAGCAAATCGAAATCCAACAGGGCTCCTCCCAAATACCTCAAGCTCCAGTAACTCAGTCCCAAAGTTCAATATCTTTTGGCTGTCGACTCCCTCCTATCGACACAGAGGTTTTCTCGGGCGATTATCTTCGCTGGCCGACTTTCCGGGACCTTTTCACGGCGATATATATAGACAATCCGCGTCTCACGGCGGAAATTCATCCGCTTTTCCTGGGACTCATCAACTTCACCAATCAAGCCACCCCCGCCCCATCAACCATCAACTCCAAAAGGATCCGATAAGAGTGAGCGAGTAATCCCACTTGGTGCGACAAGTTTTCAAATAAACCTTGTTAAAAAATTCGATATTTATAAAACTAAAAATGGATTGTAAAAACAAAATTTTTTTGTGTTGGCAATGTTAAAAAGTTTTTTAAAATCTTAATTTGTTTTATTTTTAAGAAATTAAAAACTCACTGGTGATTAAGCCAAGGATCTCGTCAGTTTGATTTGTTTGGTACTAGATTTCCCAAGACATTTACACTCTAGGCTATACTTATGGATCATATGTAGTTCTATTGCAACTTAGTTAAATTCTAGTTGTCTTTTAACTAGACTTTAACATGTATTTGTTCTACCAATAAAATATTTACCAGTCTGAGACAAGTGACATTTTTACTAGTTTTGTATTGTTCATTTTTTCTAGCACAAATTTTCTGGGTTCTCTGTAGTCCAAATGCATCCAGACAAATTCCGGTTGCTTCTTACTAGTTGTACAACTAGTTTTTTTCAGGGTAGTTCGCACTTTTCCTACAGAGATAAATAGTGAAAATAAGTAAAATATAAATCGATAATTACTCAAAATTCAATATTTAATGTATGCCCTGGTCATTTATCGGTAAATTATCCGAAAAATGAAATTCTGTGACACCTATGGGTTTGACGGGTTGGTTTCCAAACCAACCGTCTTCAAAACTGTCGCTGGTTCCTGTGACTACCCCGTATTTTTGTATACCTACAATAAAAAAAACTTATTTGAAAACGAACGGTTATTGCTGCCACTAATGCAATAAAAATCGTATAATTGGAGAGGGCTGAAAATATAAAGCAGATTGAAAATGTAATGGCTTTATAAACCAAATTATTTTTTAAATTTAAATTTTAATGAAAAAATAAATGTGTTTTAATATTTTAGATTGACATGGTTGACGATGATGAACGTCGTTGGCGTCATTTCAATCCGGAGATACCAAAAAGATCTGGAAAAATTGGGGAACTTGAAAAGTTTGATGCAACATTTTTCGGAGTCCATTTTAAACAGGCGCACACAATGGATCCGCAAACACGAATTCTTATTGAAACTGCGTATGAAGCTGTCATAGACTCTGGAGTAAATCCAAAAAGTCTACGTGGATCAAAAACTGGAGTGTACATAGGCTCTTGTATTTCTGAATCTGAAAAAACGTGGTTTTATGAAAAGGTTTCTTCTGGCGGATTTGGAATCACTGGCTGTAGTAGAGCAATGATGGCTAACAGAATATCGTATTGTTTGGGACTTGAGGGTCCTTCATTTTTACTAGATACAGCTTGTTCTAGTTCAATGTACGCTTTAGACAATGCATTCAGCGCTATTCGAAATGGAGAAATTGATGCTGCAATTATTGGTGGGTCAAACTTATTACTTCACCCATTTGTAACACTCCAGTTTGCACGGTAAGGCAGAAAACATTGTATTTAGCTGGAATAATTTAAATAAATATTTTAGACTTGGTGTTCTGGCCCCAGATGGTTTTTGTCGGCCCTTTGATAAAAATGCTAGTGGTTATACTAGATCGGAAACCATAAATTGCCTATTCTTACAAAGAAAAAAAGATGCTAAGCGAGTTTATGCAAGTGTGGTTTATTCGAAAACTAACTGTGATGGATACAAGCCAGAGGGAATAACATATCCGTCGGGTATAGTACAAGAGAAGTTGCTTGATCAGTTCTACAAAGATATTGACCTTAAACCAAGTGTGTTGGGTTATTTGGAAGCTCACAGTACAGGAACGGTTGTCGGTGATCCAGAAGAGTGTAAAGCAATCGATAATGTTTTATGCAATCAAAGGCGAGAGCCATTATTAGTTGGTTCGGTAAAGTCAAATGTTGGTCATTCTGAAGCGGCTTCTGGAATCTGTTCCTTAGTAAAAGCTTGTTTTGCCTTTGAATCTGGGTTAATTGCACCAAACATAAACTTTACGGAAGTTAAACAAGTAATTGCACCCTTAGCCGAAGGAAGGTTGATAGTCGTAAAAGACGTAACTCCGCTACCCAAGCCCTTCATTGGAATAAACTCCTTTGGGTTTGGTGGAGCTAATGCACATGCACTTTTGAAGGGATATACAAAGTCAAAAAGTAACCATGGATTACCAGAAGATGAAGTACCGCGGCTACTCACATGGGCAGGAAGGACTGAGGAGGCAGTTCAAGAGATTTTTAATGCAGTAGAAAAAAATCCTTTGGATGCTGAGTTTATTGGCTTGCTCCAAAATATTCAAGAAGAAGATGTATCCGGTATGGTATTTCGGGGGTATGCAGTGTTTGCCAAGAATGGAGTTCATCCATGTAAATCCTTGACAAGAGATGTTCAACATTACACTGGTCTTCAGCGCCCGATTGTCTGGGTTTATAGCGGTATGGGTTCTCAATGGTATGAAATGGGAACAAAGCTAATGATAATACCTCGTTTTCGGGAAGCAATTGAAAATTGTCATCAGATATTGCTGTCGAAAGGCCTTGATCTTATACATATATTAACAACAAATGATCCGGAAATTTACCAAAACATTTTGCATTCGTTTGTGGGAATAGCAGCAGTCCAAATAGGACTAACAGATGTCTTGAGGTCTCTTAATTTTCAGCCGGACTATATTATTGGGCACTCCGTTGGTGAATTAGGCTGCGCCTATGCGGATGGTGGGCTAACTGCTCAACAAATGATATTGGCCGCCTATTATCGAGGTAGGGTTAGCGTGGACCTAGAAAAAATAAGGGGTTCAATGGCAGCAATCGGAGTTGGATATAAGACAATTCTACACATGCTGCCAAGGTCAATAGAAACGGCTTGCCATAATGGACCAGATTCTTGCACAATATCTGGTCCATTGGATGATGTTTCCCACTTTGTAGCTGAGTTAAAATCTAAGGGAATTTTCGCAAAGGAAGTGCCCTGTTCAAATATTGCTTATCATTCCAAATACATCGCACATATGGGGCCTCCATTATTGCAATATATGAAAGAAATTATCCCAAATCCTAGAACTAGAACTACAAAATGGTTGAGTACTAGTGTTCCTAAATCTGACTGGGATAAGGATCAAGCAAAATTTTGTTCAGCGGAGTATCACACCAATAACTTATTAAACAGTGTTCTTTTTGATGAAACATTTTCATTGCTACCAAAAAATGCATTGACTATTGAAGTGGCGCCCCATGGTCTTTTAGGTGCTATTCTTAAGCGATCAATGCCCAATGGTGTACATATTCCTCTAACAAATAGAGGCAATAAAAACAACGCTTTGTTTTTTCTTTCGGCCCTTGGAAAGTATGTATTATAATTAAGTCGAAAGTCTTTAAATAATGTTAAACATTTTTCTTGAAGATTATATCAAAATGGCGTATTACTACCGGTTGCCAACTTATATGAAAAAATTCAGTTCCCTGTATCTCGCTCAACACCCAGTATTAGCTCGCTTATTCGCTGGGACCATAGTGAAGACTGGTTTGTGACGAAATACGAAAACATGAAGACTAAATCCAGCGGAGAGCGTGTGTTTCCAGTTAATTTGGCGAGTGATAATGAAGAATTTATGAGTGGACATATAATAGATGGAAAAATTATTGTGCCAGCTACATGTTATCTTCAGTATGTTTGGGAAACATTTTCACTTATGTACCACGGCCCAAGTTATATGGATGTACCCGTTGAATTTGAAGATATACGTTTTATAAGAGCTACAAGTATGCCAGTAAATGGCAAAGTTGACTTAACGGTTATGATTCACTATGGGACCGGCCATTTTGAGGTAAGTACATTGCTAATCGATTTCCGTATATATTTAAGAGGCATTAATCGATCACATTTTAGATAACTGAAGCGGGTAGCTTAGTTGTTACCGGTATTATCCGTGAGACTGAAAATCCCAATATTCCAGAAGTTTATCAATTCCAAAAGAAATCTAAGTTTCCAATGATTTCCAAAAGAGACTTTTACAAAGAGTTAAGATTGCGAGGTTATCATTACAATGGCGCATTTCAAGCCGTTCAAATGGCCCGTTCTGATGGATTATTCGGAAAGGTTGAGTGGAATTATAATTGGGTAACCTTCATGGATGCGATGCTTCAAATTCAAATTTTGGGTACAGATTCAAGAACTCTTTTATTACCAACAAAAATACGGAAACTTAAAATAAATGGCGTACACCATTTCGATTTAATGACAAAAATGAATCCCGATAATCGCGTTTTTGATGTGTATGTAGATCACATGTATGATCGGATCGTTGCAGGAGGAATAGAATTAATCGGACTACATGCCAGCCCAGTGCAAAGGCGTAGACCTCCCGGTATTCCAGTGCTGGAAGAATATGTTTTTCTTCCACTTTCTCTTTCCCCGATTCTTTCCCTACAAAATGCTGCGCGTGCTTGCGTTCAAATAGCTCTTGAAAATAATCCTACCCCAAAAATGAAGCTGGTAGAGTTAGATACGGATGGAAAAGAAACCGTGTTACCTGAATTTTTAGAAGCAATTGAAGATCTACCTGTTGTAACTGGAGACTGCATTCTATTAACATCTCAAAAGCTAGAAGACATCCCAGGCGTTCATATTGAAAATGGATGTCTGTCTTCCCAAAGCAATTGTCATTTTGTGTTATTGGGAGGCCTTGAGGAACAAATACAAGATAAAATTTTAACTGCCCATAAGGTGCTTGTCGATACTGGATATATGGTGCTTAGACTGAAGTCTACGGAAAATATTTTAGAAATGGACAAATTTAGAACGATTACAATAATTCCGATTGATAACAACGAGGAAACTTTTGTTTTAATGCAGAAAGTATCAACTAATCTAACAGTTCAACCAATTTCGGTTAAAGTATCTCAAAATGATGAGCATTTTGAATGGATTGCTGTTTTACAATCTGCGATAAACACAAAAACACCGGTTATTGTGTATTCATTCAACGAATCATTAAACGGTATTATTGGTTTGGTAAACTGTTTGCGAAAAGAGCCAGACGGTAATTTGATCAGATGTTTCTTTATTGATGACCAAAGTGCTCCTAAGTTTGATTTGTCTCACCCTTTTTATGCAGCTCAGTTATCATTGGGACTGGCATTCAACATCTATCGCAATGTAAGTGTAGTTTAATATATTTTTACTTTTAAACATATTAGTTTGTTTTTTATTAGGGTTCTTGGGGCAGCTATAGGCATTTGAAATTGATCAAAAGTGAGAAACCAATGGAAAGATTAGATCATATTTATGGAAATGTTATTCAACGTGGAGACCTATCGACTTTGCAATGGCTAAAAGGACCTTATGATTCACAAAACTGCCAGATTAAAGTAGCTTATTCTTCACTTAATTTTCGAGATGTAATGCTTGCAACTGGTCGGTTAGCCGTTGAATTATATGGATCAAGTCGAATAGACCAAAACTGTGTTCTGGGTTTTGAGTATTCTGGTATTAACGTGCTAACGGGACGTCGTATAATGAGCATGGTGGTCAAAGGTGGTGTGGCTTCCTATGTTGAGAAACCATCAAAACTTATTTGGGATATTCCTGATCACTGGTCACTGGAAGAGGCAGCCACTGTTCCTGTGGTGTATATAACTGTCTACTATGCCTTTTTTATGATTACCGATATACGAAAAGGAAAAAGTATACTTATACATGCTGGTACTGGGGGCATTGGGTTAGCCGCTATTCGGGTGGCTTTATCCTATAACTTGGAGGTTTTTACAACTTGCAGTACTCCAGAAAAAAAAAAATTTTTATTGGAAACGTTTCCGCAACTAAAAGGTAATTTCAAAATACATGTGAGTAAATATATAATAAAGGTTTTTACAAAAATTTTAGAATCAAACATTGGAAATTCTCGAGATACATCATTTGAGTTAATGGTGCAGCGTGAGACAAATGGAAAAGGAGTGGATTTTGTATTGAACTCTTTATCAGAAGAAAAGCTGCTTGCTTCTGTACGTTGTCTTGGAAAGTCAGGTCGTTTTTTGGAAATTGGAAAATTCGACATGGCTAATGACAACAAGATTGGATTGGGATCCTTTTTAAAAGAAATAACATTCCATGCTGTTCTAGCTGATAGCCTCCTTGTTGCTCCTGATGAAGACATTTGGGTAATAGGATTCTTGGGTATAAGATAACACAAAATATATATTTAATTTTTTTATAGCATTTAAAAGCCCTAATCGATTCTGACATTTCCAATGGAATAATTCAACCGTTACCGGTTAAAGTGTTTCCGGCACATGAAATTGAACAGGCTTTTAGACATTTGATCGGTGGCAAGCATATTGGAAAAGTTGTTATTCAAGTTCGTGAAAATCCGGATGATCCATCAACGTTACCTATTCGTGTGCTTAGTCAAATTTACTTTAGGCATGATCTTACTTATGTCATCCCTGGTGGCCTTGGAGGTTTCGGAATGGAGCTGGCTGATTGGATGACCCTACGTGGAGCACGTAGACTTTTGCTCAGCTCTAGCCGTGGTATTACAAAAGACTATCAGTCATTCAGAATTGCGTAAGACATTAATATTTACATTGTTATCTAAAAAGTAACTGAACCGACTTTTTTAAATAGGCTTTGGAAGACCTATGGCTGTGAAATCGCTGTCAGCACCGCAGACATTTCATCAAGAGAGGGGTGTCGTCAATTACTCTCTGAAGCTGCTGTACTGGGACCAGTGGGCGGAATTTTTAATTTGGCAGTTGTATTAAGGGATAGCATTTTTCCCAATCAAAATGTAAATCAATTTTTAGAAAGTTTTACACCAAAAGCGATTGCGACCAAATATTTGGACGAGCTATCTCGGATTTCTTGCCCCGATTTGAAGCATTTCGTAGTTTTTTCAAGTGTGTCTTGCGGTCGGGGAAATGCTGGGCAAACGAATTATGGAATGGCTAATTCAGTAATGGAACGTATAATTGAGAATCGCAACAAAGACGGATTTCCAGGCAAGGCTATTCAATGGGGTGCAGTCGGTGAAGTGGGTTTAGTTGCGGATATGGCTGAAGATAAAATTGATATGGAAATTGGAGGCACTCTTCAGCAAAGAATTTCGTCATGTATTCAGGAACTTGATCATTTACTGAGTGCTGAAGCATCAATTGTTTCAAGCATGGTCGTCGCTGAAAAGCGAACAGGGCGATCAGGAAACGAAAGCATTATTGATGCCGTCATGAATATTATGGGTATCCGGGATCTAAAATCAGTATCTTTAGGTACAACACTATCAGAAATGGGAATGGACTCATTAATGGCTGTTGAAATTAAACAAACCCTAGAGCGTGATTTTGAGTTAATTTTATCACCACAAGATTTACGGCTTCTCACTTTCCAAAAACTACAAGAGTTTATTGAGGCTAGAGAAAAAGAGAATACAGATGGAATTAAAATGATTTTTGCTTCAGAAAGTAAGCTTTTAGGGATGCAGTTACTGATACGAAATTTAGGAGACGAAACAAATTGTGATCGAGTTATTATCCCGCTTAAGACCTCCGCAGCTTCGTCAAAGCAGAGTCTTTCACCAAACATTATAATACCCGGATTAGAGGGTACAGCTGGACGCGCATGGTACCAAATAGGCTCAAGCTTACAAAGTAGGGCTATTGTACTACAGCTTCATCAGTTCGCCCATTTGGAAAATTTAAAGGATGTAGCACAACAAAGTTTTGAAGTAAGTCAAATTGTATCAATAATGATTATTTGCGGTCCCTGATCTAGACGCTCATATTTATTACTTTCTTTTGTTTTACAGCATGTTAAACTTATTTTAAAGCAAACAGAACCTTTTTATATAATTGGATACTCTTTCGGAACTTTTGTCGCTTTACAGCTAACTGAGTTGCTTGAAAACTCCGGGTTTCGAGGACATGTAATGTTAATAGATGGAGCACCTCACTTTTTAAAAAGGCTTACTAATCTGCATTTAGGAGAATGCTTTTCGGATAACGATCTTTATGATCTACTTTTTTCTAGTATTGTTAACCAAATATTCCCTGAAGAAACTGATGAATCGATGTCAGAAGTTTTTCACAAAATTGGCAGTCTTTCAGACAAAATGTCTTTGTTTATGAACTATGTTGAAAAACAGAATATATACAGCAAAGAATACTCAGCGACAATGGTAGAAGCCATGTTTAAGAGAGTAAAAATGGCCGCTACCTTTAATTTAGATGGTTTGCAAAAAATTAAATCACCAATTACTTTAGTACGACCGGCTGAGGTGTCACTGCAAGATATTGATGAAGACTATTGCATTTCATCACTGACATCTGGAACAGTAACACTTAAAGTAATTGAAGGAAATCATACGACTATGTTGGACAACCCATCATTAAGTCAAATAATAAATGATTTTGACCCGGCCCTGTTAGAAGATAAACACTTTGAAGAATATATTAGAAATGACAAGCCGGTTTCCGTAGTGTAAATATTGTCATTTAAAAATTCTAAAGACAAAGGTTGCAAGTAATTCTTTATTTCATTATATATGCTATTTAGAACAACCAAATTTTTAATTTATCAAAAAAAAATCGAAGGTTGAAAGTAATCCTTTATTTCATAATATATACTATTTAGAACAACCAAATTTTTAATTTATAAGAAAAAATCAAAGGTTGCAAGTAATCCTTTATTTCATTATATATACTTTTTAGAACAACCAATTTTTAAATTTATAAGAAAAAAAGTCAAAATTGTCCTTACAAACTAAACTATTTGAAATAAAAGGACTACAACATTTATTAATGGAGTATGGGGGATTGGGAAGAGCTTGAGTAGAGCAAAAGCAATCGTCAAAATAACCGAGAATGGAAGCTAAATTCGCCAAGCGAAAGTTTAAATTCCATAGCAGATTTAACTTACCTAAAGCCTAGTACTCACTTCGGCTAAAAGTTTCACTAGTAAAAAATATTATTCTCTTTAGTTTGACCCAAGTTTTCAGAGTTCTTTCATAATACTAATCATAATAATAATGCATGTCTTACTGTTTGCTGCTGGCTTGAGAAACAAAAAGAGGAAGGGTATCAACGCAGGGGAGGCCAGTTGTCAATTCCAATGTGGGATGATATCGGTCTGGCAAAGTAACCAGAATTGCGCTTGAAGCCATTGCAGAGAGGGACAAAGCAGATTGGGGAAGGACATTGGACTCACTAAGGTCCTTCCACATCCGCGGGTACCTGTTTAACGTAGCCCACGTCTACCTCAGCAAAAGGCAGCTATCCGTCGACACTGCATCGGGACCAAAGACCTACGATATCACAGCCGGAGTTCCACAGGTACTGGGGCCTTTGCTTTGGAATACCATGTATGACCTTGACAGCTTCTACTGTCGAACAGCACCAACATAGTCGGTATCGCCTGCAACGTTCCGCTGGTAGTGGTGTCCAAGGAGGTGCAACAACAGTAGCGGCTGCTAACAGATAATTTGACCATTTTTTGGGGCATTAATTAATAACTTAAAAACGACGCAATATTTTACAATTTTTTTTTTTGAATTAACTATATTAAGGTCAAAGGAATTTTTGTTGGAAAAATAAGCGTAGTCCCGCCTTTTTTTAGGGAAAAAAAATTTTTTTATGAACGAATTGAAAAAAATTTTTTTTAAATTCTTTTAGTAAGAACAACATATTTAATTTTTAAAAATATATAAAAGTTGTCGTTTTTTTATAGAAATTTTATTTTTATAAATTTCTAAACTAATATAATTGGAACAATAAAAAATGTTCAGTAGCAAATTCCTTCCAGAACGGATTGACATAAAAATCTAGAAAAATCAAATTAATTTGGAAATAATTAGGAGCCGCGTGTGAGGTACAAATTAAAACAATAAACGACCCCAAAGTGCCCCAAAATTCGATTTGTTTTTTTAATTCTTTCTATTGCTATTTCTCTGTTATAAATAATGTTAAAATAGTTTAAAAATACGATGTTCATAATCTTATGGCATACCCGCAACTAACTGCATTTAAATTTTTTGGAAATTCAACCTCCTTAACCAAGTAACCAAGTATGTCGCATTTTAAGTGCGACCGTGCAAGGGGAGAAATAAAAATACCACAGTCATAACACATTTAAAATGAGCGGTTAAAAAAACGATTATATCGCAAATATTTTCTTTTGCGCTTTTTTTTTTGGTAAACGTTAAATTTTAAAATATTGGTAGACCTACAGAAATCCCATTAAGCTGAATTTTACAGTCGAAATTTTCCTTAAAATTGCTTTTGTTTTTAAAATGCACAAACCCGATCAGCAAACTATTTATTAATTTTCAAATGTTGAGTTATCGACAAACTTTGGATTTGTAAAAAACAAAAACATAGAATAATTCGCTCTGCTGTGTACACACACACGCACGAAATATGTATATCCAAAAAATCAAGATAATACTGATATCCTTTTGCTAAAAGAATATTTAATTTACATTTCCACAACATATTTAAGACATTTTCTGGGGTGTCACAGAAATCGGCGACGGATTTGGGTACGGTTGGTTTAGAAACCAACACATAAAAACCGTAGGTGTCACAGAATCTGTAGAGTTTTCTAGGAGTTTCGGAGTAAATTTGCTCTGATTTGCGGAACATTTGTTTCAATGCCTAATATTTGGTTGGTTTAAAACCGTGTACTTGATTTTTAAACGGTATCTGTGACACCGAGATTTGCTTTTGGGGGGAAATTTGGTTGGAAGAGATTTCTGTGACAATGAAAAATGAATGATAACAGAAATACTAAAACCAAAAAAAAATATTTTAAATGGCGGTTAATTTCAAATTGATTTTCTTGATGCCTTTATGCTATAAAGTTTATAGACACTGCTTGGCTTCCCTTATAAACGTTGTGTACTGTGGATTACCTTCCAAACTCCCCGATAGCAAAATCGACAAGATTATGTGGTTTTTATTTATCTTTTCCTTGCCAATGCCATTGCAATGGGAATAAAATTACCTTAACTACATTCTTAGGTAAATATTTAATTAGGTTTTTACAAAGAAGTTTAAATAGTTATACCCGTTACTCGTAGAGTAAAAGGGTATATTGTATTCGTGCAAAAGTATCTAACAGATAGAAGGAAGCATTTCCGACCCTATAAAGTATATTTATTCTTGATCAGGATCACTAGCCGAGTCGATCTAGCTATGTCCGTCTGTCCGTCTGTCCGTCTGTCCGTCCGTATGAACGCTGAGATCTCGGAAGCTAGAGGATTGGCATTTTGCATGAAGATTCTTGGAGTTCCTACGCAGCGCAAGTTTATTTCAAGAAGGTGCCACGCCCCCTCTAACGCCCACAATAGCTAATATACGATTTTAAAAATTTAAATATTTCGGAAAAGTAAAAATGCAGTTTTGTTGTGCTTATTAATACCTATCGAAATGTAGAAGACATTTTTTAAATCGGACCATTCATTAAAAAGTTATGGCTTCTCAAAGTTTATATCTCCATCTCCCTCGCATGTATTAGATAGTCGGGACACCAACCCGACTATAGCGTTCTCTCTTGTTTTAAATTTCATTCTTTGTTAAAGCCTAGTACTCAGTACGACGAAAACTGCTAGCTAACAATAGACAAAGGCAAATAGGTAGCTAACGCCTTTAGCTTGGACTTTTTTTCCACCGTGGTACTCAGTTGAGCTAAGGAAATGATAAGGAAATACCAAACAAATACCAGATTTAGCGGATGAATTCCGATGAACGCCTTTACCCGCGGACCAAAGAATAGACAATTTGATCTTTGGCTGTGTTTGTACCGAAGCGGTGTGCCAATAACAAATTATAAATGGAAGTAAATCCTAAAAACCAATGGTAAACTGCTTTTAGGAGTTGCGGCTATACATATCGCCATGCCAAAAGCAAATTTAAAGCTTGCGACTCAGGTCGGCTCAACATTTTGTAATATTTTAAAATTGGCGCCAGTTGAAAAAAAATGAATTTGTTTGTTTCTGTTTTGTCCAGCTGATAACTTATGCAAACAATCCAAAGGAATTTTGGGAATATTAAAAAAAAAAAAAACACATTGGTTGTTTTTTCAAGTTTTTGTATTTTTTAAGTAAAAAAATTTGATTGGTAAAATTTTGTTTTGGGTATGTGTCCTTGCTAATTTGTGTATTTGTTGTTGTTAAAAACTTTTTAAGACTTTCATAAGGGCAAAATGGAAAATTAAATTACATATATATTTGCCATATATATTGTCCAAATTGTGGACAGCTTTGCCCTTGAAAATGTGTGTACTTACCTCTTAAGCCTAGTACTCAGTACGACACAGCCAAAGATCAAATTTTGTATTCTTTAGGCCGCGGCTAAAGGCGTTCATCGGAATTCATCCGCTAAATCTGGTATTATTTTGGTATTTCCTTACCATTTTCTTAGCTCAACTGAGTACCACTGTTGGAAAAAGTCCCAGCTAAAGCCGTTAGCTACCTATTTGCCTCTCGCTTACTTCTATGGTTAGCTAGCAGATTTCGTCGTACTGAGTACTAGGCATTAAAATATACTTTAAAAAAATGCATATTTTACACACACATCCATTAGATACATATATGCGTGTGTACGTTTGTGTGTGTGCATCGCAGCTGACTAAGGAATTGAGGTTCGCTCAAATTTAAATTCAAGATAATACTGATATCCTTTTGCTAAAAGAATATTTCATTTACATTTCCACAACAGATTTAAGACATTTTGCAACCGATTTTTGTGATTTAAAATTCAAATCGCATTGATAATATTAAAAGAACATTACACATTCAAACCAATTGATTCTCTTGCTCTTTATTACACGTGCCTCATAGTGTTTAAACAAATGCAAATGTTTAAACAATTTGATTCACGGCGTCCCCCTCCACCTGCCTTCCTGCTATCTAAACAAATATAATTGTTCCAATAAAAAGGGGGTCAGTGGTAAATTCCTACCAGAGCGGATTGACATAAAAATCTAGAAAAATCAACATAATTCTGAAATAATTAGGAGACGCGTGTGAAGTACAAATTAAAACAATAAACGACCCCAAAGTGCCCCAAAATTCGATTCGTTTTTTTTTAATTCTTTCTTTTGCCATTTCTCTTTTATAAATGTTGTTAAAATGGTTTAAAAAAATTATGATCATAATCTTATGGCAAAGCCGCAACTGCATTTAAATTTTTTGGAAATTCAGCCTCCATAACCAAGTCCCCAATATTTTCCAATTTTGTTGTGTGTGACGTCACGGCCTCAATATATGTATGTATGTATGTTCTGCTGGAGCACTTTGCATTAAGTCGTAAATGTGTGTATGTAGCATTTTAAGTGTGAAACCAATTGATTCTCTTGCTCTTTATTACACGTGCCTCATATTGTTTAAACAAATGCAAATGTTTAAACAATTTGATTCACGGCGTCCCCCTCCACCTGTCTTCCTGCTATTAATAATATAATTGTTTCCAGACCTTGCTCTGGAGGGAATTGCTAACAGCAATGTAGCCAGCAATGTAGTTAGGTTTCCAATATAGAACTCGTTTTCGTTGCGTTTTCACTTTGTTTCCAATTTATTTCCACGAGTAGAGTGGCCAGATATCGTTATTACAAAAAAGAGATCGCTTAGTAAGCTTTCTCTGGACCGCGGCGTTCATATTAAATACTAACATTTTTACTTAAAATTACGTTAACTTCAGATTTCAACCTTAGTCTATTCACAAACCAAAAGAACAGGGTGTTCCCCAAACATACTCCCCCCGTTGCAGGATCCATGATCTTTCAACTATTCCATTGGAAGAGGAGCAATTTTATGAATTGGGCGTCGCAGCACGTTCTTTGAAGTTTGTAGATCCACAACTCGAACCTTCCCGTCCTTTCCTGGGATTGCGGAAACGACGCGAGCGAGAATCCAATGTTGTGGTGGTGTGTTATCCTCATGTATGATGACAAGTTGGCCCGGTTTGATGTTAGCTTGTTGAGTATTCCATTTTCCTCGACGCTGTAGGGTGTGTATGTAATCCCGCTGCCACATACTCCAGAACTGCTGCTTGAGAAACGTTACCCTTTGCCATCGATCCAAATAACTTAGCTGGGTGGTAGACTGTGGTTTGAAGATGCGCTCGTCTGGAGCAGCCAAAAGTGATGAACCAACCAGAAAATGAGCTGGCGTTAGAGCGATTCCGTCGTTAGGATCATCTGATTGAGGGGCAATAGGCCTGGAATTGAGAATTGCCTCTATTTCAGCAAACGTTGTCTCCAGCTCTTCGTACGTGAGATTGGCCTCCGATATGTTCTTCAGTAAAAGGGTTTTGGCTGACTTCACAGCGGCTTCCCAGAGCCCCCCGAAATGTGGGGCTCGAGGCGGAATGAAGTTAAAGTCAAATCCTTTAACCGCACTGAAGGAGTGAAGATCGTCGATGACCTCTGTACTGAAAAACTGTTGCTTGAATTCGTCCATTTTCCTTGCTGCACCACAGAAATTGGTAGCATTATCGCAGTACAGTTTCGAAGGCAGGCCCCGACGTCCGATGAATCTTCGAAGACATAATAAAAATGCATTAGTTGATAACTCAGACACCACCTCAATGTGTACAGCTTTCGTAGCAAAGCAAATGAATATCGACGCATATGTTTTATATGGTCGCTTGCCACGTATTTTATAGCACGTTTGAAATGGGCCACAGAAATCCACCCCTGCAATTGAGAAAGGGCGTTCCGCGTGAAGTCGGTCAGGAGGCAGATCCCCCATAATTTGTTGTGTAAGTCTTGGCTTGTAATGAAAACAATGCGTGCAGTTCCGGACGACCTGACGAGTTAGAACTCTGGCGTTGACAATCCATAACTTTTCTCGAGAGAGAGAAATGAGTATTTTTGAATTTGCATGTAGATTTTTTCTATGAAGGAATTCTATAAACAGCTGAATGAAACGATGGTTTCGTGGAACGATTGCTGGAAATTTTGCCTCAAATGACAACGCTGATCTTGCTAATCGCCCGCCTACCCTTACCACATTGACACTGACACTATCTAATTCCATCATATGAATAAATGGAGCGAGACCCTGTAAGTGTGGCTTTAGAGATTTATTTTTTGCTAGTAACTTCAATTCCTCATGAAAGGCTGACTGCTGTATGTGCCCAATAATACGCCAGAACGTAACGTTTAGCTCAGATGCAGATATATGCAAAATTTCCTTTACCTTGAGTTTACGATCTGGTACGACTCTGTTAAATGTTCTATAAATGTATGACAATACTCGTAGTATGCGAACGTACGATGAGGACTTGTTGATGACGTAGTCTATGATCGAATCTAAAACATCAGATTTTGATTTTACCTGTTCCTTAGAGCCATCAACGTTAACTTTTTGACTCTCAACTGACGTCCCTACGTGGCAGGTAGATGGTTCGTTGCATATGACTAGTGCTCTTTTTCGTACTTCGATAGATGATGGTGAGGAAATACAGAGACTCGGCCATTCCTCGGATGGCAGTTTCAAAAATTCTGGACCGGTTAACCAAGTGTTAGTTAACAGGTCAGAAGTGCGACAACCTCTCGAAACAATGTCCGCGGGGTTCTTTGCTGACGGTACATGTCTCCATTCGACATCTGCGCTGTGCTGCTGCAGCTCTGAAACTCTGTTTGCTACAAAACAGTTCAGTTTTGAAGCATGCATCGTCATCCATTGAAGAACGATCTTTGAGTCCGTCCAGAAGTAAATCTTGTTGACGTATGGAGAGAGCTTATTCTGAAATTTTCGAAACGTTGCATTTAGCAGGACTGCTGCACATAATTCTAGCTTTGGTAGAGATACAACGGTAATAGGAGCTACTTTGGATTTTCCGATAAGTAAATTTGTGTGAACTGTATTTCCTATTTTTACTCGAATGTATATACAGCAGCCATAAGCTCGCTCGGATGCGTCCGCGAATCCATGAACTTCGCACGGCTCTGACGGAGACGTGTGCATGTATCGAGGAAATTTCAGTTTGGGTGTATTTTTCAAATCGTTTCTTAAATCACTCCACAATTCAATTTGTGTATCCGGGAGTGGCTCGTCCCATCCAAGTTTGAGAATGTGCAGGTCTTGCAACAGGATTTTACATCGTATGGTTACGGGACTGAGTAATCCTAGTGCGTCAAAGAGACTTGCGATAGTAGACAAAACAATTCGCTTAGTAAACGTGTTGTCTGACGATAAGTCGTATCTGTATACGAAGTAGTCCTTTTGAGGCTGCCACGACAATCCAAGGGCTTTGGTGACTTCTTCTTCTTCAAACTTGATGGCGACCTCCGTTGCTGATAAGCCTCCGATGATGTGCGAGTTGCTGTTGAACTTCGACATGCTCATGTTTCCCTTCCTCAATATTTGTACGACCTGTCTTTTCTTTTCCAGTAATTCTTCTACCGTATCAGCACCTGTCAGGAGGTCGTCTACGTAAAGATCGTTGCACAAAACTGAAGCTCCTGCAGGAAATTCTGACCTTGATACGCTTGCTAAATATTGTAAACTTCGGATGGTTAAAAACGGAGCTGATGATAGGCCGTATGTCACGGTGTTTAATTGGTATACTTTCATTGGATCTGTTGGGAATAATCGGTCACGGGGATCGATCATGAATTGGCGATACATTTTAGTGATATCACCGGTGAGAACGAACCGGTGTAGTCTAAAAGCTAAAACTGTGGTGATGAGATCCTGCTGAATTGTCGGTCCGCAGAGTAAAAGATCGTTTAGTGATTTGCCCGAGGTTGATTTAGCTGATCCGTCGAAGACAACGCGAAGTTTGGTCGATAGGCTTTGAGGTCTATGTACGCAATGATGCGGAATAAAAAAGTGTCGCACGTTGGAATCGAATGATTGAAGAGGCGACATGTGCCCCAAAGCCTCGTACTCTTTCATAAAGTTTACGTAGCCTTCCTTTAATTCGGGACAGCGGTTAAGTCTTCGCTCAAGCATTGAGAAACGATTTTGAGCCATGTTGAATGAATTACCCAAACCTGCACTTGAATTGCTGAATGGAAGGCGCACTTGAATCCGTCCGTCGACTAAAATGGATACGTTTTGTGTGAAATGATCTTCACACGCTTGCTCTTCATCCGTAAATGTAGGAGGAGAGGTACAATACTCTTCGATTTTCCAAAAACGATCTAAAATTATGTCGGTGTCAGCGCGATTTTCGTGAAGTGTGCAATGAAAGGCTTTAAACACTGTTGGAGCTGATGTGATATTTCCTCCTACTACCCAACCGAATTCTGTATTGATTAAACTAGGCTTGCCAAACCCAAGAGAATGCTTCCCAGTTTTTAATGCTTCGAAAAACCCTTCGGTACTAATAAGCATATGAACCTTGGTCGACTGGAAAAAGTGTGGGTCGGCTAGATTGACATTAGTTGGTAGCTTCCAATCCTGAATTGCAATGGTGCTGCTAGGTTGGTGCGTGCATATTGAATTTATTACCGCAAACGTGGAAGTCCATTCAAATTCAGAAAGGCGTGATTTTAGTGTAGCTATAACGTTATACTTGATGGGTTGACACGTATCTGAAATTCCGCAAACTTCTTGAGATACCTTGAATTTTTCCAAATTCAAAAGCTTGGCTGTTTCTTCAGTGATCAGATTGACTTCTGAACAGGAGTCAAGCATGGCGCGAATATAATGAAGTTCCCCGAGTTTGTCCTTGACTTGGACCACTGCTGTGGGAAGTATACCGAGTTTAGCTGCTCGCACAACTAATGAAAGATGTGGCTGCACCGTTGACGGAGGCGATTCTCCCGTGCGATGGACCTGATCGCTGGATTGTGTTGAAACTCCAGGCGAAAAGTTGTGAAGAAGTGAATGATGAGCGGAGCGACAAATTTTACAACGCGATTTTGACTGACACTGCTTTTTGTTGTGATTAGGACGCAAGCAGTTTAAACAAAGTCCCCGTTTCCTGACCCAATCTCTTCGCAGGTCCAAAAGAAGAACGGAAAACGTTTGACAATTCGATATGTAGTGATCGGATGCCCTGCAATATTCGCATTTGGCACTGGTTGTGATGTAAGCCTTCGATGTTTGAGCAGGCCTTTGTTTATAATTTGACTCGTGCGAGTCTGCTAGTTCCTTCCCTTTGGAACGGCTCTCCAAGAATTGGCACCTATTAGTTAAGAGTTTGCAGCAGGTTTCCCATGATGGCAAAGCCTCAAAAGTCAGTTTTTCATCGTAATACAGTTTGGTATCAGAATCGACCTTGGAGAGTAGAATGTGAATAAAAATTGCGTTCATAACATCTTCTGCTGACCCTAATGATAGTAGAGAACCTCTTATAGCTGCGGCTGAATGTATAAGTCTTTGAAGCTGTGATGCATCTGGTTTCTTCAATGTGGGTAAAGTGAAAAAACTAGAAATGTAGTCCAAAAAAATGAATACATTATATCGTGCCTTCAACTGGATTAGGGCTTTTGGGTAGTTTTGTTCAGTGATTTGAAAAGGTTGAACAACTTCTAAAGCTGGGCCAGCCAGACAATTGAGGAGATAGTTAAATTTATCAATGGTGGCGATGCCTGAATCCTGATCAACAAGGTTGGAGAACGCGCTGATGAACCGTTTGTATTGAGAATAAGTCCCATCGAAACTGGGCAACTTGATGTTAGGTAATCGGCTATGGTGCGTTGTGTTGCCAGTGGAGTTCAGAAAACTTGGATCGTCTCCAACGAGGCTGGTTTTACGCTTCTTATTCAAGAGCTGTGTAATTGTTGATTTTGCATCAATGAAGATTTCCTCCACTTGCGCTCTCCCCGTGTCGATGCAGAAAATTTCCTCGATGTTTGACTAAATCTGACATAATGTACGAAAGTAATTTTCAACTATTTGCAAATTGCACTCCAGCACTGTGGGTTCGAAGGATGCCCCAAGAGTGAGAACACGACTTTTAAGATTCTTGATATTGCGCTCTATCGTTGTCCGCTGAACTCGTAATTTTACAAGTTTTGCGTCATTAACTTCTACTTGGGATGGACCTGCTTCGTTGGGATTGATTGACTCAGCCTTATCCATTGTTCAATGCGTACACTCAAGATCGAGAACTGACTAGTTTAATTGAAAAGTATGTTCGACCCCTAGCGGAGGCACCTGCAACTGAACTGAAGATAAAATGGACAACAGCAAGAATCTCAGCCTTTCATAGAAATAGCTACTTGGCGCAACAATCTTTATAATTTTGTATATGTTCTACATGTATATGGGTACAGGTTACTTAGATATGTGTGTGTACTTGCGATGTGTAAGTGTGTGAAAGCTGCGTGTCTCGAAGTGTGGTTATGTTTGCCGAAATGTGATCCGCAGAAGTGAGGTTGTGGTTGACCGAAGTGAAATCCACCAGCGAGGCTTTGGCCAACTGCTACTGATGAGTTGCTCCAACGAAGCCCTGGTTGACTTTCCGAGATGTCCAGTGAGGCTCTGACCAATTTGCGTTCGTTGAATTGGTCAGCGAAGCCCTGGCCGATGTGTGCTTGAATTGCAGTTCTATATTGACCCGATGAGAGATCCGCAATCGTACTTGCGCGTGTGACTTATCCTTTAGAGCTGTCCTGTCACGGTCGCCAAAATGTTTCCAGACCTTGCTCTGGAGGGAATTGCTAACAGCAATGTAGCCAAAGGATGAGTTAGGTTTCCAATATAGAACTCGTTTTCGTTGCGTTTTCAATAATACACGTTGTTTCCAATTTATTTCCACGAGTAGAGTGGCCAGATATCGTTATTACAAAAAAGAGATCGCTTAGTAAGCTTTCTCTGGAACGCGGCGTTCATATTAAATACTAACATTTTTACTTAAAATGACGTTAACTTCAGATTTCAACCTTAGTCTATTCACAAACCAAAAGAACAGGGTGTTCCCCAAACAATAATTCTAATTGTTCAGTCACAGCAATAGTTATAAGTCAGCGCACTGAAGTATCATATATCGGGTCAGGCCGTCAGCAACATTGACCCACTTATTGGCACAAGCTTATTCTGCTGAATTGTAACTGGGTTTGCTCCCATTAGCGGCTTTACCAATAATACATAATAACCAACACTTTGCTTTTTACCTATTCTGTTAACCTAAGCACTTTTTTACCTATAAATACTGTTAAGTTTATTCAATAAAATCAGTAACAATTCTGACTCACAATCAAGTTTTACTCATTCTGCATTCAACAGAGGCTGTCGCTCTAGTCTTCAGATCCTCATATGCAATCCTTAGTCCAACTGGTTCAAGTTCTAGTTGCGGCGACATTAGGCAGACAGTTTATGTACTGTATGCCAGGCATCTAAGCCAATCAATAAACATTTTGGTGACCCCGACGTGATCTCACCAAGAGATCACACCCTTGAACACAACGTTGGAGATATCTTCCATACGAGTCCTTTTGCCCAAGTCGTCAACAAGGCGACAGATTAAGGACACCTGAGCATAGTCGACTCAGGAAGTTGGAAGACTGGTCAACAAGGCGACCAGCTCCGTCAACGATTTGATAAAATCGTTTGTGATCCCGGTAAACGGATTTAAATCATCCAATCCCGGACACATTCTCGAAGTTGTCAACAGGCGACACTTTGAAACCAGAATCAAGCAGTCTCAGAGTACGAGAATTCAGCACCACGGTTTCCTATCATCAAATTAATCCAAATCATTCATAAAAGCTAAAAGCTTCTTTGACCAATTCGGTTGCGAATAGGAGCGTATCCAGCTATACAAGCAAATAAAACACTCCCAACGGGTCAGAAGTTTTAAGCATACGGTAATAAATATGAGTGACATGGATGAGCAAGCAGTCACTGAAGCACTAGACGTGCAAGAGAAAATCAGTCAAGAAATCTCAAAATTTATTATCAACTTCAAAAAAGATTCAGCGGAGAGAAAATCAGGTCCAAATTATTATCAGACCAGATTAACCGCACTCGATGACGCTTGGAATCGATTTACAAGGAATGATCTCAAGATTCCTCAAAAATATAGAACTGCGGAATACATGAAGTTCTACAACGACTGTCGTGAATCATACGACAAATATCGAGCTATCATACGGGACGGCATGGAGCAATCATCAAGCCAAGCCGAGGGAAATCCAGACCCTGCAAGCATTCAGCAGCCCATGATAGATTCCCAGAAGCTTATAGCAGCATGTCGCCGACAAAGGGTAATGTCTGATTCTATTAAGCGCGCTCTGAGAGAGTATTCAGAGACGGGAAAGACCATAACAAGTGATTTGATAAAATCACTATGGGCACAAATTCAAGAGATCCATTTCTCCGTACATGAAGAATATGATGATCCAAGCACGAGAGGATATGACATGAAATCCTTCCTAAAACTTGAAAAGGAAATTCAAATCATCTTAGGGGCAAAATCAAACTCGTCCAGCAACGAAGATATGCATTTGCCCAGAGTCAGCATTCCCAAATTCGATGGGGATCTACTCAAATGGACTCAGTTTTTTGATTTATTCAAATGCATGGTCCATGATACTAACATGCCGACGGTACGAAAAATGTGGTACCTAAAAACCACTGTAACTGGAGAGGCTGAAAGATTGATAAGACACATCGATCTTAAGGAAGAAAATTACCTCAGCGCATGGGGTATATTAGTTGATTCCTACAACAATCCCCGACATGTAGCGGACACGATTCTCAATCGCTTCTTGCATCAAAACACAGTTAGTGACGATCCAAGGTCATTAAAAGAGTTGTACATTACAACTATCGAGTCTCTGGCATCATTAAAGGGACTGGGCATCGATGTATCAAGTTGGGATACAATATTGATTGCCATCATCAAGCAAAAATTGGATCTTGCAAGCAGAGCCCTTTACGAGCAGTCGTTAGATGGGTCCCGAGAGTTACAGGGCCTCGACACGCTGCTCAGCTTTTTGGACCAGCGCATCCGAGTTCTTGGAACAGGAAAAAAGGGACAACAATCAAGAAAGGATCAGAAGGGTCCAACATGCTCATCAGCCAGCACTGGAAAAGGACCATGCTGTCAATATTGCAAAAGGAATCACTGGCTCTATAAATGCGATGACTTCCGCAGCAAAACAATACCCGAACGAGTTAATTGGGTACAAAAACAAAGACTGTGTGTCAACTGCTTCAACAATGACCACAAGGCAAAGGATTGCCGAAGTCGCCCATGTTTTAAGTGCGACAAGAAACATCATACTTTGTTGCATCTGGAAACCGCATCAGGTACATCATCCAATCAACATTCACCTACTGTAGGTGCAGCAAGCAACAAGAATTATAACTTGCTGGCCACAGTCAAAGTATCAGTAAAGGCTAGCAATGGTCAAGTTGCTACCTTCAGAGCGCTGCTAGACTCAGGATCACAAATAAATCTGATTTCCGAACGAATGGCTTCGGTACTATCACTAAAACTTCATGGAACTTCTCTACGTATCGAGGGCATTGGAGGCAATCCAAAAACCAGTAGAGCAAGAGCAAATGTTCAAATAAAATCAATGCATAACGGCTTCACTCAAGAAGTTGAAGCCTTTGTCCTACCACACATAATAGCTGATCAACCGGCGCATCAATTAAATTCGGCAAGCCTACAAATCCCAACCAACATTGCTCTAGCCGATCCAAATTTCGATAAGCCAGGAAAGATTGACATGCTTATCGGAGCAGAACACTACTATTCATTGCTGCTGCCAAACCAGACTATACTAAAGGCAGGAGGACCAGTTCTTCAGAATACAAAACTTGGATGGATCATTGCCGGAAAGATTTCCTCAGATCACGATTCAGCGGCGGTTTGTGCCGCCGCAGCGACAGAAGAAGAAATCGATACACTGTTGGAACGATTCTGGACTCTAGAAAATCTTGAAACCAAAGAAAGGCATCGATCACCAATAGAGGCTCATTGCGAAATGCACTTCGTAGGAAACTTGGGAGTGGCAAAGGATGGCAAATTTATTGTGAAACTCCCATTTTCTGAACAGTCTTCAGCCCTGGGGGCATCACAGAAAACAGCCACGAATAGATTTCTGGCTCTGGAAAGAAGAACGTCACCTGAAGTCTGGAAAGGCTACGTGGACTTCATGGATGAATACGAAGCACTCGGACACATGAAACAAGTGCACCAAACAGAGATACCCACAAATCACTACTTCATTCCGCACCACTGTGTTCTAAAGCCGGAAAGCAGCACGACAAAGTTGCGGGTAGTATTCGACGCTTCATGCAAAACCACAAGCAACAAGTCTTTAAACGACATACTCTATGCTGGACCCACTGTCCAAAGCGAGCTATTTGCAATTCTATTACGCTTCCGCACTCATAAATACGTGTTTACAGCGGACATAGAGAAAATGTATCGGCAGGTGTGGATACACCCTGACGATCAGTATCATCAACTAGTCATCTGGAGAAAGAATCCATCAGATGATCTTAAATATTACCGGCTCAAAACCGTTACATACGGTACAACGTCAGCCCCATTCTTAGCAACAAAATGCTTAGATTACTTGTCCGAGAAGGCAAAGGATCAATTCCCGCTTGGATCGTCTGTTCTAAAGCACGATTTCTACGTAGATGACTGTCTCACTGGAGCAAACAGCGTTGCGGAAGCAGTCCAAATTCAAAAGGAATTAAATAAAATATTATTACCATCCGGTTTCAAGCTCCGAAAATGGTGCTCCAATAATGGGCAAATTCTAACAGACATTCCTGAAGCAGATATCATCAAAACCGTCAAGTTAGACGAAACATTGAAACACTACAGTGTCAAGACGTTGGGTTTGGTATGGATGCCACAAAGGGATCAACTGTGTGGGCGATCCCAGAAAAGCGAAGCGTCAATCATCACCAAACGCGTGGTAAGTTCCGAGTCAGCACAAATTTTTGACCCACTTGGACTATTTGCCCCCGTGGTAGTAAAGGCAAAAATATTTATGCAAACGCTTTGGGCACTGAACCTGAGTTGGGACGATGAGCTCCCTCAAGAACTTCAAAATGATTGGAAGAACTATCGCTCGGATCTGCAAGCGTTGAACAGTATGCAAATTCCTAGGCATATCTATAATGGAAAGGTTCCAGTCAATCAAGAAGTACACACATTCGTGGATGCATCAGAGCGTGCGTACGGAGCAGCAGTGTATATAAGAGCTACCTACAAAAACAATCAAATCTCGGTACGACTTCTTTGCTCCAAGTCACGAGTGGCTCCATCCGCGAAAGAAACTTTGCCTCGACTTGAACTATGTGCTGCGCTGTTGGGCGCTGAACTAACACACAGAGTAAGAAAGGATTTGCGACTACCGATCGAAAGGGCTTCTGGATACTTCTGGACTGACTCAACTGTAGTTTTGTCCTGGATAAACGCATCGTCAGCTGCATACCACACGTTCGTCTCGAATCGTATATCAAAAATTCAGGCTGTCTCCGATCCATCTCAATGGCGACACGTGTCTTCGGCAAACAATCCAGCAGATGTGCTATCAAGAGGAATTGCAGCCAGCAAATTATCAGAACATAACCTCTGGCTGTATGGACCACTTTTTCTACACGGGTCAAATGACAAATGGATCAATATGCCAGTAATCGGTCCAAGTGATCTTGAACGGCGAACAAAACAAGTGAGTCTTCCAGCATGTCAGGATCAGACAGGGGAAGAACTCTATAATTGCAACCATAGCAATAGTTTTCAAAAACTACAAAGAATTGTGGCATATATGATGCGTTTCTGTTACAAAAGAAACAGATCAAGTACAACCACCCTATGTATTGGTGAATTAACTCACGCTCGTACTATAATATTACGCACCATTCAGAAAAGTGATTTTGCATGTGAGTACAAGCAACTTGTTACCCACAAGGCCGTGGACAAAAAGAGCGCTCTCGTCTCCCTAACCCCCATGATCGGCAAGGATAGTCTCATCAGAGTCGGAGGGAGACTAGAAGAATCTAAACTCCCGTATAACGCAAAGCATCAAATCTTGCTTCCTTACAATGATCCAATAGTAAGAATGCTGTTGCGAGAAATGCATGAAGAGAACATGCATTGCGGTGCGCAGGCGTTAAGAGCCATTGCCAGACAGCAATACTGGATCATCAATGATAAAACAATGGCGAGAAGCATTATACACTGTTGTGTCAAGTGCACAAAGGCACGGCCCAAACTGATGCAACAAATCATGGGCAATCTGCCAGTCGACCGAGTAACACAAGCTCGACCTTTCTTCAATTCTGGTGTTGATTACTGCGGGCCAATTTGGATTCACCATAAACTCCGTGGAAAAAGACCAGACAAGGCATATATTGCAGTTTTCTGCTGTTTCGCTACGAAGGCAGTACATCTAGAGTTGGTAAGCGACCTAACAACAGATGCGTTCTTAGGAGCTCTTCGACGATTTTTGAGTCGACGTGGAAGGTGTCAGACCATCCACTGCGATAACGCAACCAACTTCGTCGGCGCCAACAATAAACTAAAGGCCTTAGAAGAAGCAATCTTCACGGATAAGGCACAAGCCCAAATCATCCACCATTGCAATCAGAGACAGGTGGATTTTAAGTTCATACCGCCCCGAGCTCCATCGTTCGGCGGGCTGTGGGAAGCTGCAGTAAAATCTGCGAAGCGGTTACTAGTATCAGTTACAGCCACCGCATCATTGACATTTGAGGAGCTTAACACGGTAATAGTAGAAGTCGAAGCAATTCTTAATTCTCGACCTATTACACCCATGTCGTCCGATCCTACGGATGTGTCTGCATTAACCCCAGGCCATTTCCTGATTGGTGAGCCTCTAACGGCCCCACCCGATGTAAATCTCTCACCAATTAACAAAACATTGGTAAAAAGATGGGAGTTAGTGTCCAGACTTAAGCACGCATTCTGGAAGCAGTGGTCAATGGAATACCTTCAAGAGCTTCAAATGCGCAACAAATGGAAGACCATGTCGCAGAACGTCAAAGAAGGACTACTAGTATTAATAAAGGAAGATAATTTGCCGGTGATGAGTTGGCCAATGGGAAAAATAGTAAAGACATATCCTGGCAAAGATAATTACATACGTGTAGTAGACGTAAAAACTGCGTCTGGCGTATTCCAACGACCAATCACGCGTCTTGCGCCGCTTCTTAAAGAAGAAGTATCGACAAAGCGGTCTAACAGTTCCATCGACGGAGCAATGGTTTCAGAAGAGGTCCCAAAAAGGAAGAAAGTAAAAATTCCAGTTCTACCAACGTTACTGGCAATGCTACTTATTCTTCCGCTTGCAGTAGGACAGCCAATCAATGTAACTCAGTTCGCCAATCAGCCCGGAATATTCTATGAACGACTCGGCACTGCAAGAACAGCAATTTCGGAATGGACCATCATTGCGTACTATGACTTGAAACCATATTGGAGCGACATGAACATATTGTCCACTGGGATTGAGGAACTCAAGCACAAGTGTTCTGAGCTGCATAACGAAAACGCATGCATCTCTATATTTGAGCATTTTCAACATGTATTTGCCGAGCTACAAGAGGGAAGTTATCTGATTAACCATTCCCGACAGCGAAGATCACCACTCAATATAGTAGGTAACGTGGCTAACTCATTATTTGGCGTACTTGACGCCAGGTATGCAGACGACATGACCAAGGTTATAAATGAGGTGAAATATAGAGAAGATGTGTTGATGATGCTGCTCAAGAATCAAACATCAATCTTGGATTCTACTATAAACGTAGTCAGGAAAAGCAAGTCCTCTACTGATAACCGCATCAGAAATTTGGAGCATCAACTTGCAACCATCAACAAGGAACGAGGCAGATATCAAGGCGATCACTTACAGCAAGCTTTTGTGATCTTAACTGCCCAGCTAACGCTGCTGGCTACTGGAATGCAGCGGATGCAAGCGGAAATTGCCAGCGTTCTTACCGACGTTCGTCATCGAACCATCAGTCCCATGCTGGTAACTCCTACGCAGCTAAGAGACCAACTCGACAAAATTCGGGATCACCTACTTCCGGATCAGATGTTGCCGGTCTCGTCGGAAAATGTAATGGAACTCTATAAAATCATGCGCGCCGAGGGAACCACAACTACAGATCATGTTATATTCAAAATAACAGTGCCTCTGGTATCAACAGCACAGCAGGAAGTCTTCAGCATCATCCCTATCCCGACGTGGAAATCAGGAGGCTGGAATCATTTTGACATTAAGACACCAATCATCGCTGTAAATTCCCATAGAGATCAATTCATTGGTCTTACTGAGGATGAGTTCGAGCAATGTCTAGTACTATCCAGCAACGAACACATTTGCTTTAACCATCAAGCCGCATTCAACGCTGAAAATCGGTGTGAATTTCAGCTATTCAATAACAAATCTGAAACACTCTGTGAGATTATTAAGTCGAAAACAGACTTGATGTGGGTAAGAACGCATCAACGAAACAGATGGATGTTTGCGACCCACAACCAAATAGAACTTCAAGCTGTATGCAAGGGAATGCCATCCACCATTCACCTTAATGGATCGGGTTTATTGTCTCTGTCCTCAGGCTGCACCGCACGAAACGCTAACATGAGTATTAGCACATTCAGCACGATGATCACCGAATCACGCTTAGCGTACATTCGTTTTGGCAATATAACAACGCCCGATGTGGAAGATACATCAGAGTCAGCTCGAGAGACTGTAACCCAACAATCTGAATCAGACGAACTGGATCGTCTACAACAACGGCTGGCTAAGCTAAAGGAAACTGCATGGTCAAATCAATTTACCACCGTGCAGCATCATCAAGTAGCCACGTATGCTGCATTAGCAATATCAATAATATTGATCATTGCATATAGTCTGCGAAGGCGATTCGTCAACTGGAAGCCACGACAACGGACCTGCAACAACCAAGAGAACGACGAGCAGCCATCACCTGAACCTACCCCACGCAGTTTTGCGTTCAGCATTAGTGATGGTTGAACACTTGTTCAACGGCCGGGAGAATGTTCAGTCACAGCAATAGTTATAAGTCAGCGCACTGAAGTATCATATATCGGGTCAGGCCGTCAGCAACATTGACCCACTTATTGGCACAAGCTTATTCTGCTGAATTGTAACTGGGTTTGCTCCCATTAGCGGCTTTACCAATAATACATAATAACCAACACTTTGCTTTTTACCTATTCTGTTAACCTAAGCACTTTTTTACCTATAAATACTGTTAAGTTTATTCAATAAAATCAGTAACAATTCTGACTCACAATCAAGTTTTACTCATTCTGCATTCAACAGAGGCTGTCGCTCTAGTCTTCAGATCCTCATATGCAATCCTTAGTCCAACTGGTTCAAGTTCTAGTTGCGGCGACATTAGGCAGACAGTTTATGTACTGTATGCCAGGCATCTAAGCCAATCAATAAACACTAATCGAGGTGAAAAATTAATGAAAACTAAAGTACTGAAAACAAAATAACAATTTTAAAACTTAACTTTTAAACTTAACTTATGCAAACAATCCAAAGGAATGGGATGGAATGGATTGGAAAAAGGGACAATGGTTGTTTTTGCAAGTTTTTGTTTTTTTTTTAATAGTTTGCATACACACAAAAAAATTTGATTGGTAAAATTGACGTATACAGATAGTTACGTAACAAAAAAAAAAGATTTACGTTTATTTTGTGTTATGTGCGAAAACTATAATTAAATACGAAATTCGCAAATTCCACGAAGTTGTTTACCTAAGGCCAGATGACGATAGGCGTTTATTCGATAACCGGTCATCGACTACTCGTGAGAGTCCAGGGAGTCGGGACACTGAGTCCAAAATGAAACTGGTTCCCTAGACCGGATGACTCTCAAATGAACCGAAGTTTAAATCCGAAAAAGTTTGAGTGGTTTTTGGCGAAGAGAGAATTGAAAAACACCAATGGTGAATTAAAGGGCAAGAATAAGTGGCCGTAGGCGGTGCTATTGGCAGAGTTTTATGTAATTAAAAAATTCCAGTTTCTACTCGTGAGTTGAAAAATAGGGATGTCAAAAAAGTATCAAAATATCAACATATCGATATTTTTTGCAAAAAAAAATATATTTATATCGTGATATTTTTTTAGCCAAATATCACAATATCGATATTTTATTTTTCGATATTATTTGATATTTGCATATCTTTCTCTCATCTTTGTCACTCATCTGTGCACAAAAAAATGAAGCGTGTTAAAATTTATTTCGGTGAAATTAATAAAACCAAACTAACAGAGTGCAGACTTTGTTTGAAAACTATTAAAACAAGTGGAAATTCATCAAATATGTTATCCCACTTGAAAAACAAACACTTTTATGTGTGAAACTAATAAAATAAGAATTTTAACAAAACGTATTATTTTGTTTATACTCTTCTAGTGCTATTACTTTAATTTTAGGGAAAAAGTCTTGTTTCTTTGTTGTTAGCTTATTTATAGGGTCTTCCCACAGAGCTCCATCCACCATCTACCATCCGTTGAACGGATGGTCCGTAAGGTTTTGCCGTTCCGAAAATTTCCCAGTTAGTCCGCCATCCAATTTCGACGGACTTTGACGGGCTCTTTTATGCGATAGTTAGGCGATGTTTTTTCGGTGCAACTCTGAATGCTTCTTCTTGACTGTGAAAAATGGAATGTTGACTACGAGAACAAATCAAATCAATGGCGGGAAAAACTTAAATAATGCTCAAGTTCATTGTTTTTTGGCTATTGTTGAATTATTTGTAGTTTGTTATGAGCGGAAAAGCATTCGCCAACAAGTTGCTATGTGTGGGCCAAAATTTAAGCTGTTCTGCAAACGAAAACATCAATGTTTGCAGCGAAGTCTCAGAATATGTTCTGCAATTCGTAAATACTAACAAATATTAATAAAAAGTGTACTCTGTACTCCTATAAAGCTCCAAAGTTGCTTTAAATTACCAAAACAGCACAAATTTGGTTTTGTTTACAAATTTTACACATTAATATTGGCTAGACAGAGGCGTAGTAAGAGCGGAGTGTGGGGTACGGGAGGTTTGGCTCTCCCCCAGTCAGCAATATGTATGCATAATCGTTATAGAATGTGTTATAAAAGCTCAGATATGTTTTAAACTATTATCTTATGCAATTTATTACATTATTTTACAATAAGTTTAGGAAAACGCAATTTTACGCCAGTTTTGCCGAGTTAAAATCCCCCTTCGTCAATGTTGAGTTGAGCAACTGCTCTTAAGTCAGCTGTTATCGGATGGTAGATGGTGGATGAAGTTCTGTGGGAACACGAGTTTCACATTCGTCAAAAATCCCAACCGTTTCACACGGATGGACTCTATGGGAAGAGGCTATTACGCGGCTAAAATTTTGAAATTCAACTGAAAAAAAAATATATCAAAAGTATCTGATATATCGATGTTTTTTTGGCGATATATTAAATATCATATTGATATTTTTCTTAAGAAAAATATATCAGCGATACGATATTTTAAAAATATTTGACATCCCTATTGAAAAATAAATATAATTTTGATGTGCGTAAAGTGACAGTTTAAAATAATTCTAGAATATTCCGGAGAGAATAATCCTGGAGTAGGAACAGGCATTTTGTGAAATAATAAAGGAAAACCAGCCCAGGGAGAAGACAAATTTTCGCGGAGAAAATTGGGCACTCATTCCTGGGTGGCCACAGGTTTCTATTCCGAATTTAAGAATACAAAAAAACATATATTAGCCAAACAAAAATAAATATAACCACTACATAAAAACAGCGGGCGGCAAAATTGCTGCAAACAAAATTAAATAAACTTATTAAATTAACCTAAAATGTAACCCACCCAAATTAATTAAGTTAAAGTCATATTTAATCGAAACAATATTTATTTAAAATTTGTATCTACTTAAAACCAAAAATACTCGCCCTATAACTATTTATTACTTATTTATTTATTTAATTATTTATATATCTATATGTTCCTTGTAATAGTCCTTCGGTACCGTGGGTAGGTTATTTAAATGTTAGAATTTAAGAGAGATTGTTTGAAAATACAGTGAGAAAGTGAAATGAATCTGTCAAAGTAGATATTTGTGTTGGGGGATGGGATGATTTAGGTAGCACGACCCACAACTAAAATTTGGGAGATATATCCGAGGATGCTCTCATGGTTGGGAGGGACTCCCAGGACTACGAGTTTAACAGGTGGTCCAATCAAGAGCTTCCAAAGTCCGTCGTAGAAAATGTAGCCGTCGTTTTAGTTCGAAATTCCGTTTTGTTTGTGTTTTGTCTGCTGCGTGAACGTAATCTTGGTTGTTCCCCTCCCTGGGAAAGACTTTGCATAGCCGGCAATGAACCCGCGCGAAAAGCAGGACATGACAAATGGCGCCCAATCTAAAAATACAAGTATAAATGAAATGGAATCAATAAAAGTAAAAAGTCAAACGTAACGTAAAAAGTAAACACTCGCCAGGATAATTTCCCAATAGAAAAAGACCTCGGAACCCAGCTGTTTGGACCGTGGGCAGGCTGAGAAGGTCAAACCCATCGTAGCCGCAGTGGGAAATATTCCGAAGGGTCCTTCTGTTGAGTACAGTCCATCGTGAAATAGTAGATCGACTAGAAGTGGACCCATGGCCGAATAAACACGGCACATGCGAAGCCAGGCTAGCAGGTACATTAGTGTCTAGAATAAAAAATAAAGCAGTTATCTTTTTAATATGTTGTCTGGAGTAAAGGAAATTTGTAATAACTTATCTAAATCTGTGGTCTTTGTTTGGAATTGGTGTGGTCCATGCACACTGTTAACAATGTGTGGCATCGATGCCCAGCTTTTACAAATGTAGGCTGAAAGAAGAGGAAATTAAATTAAATTAATAAAATCGTTTAATAAATTATAAAAACAGTTACACAAAAGGATTAGGAACTGAAGGAAAGGATAGACAAGTTGGTGGGTAGTGGAAATAGCTACGTCTCATCCCCCCCATATTAGAAAAAATCGAAGAAAGAGGAAATATACAAATATAAATAGAAAAGAAGTTAGGATATGCAAAATAGTGATAGAGATAGAATTCAAATCGGAAGAAAACTAAGGAGAAGTTTGGATTTCATTCGGAATAGGGGACCAGCCAGTATGACTCCGCCAACAACTCGCTCGAAAACCAATAAAGAGGAGAAGTTGGAGAATATATCGGCACCCGAAGGCATGGAGTCGCTAAGGGAGCAGAATCCTGAAGAAATGGGAAGCGCAAGTCCTGGAGAAGCTAGTGGACATCAGGCGGTAGGCGGCACCGGGGCCATACCGAAGTCTGCCA
>JBAMCJ010004020.1:0-34835 GCA_037075205.1 Drosophila prostipennis
GAATTACGTGGCCTTTATAATTGGACTTACCCTTATTATTTTCGCTAGGACCTACTCTCAATACATCACGGCACTACTAAAAAATAGTCCCCATTGTGAACCATTGTCCATGTCTTTGGAATTCGACGCCAAAGTTGAAAATCCCAAAATTTTAAGGATTTCTCTGATAGAAAAACAATTCTGAGAATTAAATCTTAAATGGAACTAATTTTAACTATTCGTTGAATCTATTGTTCATTGTATGCTTTAATTTCGGTTTAAAGCGTTTTCATGAAGATATTTTATTGGATTTCTTATACCAATAAAACCGTTTTTTTTATTTTATTATCTACTCCTATGTGCTGTCAAATTTTGAATAAGTCATGGCAAGCTTTAGAACTAAGAAATTAAAAACGTTCACTGAACATACATAGAGAAACATAAATGTTTACTCCCATTCTATAGGATGCCTTGACTTATTTGAAATTTGACAGCACATAGGAGTAGATAATAAAATAAAAACAAGAAAGGAAGCTATCTTCGGCTAGCCGAAGCTTATATACCCTTGCAGATATACAGATATAGTTGTTCGATATTGATAAAATTAAAATCAAAATTCAAAAACATTTAAAAAGACTCATATCCCAGAGTAGAAGAAAATACAATAAAAGTCAACGTAGCAATAATTTATTTCCTATTATATTCCCATTAATTTTCCGATCGTTCCTATGGCAGCTATATGATATAGTCGTCCGATTTTGAAAAAATTTTATTCGAAATTCAGAATTAGATAAAAAATGGCATTTCCAAAAGAAGGAGGCTCTAGGTTCAAAAACACCCAAGATATAATTTTTTTTACATTTTTTTACCCGATCATTCCTATGGGAGCTATATGATATAGTTGTCCGATCCGGCTCGTTCCGACTTATATACTACCTGCAATAGATATAAGACTTTTGGGAAAGTTTTAGCCCGATAGCTTTAAAACTGAGAGACTAGTTTGCGTAGAAACGGACAGACAGACGGACAGACGGACAGACGGACGGACAGACGGACATGGCTAGATCGACTCGTCTAGTGATGCTGATCAAGAATATATATACTTTATAGGGTCGGAAACGTCTCCTTCACTGCGTTGCAAACTTCTGACTGAAATCATAATACCCTCTGCAAGGGTATAAAAACGGTTTTATTGGTATAAGAAATCCAATAAAATATCTTCATGAAAACGCTTTAAACCGAAATTAAAGCATACAATGAACAATAGATTCAACGAATAGTTAAAATTAGTTCCATTTAAGATTTAATTCTCAGACTTGTTTTTTCATCAGAAAAATTTTGAAAATTTTGGGAGTTTCGACTTTGGCGTCGAATTCCAAAGACATGGGCAATGGTTCACAATACGGACTATTTTTTACGAATGCCGAGATGTATTGAGAGTAGGTTTCAGCGAAAATAATTGAGGTAAGTCCAATTATATTGGCCACGTAATTCAAAATGTCGACAAACATCGGTTTTTTGTATTCTTAGCTATACCGCGGAACCTGTAGGTGATGGAAAATAATTTTGTATGGGACTTTTACTCAGGAGCACCCAAATATCATGGAAAACTTGAAATGGTTCGTGGAAATTTTTGGCTGTGTACCTGTGCTATTAGTTGTATTGTCGTTTTTTTGTAATAATGGTTTCTGATTATTTGGAATACGATCTTCTTTAGAACTTCTTTACTTTAGATTCAAGTCGCAAAATAATTAGTTGAAAAACAAATAGCTCCGTGCTTTTACACAAGCGAAACCTTTTAATAAATTTTTCATCACTGATATCTGCGCCTATAGGTTTGCACTTCAGACAATTCGACGCAACCCCACAGAGTTTAAAGATAACTCGCTCCGGAATTCATTTTTAGAAGTAATTTGATGACTTCTATTTAAAAAAATTTTATATTTAAGTGTAAATTGAATCAGATGTTTTGGAATGAAGAGGGGAACCGATTGACAACGCTCGAATGTCGGGCAACGTTAGCAAATGTCCGCACAAAACCACCCGCACAAATTTGAAAGGGTGGATGAAGTACCCCGACAAAATTTGTCGCTACCTGAGCGAAAATAAGGACGAGTAAACCATTTTTTATTTATCGCTCCGTTGTCCCGGAAGGCAAATTAATGTACGGACGAGAAAGCTGCCCTAAAACTTAGAACAGGTCCTTTAATCCACGATTTGATTCTAAGACACAAACAGGTTAAACAATTTTCATATTGGGAAGAAGAGAAAATCTTCTTTTTGGTGTAACTTTTGATCGGAGATTGGGATTTTACGATATGATCCCTCATATATATCCCCACGGGTCCCAACAGGTCAACATTTCGAAATTTTCACTTTTTCACTTTAACCGCTCTCACTCCTAAGCAAATTGATTTTCTTAAAGCCTTGGCATGCAATCCTGATAGTTTTAAAAAAAAGTTTAGACTTTTTTCAATATAAAAATGATTCAAATATTTAGTATTGGGTCCCATCTAACGCCCACAAACCGCAAAAAAATGCTGTTTTGATGCCCTATTTAAATTTTAGAAATATTTATGTCTCGTCAATACCTTTAAAAAAAAGTTTTCCACGCCAACTCTAACCCCCACAAACGCCATTAACGCTAAAAACTATCCAGCGCCTACCTTTCTCCGGTTCATTGGTTCCAATGCCTCCCACTAAATGTCTCGTTAAGTCTTGTTTTAATGTTGGTTAGATGGTTAATGTTAATGTTGATGTTGCATACTCACAAATAATCCGCAAGTCACCCCTATTAACAAGGAAATTGTCCCTTTTGCGTCGCCAGACGCATCGTGGAAGAGTGGCATGGTCAAAAATTGTAAGTAACCCGCAACTGGCAGAGCTGAAGCCATTAAATTTTTAAGTTGCAAAAATCTTTAGACCTTGTTGAAGGCGCTTTCCAGCTGCTTTTGAAATTAGTCGCAAGAGTTTTTAGATTTTTTCCTTACAGACCTTCTTTGTTGAATGACCCAAGCTTATATGAAAGCTTTAATACTATACGGGCAATCAAACGTGCAAAAACCTAAAGCCAATAAATTTAAATATATGAACTGCAGAATATTTATCATAAAAGCTGAATCCCTGAATTTAGCCTGCGGAAGCCTAAAACATAGAAAACAACTCGAATCCTATAAAAGTGTCAACATGAATTTCAATTAAAATTAAAATGGTTGAAAGCTAAATTAAAGCACGCTATTCGGTGTTCACTAATGAACGTTGTGGCGTCGTCCCGTGGCGACTCTTAAAATTATTCTAGCAATCGGAAAAAGTGTGGGACTGAACTCAATGTGAGCGAAACCCCCGACAAAAGTTGGGCGATTGCAAAAAAAAAAAACTACAGCAATCCGGTGAGTTTTCCATTCAACATCTTTAGATATATTTGGTCTTTTTGATTGCTTGTATTTTTAACACATGTTCAACAAGAAAGGAAGCTAACTTCGAAAAGGCGAACTTTATATACCCAGATCGTTTCTATGACAGGTAATAAAATCTGAAGATAATTACACGCCAACCGAAGTTTTGTCCAGGCTTGCCACCATTTTATTTCTATAAAGGAGGCTTTTCTAAACATAATTTGTACACTATAGTCCATCAGTTCTGGTATTTGCGGTATCTTTAATTTAAAACAAGAGAGAACGCTATAGTCGGGTTGGTGTCCCGACTATCTAATACCCGTCACTCGGCTATAGGGAGTGCGAGGGAGATGGAGATATGTATAAACTTTGATCAGGCCTAACTTTTTAACGAATGATCCGATTTACATTTCGAAAGGTATAACTAAATACAATAGAATTGCATTTATACTTATCCAAAATCTTTAAAAATGTGGGCGCCAGACACATTTAAGTATAGTTTGTGGGCGATTAGCTTTTGTAGTTTCCGAGATCACAGCGTTCATACAGACAGACAGACGGACAGACGGACATGGCTAGATCGACTCGGCTAGTGATCCTGATCAAGAATATATATACTTTATGGGGTCGGAAACGCTTCCTTCTAGCTGTTACATACTATTGCACGAATACGGGTATAAAAATCAACATTTTTCTTCTTCAGGAGTGGTAAACCCATTTTGTTAAACTTTTCGGAACTAAATAGTTTTTAAATCTAAGGAAGAGAAGAGAGAATAACGGCGCATTTAAAATTTTAAAGTCACAACAAAGTTTAAATATCTTCATTTGTGAACAGCGTTTAAATATAAATATTTTCTTCTACGATGCTTTTTTGGACCAAAGATACCTTATGTCCTTAATTTTTAAACCACTCATCACGTTTTTGTGAATTGTTTTGGAATATTTATAATTATTTTCTTACTTCCTTCCCAGTGACGATTCTTAAACTGTGTCCAAACCTGTTACAATTTTAAATAACATAATTCTAAAAGGCCTAAGTTGTTATACCCGTTACTCGTAGAGTAAAAGGGTATATTGTATTCGTTCAAAAGTCTGTCTGTTACTCGTAGAGTAAAAGGGTATTTTGTATTCGTTCAATAGTCTGTCTGTTACTCGTAGAGTAAAAGGGTATTTTGTATTCGTTCAAAAGTCTGTCTGACAGTCTGTTTGTTTGTCTGTCTCTCTGTCCGGATGAACGCTTAGATCTCGGAAACTATAAAAGCTAGAGGATTGGCATTAAGAAAGCAGATTCTAGGGCTTCCTAGGCAGCACAAGTTTGTTTTATCAAGGTGCCACGTCCCCTATAACGCACTCAAACTGCAAAAAGCTGTAGCGCCCACAGTTTTGTGTATAAACATTACCAATTCCGTGCCCCCGTTGTTCAACACACACAAATGGTCACTCTAATTCCCAATATGTTAATGCAAAATCCAAATTATTTGAAGTGGGGTGCGAGAAAAAAACATACAGGAAGGCATATTTATATAAATGTTTTTAAGGTGAGTAACGGGTATATTTTTTGCTCTGAATATAAGCCCATGGGCGTAGCCTACGAATCTTTGGGGGCTGAAATGCCTGAATTGTAGTCCACCTCAAGCTTATAAACTTACGCCCATCTAAATATGTTTAAAGCAAGGGTAACTTGTACTCAAAAATAGTTATGAGTTACGTTAAAAATTGACAGGTTTGGGTACAGTTTAAAAAAAAATGCAAAATTTTAAAGGCCTGTGTATACTCATCAGAACAGCAGTATATGTTTTTAAAATCAAAAATGTTAACTCAAATTGCCCCTCCCCTTTCCTTACAGCACTAACCATACTGTCATCAGTTTTTTTGGCTGTTGCTTTCTCGCTTTCTCTAACTATTGATCCAAAAATCATCTTCATCGGAGTAGCGGTTTAAATTTTTTAAAGCCAAAAGTTTATTTTAAATGTATCCCCCAAATTATAGGGGTATTTTAAATTTCTTTTTGATTTATAATTAGGCCTTTTCAAAACCTAAAATCCAAATTTCGAAATTCCAACCACTTTAAAAGTAAAGCATTTAAATAGATGAAATTTATTTTTGGCAAATATTGATGTTGGAGCTGTTTGCTTTCATTTTATTATGTTTAAAGATGGGTTTTGCATGTTAAAAGTATTTATTAATATTTTAAAGGCACTAGAAGGCAGAAAGTATAGCCTATTAAGTCGGTTTCGTGCTGGCTTACCGCAGCAGACAATTCAACAAAATGTTGCCATAATTGAAGCCCCTGCAGACGCTGGGGCAGGAAAGCCTGCTCCTTGTAACTACCAATAATTGTTACAAATCGAAATCACCCTCCGCGTTTTGTCATTTTTCTTTTTATCCATTGTAATTTTTCACATTTATGTTCATGCAAATCGATTGATGGCGTTTGACACGCAGAGCGAAGAACAAAAAAAAAGAAGAAATAAAACATGGTCTGTGGTGAGACAATAGCTCATGTACAGGTTCTTTCTACGATTGCTCAGAGCCTGGGAATTCGGATAGCATTACTAATGACTTCACCAAATTTTTGACAACAATTGGCTTGGCTCTTGTCGATACAAAATGCGGACTATTTTCGCAGAAACTACGGTTTTCCTTATTTTAGTTTGTATCGGTGGTGTAACATGAATTATTTCCAACCGAAATCCGTTATAGTTCTTACACTCAGAAAAAAAAATAGATCAATCAGTGGCAGATCTAGGATTTTGTTGTGGGGGTGATATCAGTGCCCCGACTATCAGATATGGAGATATAAATCTTTGATCGGGCATAACTTTTTAACGAATGGTCCGATTTGAAAAATTAGGTATAACTAAACACATCAAAATTGCATTTTTACTTCTCCAAACTCTTAAAAAAATTCCTGTTTTTTCTAGATTATATGGTGTTTTTTTCTCATCTTCCTTTTTTTTGAGGGTTAAAATCGCCATTGCTTTTAGAAAAAAAAAGACTAAACTTTTCTAAAAATAAAAAACAATCGCAATCAAAATTAACAAAATTCTTACATAATAAAAATTTTGTTTTCCTAAAAAACAAAAAAAAAGTTTAAAAGTTTTCTAACATTCAGAAAATAAGTTCTGTTTTTATGAAATGTTTTCTAAAAATAAACAATTTAACCTCATTTGATCAGTTTCCCTTCTTATACACTTTGATCAGGTTCACTAGCCGAGTCGATATAGCAATGTCCGTCTGTCCGTCCGTATGAATGCTAAGATTTTGAAAACTATAAAAGCTAGAGAATTGGTTTTTTTCCATGTAGATTCTTGGAGTTCCTACGCAGCGCAAGTTTGTTTCAAAAAGGTGCCACGCCCCCTCTAACGCCCACAATCTCTTATAACGATTTTACAAAATTTAAATATTTCGGAAGAGTAAAAATGCAGTTTTGTTGTGTTTATCAATACATATCGAAATTTTTCAAATCGGACCATTTGTTAAAAAGTTATGCGTGATCAAAGTTTTATATCTCTATCTAAGTAACGGGTATCTGATAGCACAGGTACACAGCCAAAAATTTCCATGAACCATTTCAAGTTTTCCATGATATTTGGGTGCTCCTGAGTAAAAGTCCCATACAAAATTATTTTCATCACCTACAGGTTCCGAGGTATAGCTAAGAATACAAAAAACCGATGTTTGTCGACATTTTGAATTACGTGGCCAATATAATTGGACTTATCTCAACTATTTTCGCTGAAACCTACTCTCAATACATCACGGCATTCATAAAAAATAGTCCGCATTGTGAACCATTGCCCATGTCTTTGGAATTCGACCCCAAAGTCGAAACTCCCAAAATTTTCACAATTTCTCTGATGAAAAAACAATTCTGAGAATGAAATCTTAAATGTAACTAATTTTAACTATTCGTTGAATCTATTGTTCATTGTATGCTTTAATTTCGATTTAAAGCGTTTTCATGAGGATATTTTATTGGATTTCTTATACCAATAAAACCGTTTTTTTTATTTTATGATCTACTCCTATGTGCTGTCAAATTTTGAATATGTCATGGCAACCTCTAGAACTAAGAAATTAAAAACGTTCACTGAACATACATATAGAAACATACATGTTCACTCGCATTCTATAGGATGCCTTGACTTATTTGAAATTTGACAGCACATAGGAGTAGATAATAAAATAAAAAAAACGGTTTTATTGGTATAAGAAATCCTCATGAAAACGCTTTAAATCGAAATTAAAGCATACAATGAACAATAGATTCAACGAATAGTTAAAATTAGTTCCATTCAAGATTTAATTCTCAGAATTGTTTTTTCATCAGAGAAATCTTTAAAATTTTGGGATTTTCAACTTTGGGGTCGAATTCCAAAGGCATGGACAATGGTTCACGATGGGGACTATTTTTTAATAGTGCCGTGATGTATCGAGAGTAAGTCCTAGCGAAAATAGTAAAGGTAAGTCCAATTATATAGGCCACGTAATTCAAAATGTCGGCAAACATCGGTTTTTTGTATGCTTAGCTAAACCGCGGAACCAGTAGGTGATGGAAAATAATTTTGTATGGGACCTTTACTCAGGAGCACCTAAATATCATGGAAAACTTGAAATGGTTCGTGGAAATTTCACAAAGTTTAATTTTGTGTTCCTGTGTTATAAAACAATCGCAAAAAGGCGAAAAAAACTATATTTCGAAAAATTAGCGGTAAGTCCTTAAAAAGAGGATCAAGGGCGCGTGGTATTTTTTTTCGGAATGATACATTGTTCTTCCGATCTGCATTTAAATGTTTCGCTTTTTATAAACAACAACAATTCTACAATATTTAAAAATTTTGCGTAGAAACGGACGGACAGACGGACGGACAATGTAATTACTTGAAATGCTTTTATTATTTTAATAATTATAGATTATTACGTATACGCACAATTTTAATTTACATTGGTAAAATGATCAAGCAAAGAAGGTTGTGAGTCGGTCGCAGTAGATCATTACATAATTAAATTTAATATTAAATCCATTTAAATTAAGTGAAAATATAACTCTTTGATAAAAACTGTTAAAAATGTGTAAGTATTTACTTTTGTCCTTTGCCTGCACTGCCTGGGAAACTCAACAGAGCGTAAGCGTATTATTAATGGCTTGTATAGGAAGGGGGCAGTGAGCCTTTGTTGCGTTGCGGATGGTTTGAATTGTGATCCATTTTCCCGACTCCCAGCGCAAGCTTACGCACATTTCAAATGTTTATCTTGTTTCGATTTTTCCAGAATTATGACCAATGAGGGCCGGACGGGATTTGTGTAGCCGAAGTTTATATACCCTTGCAGGTATGCCTTTTTAAAATGTTGTTTTTAAATTGTCAAAAATGAAAACGCTTACTTTCTACAAAGTTACAATGTTGTTACACCTTCCAGAGGGTATTATGATTTTAGTCAGAAGTTTGCAACGCAGTGAAGGAGACGTTTCCGATATATATTCTTGATCAGCATCACCAGACGAGTCGATCTAGCCATGTCCGTCTGTGCGTCTGGCCGTCTGTCTGTCCGTTTCTACGCAAACTAGTCTCTCACTTTTGAAGCTATCGGGTTGAAACTTTCCCAAAAACATTTCTTTCTATTGCAGGTAGTATATAAGTGGGAGCCAGCCGGATCGAACAACTATATCCTATAGCTCTCATAGAAATAATCGGAAAAATAATAGAAAAAAATTATAACTTCGGTGTTTTTTGACATTTTACATTAATTTTTTGGGAATATTATTCTTTATATATTTCTGAACTTCGGATTAATTTATGAAAAAATCGGACTACTAATAACGACGAAAATAATAGGAGATAAATTATAGGTTCTTTATTTTTTATTGTATTCTCTTCTACTCTAGGACATGACTTTTTTAATATTTCCGAATTTTGAATTACTCTGGTTTTCTCATTACCGTAACACCGGTAATGTGCTAAAAGCGGACAGAATCAACCATAATTGTAAGTACTGAAAAATCATATATTTAAATGATCAACAAGCACAGTCGATGATTGCTGTATATCTATAAGTTATCATTGCGATTTTATTGTCCTGCAACCCATTTTAAATTTTTGACGGAAATTCATTTGGCAGATGCCGTGGTACAGGGACTTTGCGAGCGGGCTCACATAATTAATTTATTAAGCAGACACGTTATTACGATGCGCATTAATATTAATAATATATAGTATATATACTTACTCGAACCTGGAAGTATCTGTGTTGAATTTTATTGACAATTATTTATTGATAGCCTGGCATTAACCCAGAGAAGTGCGATACATTAAATACAAGTGATGTACAGTTTAATTGTTATCGTCACAGTTTCGTGACGTCAGCAGTTAGTGTGGTTGGATGACGACTGATTAACGACGTCAGAAATAGTCCGACCACGCTTTAATGCGGGCCAAACGGAAAATAACCATTTGAAATTTCCGCAAGTTCACTAACCATATACGGTTTGCGCTGCTTAGTCACCTCGAGCATATTACATATCCTGAAGTCCAACGTTTTTTAAGTAACAAATACTCTCTGCAGGTGCGCAAACTGTCTACGTTCTCTCCTGACAAAACCACAAATAGCGAAAATATTTTTGTTTTTTCCCGAAAACCAAGAGAAAAAACACAGCTCAAAGGAAACATTTTTGAAATTCCTCGAAACTAAATGCTATTGAAATTTGTATACTCTTACATTCATAATGTTCACCTTAGTTGTGACGGCGACGGAGAAATTATTAGCTTTAAACCTTTAGCTGGGGCACTAAACCATTTTACATTTTAATAATACTACAAGGATATAGTATGAATAATTATTCCAATTATTTGGAGTTCATTCTGATGAACGATGACTTATTCTGTTTATACCTAAATTTGTTGCTTTTTTATCTTAAAAGTATGTCTTATATAATCCGAAATTCTCTTACTTTCATGGTCAATAACGAGTTATAGACTTTTCCGTGGAGGAATTTAGTTTTAATTTTATAAATCAACGCAAGTGCCTAAAGGCGAAGCGACCAATTATACTTGTATTATACCGTTTAAATCCCAAGGTCAAGCACATAATGTCATAAAGTCGACATAACAACATAAATTTACAGTATAACCACCAAATGATTTGCCATTAACAAAAACCATTATGAGCCCAAAAACAAGGAAGAACTCCATAGTCGAGTGCCTTGACTATTACATAGCCGTTTCTCAGCTAACCAACTTTAAAACAAGAATTAACGGGAAAGTCGGTGGTACCACTGCGTATGCAGTATGGGCGCTATACATACATTCATACAAGATATTGTGGTCGTTAGAGTGCGCGTGGAAAAAGTTTTTTTACGTCGATCAATAGGTATTGATGAAACAAACAAATTTTAGTTAAAAATGGGTTTCTAGCTTGAAAATTGTGGGCGCCACAGTATTTCACGGATTGTGAGCGTTAGAGTGGGCGTGGCACATCGGCATGATAAACTTACGTTGAATGGGAAGCTAAGGTATCTAAACCCAAAACCCCAACTCTCTAGCTCTTATAGTTGTTGAGATCTCATGACACGGACAGACAGACTGACAGATCCTGATCAAGAATATATTTATATACTTTTTAGGGTCGGAAACGCTTCCTTCTACCTGTTACATACTTTTCTCCAAATAAAATGTACCCTTTTATAGCCTATTTACACTAGGGTGGAGTTATGGAGTTATGGGGTTATTGACATAACCCTGTTTTTTTTTACATAGGTTGTGTACAGGCAACTAGATGTGGGCAAAAGTGAGGTACTTTTAGGGTCTTTGGTATTTCTGAGTATTTTTTTGTATTTTTCGGGCTATTTTGTATTGATTTTCTATCGTTGAAGGGGCATCCCTAGTAAAATAAACAACAAAAACAACAAACACTAGCTGTCATTACCCGATATTTGGAGTTAACCCAATGGAAACACTTTTTTGGAGTAATCGGGTTACTGGCTCACTCGATAGGTTACCCCACATAGTGTGACTAGACTATTAATCTACCAGTAACGGGTATAATAAAATGCTTTTCAGCGACTCAACATGGCGGGATTTCCGCTTCCAAGGGGTAAGCTTTACTCAAAAGTTACCTGTTAGCAAGAGTTTTGATGTGTTATTTGCTAGAATTTTTGATTATATTAGTATTTGGCTTGAGTTCAGAGTTGTAATAGTTTAAACAAGAAAGAATGCTATATTCGGGTGCCCCGACTATCAGATACCCGTTACTCAGCTAAAGGGAGTGCGAGGGAGACGCACGAATACAATATACCCTTTTACACGACGATTAACGGGTATAAAAATGGTCCGAATTATGTACTGACCAATAAATATCTGGTATCAGTGCAAGGGTATGCAAACGTCGACCTGCTTTAACTAGACCTCTGCGGGGAATTGGAAGAGGGAGCCTAGCTCGCAAGCGGGTGGCAGTCGGGCGGAGACAATGTCAATGCGCGATGGGATGACAGGCGGAAGTTGTACGCAAAGACAATGACTAAGCACACGAGACGGGAGTATTCCACTAGTGGTGGGGATGGGTGCACAATGCCAACAATATGCATACAATGAAAAACCACATATACTCGTAAAGTTTCGTAGTTTTTCTCGGACTTTGTTCCTTGAATAAGTTTTCTAGACAAACCGTTGGAAAAAATGGAATTGCACTTAAATATGCATATGTCGGAGTTCTCGTGTGTCTTGGTCTAGATGCAATGTCGGTGAAAATAAAAACATTTCTTAAGGCTTTTTGATGAACATTTAAACGGCAATGGCCATTGCAGAACACCCCTATGCTCCCGCTCCCGCTTTATCTGTCCATTCCGTCCCACGCCCTTACCAGTGTTGTATTCTTTTATTCATGAGCTTGGTTATTTCCGGACGTCACTGTTTCCGAACACTGTTTCTCCCTGTTCGTTAAAATGATTATTTCATCTGTCTGTCGTTTATTTTCAGTTCGGAGGCTTCCCCATTTCTTAGTAGACGGGCTTTTTTCAGCAAGGACTTAGCCTATATCTCACACTTTGCTAGCGGGGTTTCCTGAACCAGACTTATTTTCAGGACCTAAACTTACACATATAAAAACCCTGTTACATCTATAAATTTTGGATTCAATATATCTAACTTCGACTTGACTTTCTTTCATTCCGGAGTTTAATAATATTCATGACTTCAAAATTTTGATTTTATACATTCATGAAAATTTTACCCTAACATTGCCCTAAAACGATGCGTTTGCAACGCAGAGAAGGCGAATAAGAACCGATAAACGAAATAAAAATTTAGTTTTAAACCGAGCAGTATTGACAATTCAGTGTTTGGAGACTGTTTGACAATTAACTTGGCTAATTTTAACAATTTGTTGTGGTTAGTTATACCTATCGAATTGTAGAAGACATTTTTCAAATCGGAGCATTCGTTAAAAGGTTATGCGCGATCAAAGTTTTATATCTCCATCTCCCTCGCACTCCCTTTGGCTGAGTAAAGGGTATCTGATAGTCCGTTCTCTCTTGTTTTGTTTTAATTTATTTTACCCACCAAATCGCTGAAAATTAATTTTAAGTTATATTTGTGATTTGAAGGAATAACTGTTATTTTTCAACTTTTTTTATAAAACTTACAAAATAACAGTAATTTTTTGAGTTTCACTTAACAAAGAAAATAATTGTTGAAATTGGAGTTTTTAATAAAACTCATAACAGTTAAGGTCCCTGTTTTTTTTTGTTTTTATTAATTGTTTCATTGGTTCGTCTTCATTTACTTAGTAAGAAACTAACCTTTTTAAATAATGCATCTCAAAATAGGAAATCAGAAATAATTACTATCCCTTTATACAATTAAATTATCACTGTAAGAGAAACTCAATCGATTTTCTGCTTCAACACAGTATATTACAACTACGGCCCTCGAAGACTGCTCTATCGACCCCTTCGGCCTACACCCCAGAATCAAAGAGTTTTAGAACTCATTGCTATTTCACAATATAAATTTCGTGGGCGTTTGCTGTTCAATTAACTTCTGGCCAAAAAGCTAAAAACAACAGTCAGTAAAACAACGACATGGAGCTACATGAGCCCGGAACAAAACTCGAGGAAAAAACTCGGTAAAACAGTTTAAACTTTTGGCATGTCAGACAACGCTTGGAGTAAGGGTTGCGGGTGGGGCACCTGGTCAGAGTAACACGGAGGAGCTACATTAACATGCGATTTCAGCTCCCAAAATACCAAAGCTAGGCCCAGTGCTTGTGCCGCACTTAAAGCCGCCTTCATGAACTGTAATTTATATAGAAAATGCGCTTTTAGACAAGTACTTATTGGCCCGTTGCGACGTTGTTTAGTAGACCTCGCAGCTATTGATAATGTTAAAGAAAGAAGAAAAACCTAAAGGACCGGACTGCGCTTGCACTATTTATCCTGCCTAAATTCGCAGTAGTTTTTAGTTCCAAGAATGTTTTTAATGTGATTGGCAGTAGGTTAGCCCTTTGACACAGGCACTTTAAGGGACGCACGTCCAGCAATTAATTAACCTTTCCCAAAACGCATGTTTGGACTCCGGTCCCCTGTTGATTCCTTATTGGTTAATATGCCATTTATTGATATTTTTCGTTTATGCCGACTACATTTCAACGCCGCCGGCTCCAACATTGTATATTCGCCTCCATTTGCGGGGTGCAACGTATCTGGCCTTTCTGCGCCTCTCCTTCCCCACTCACCAACGCCAGCAAACAATTTTCGACATTTCAACATTCATTAATCAAAACGGAAATTATGAGTGTGGGTAGGTACACCAATGAGCACCCGCACTGACGTATATGTAAGTTAGTTCGTGAGGACTACAGTTTGGGAATCGGAAGTTGGAAACTGCATACAAATACTCGAGAGATGGAAATCAGAAAGCTAAGGCAAACGAGGAGTTGGTTGGTTTTTGGTCTAAAAAGGTATATATTTCCCCTCGCAGTCAGCGACAAAATCAGACCCATTCCGAAGAAAGACTTTTAGGTAGATCTCTGGCGAAGAAAGAAACTCGTTGCTATTTTGGCCACACTTCACAAATCTAATCAAAGTTTACACATCAATTGTTCTAAGCCAACTTTCAGATCCCAATGAGTTTTCGAATTGGGCTACCAAACAAATGTGGCAGCCCCACCGAAGCAAATCTAACAAAGGCACGGAGCCACAAAGTTGCGACAGAATGAATGAGCAATAAGTAAAAGGAATTCCTTGTGTCTTTGCGCATGGCCGACAGCCAAAAAGGTATGAAAGTGGAAAATTGTGAAATCTGTCAACAAAAAATATTTGAATATCGAGGAGGACACGGTGAGGCGATGATAGTGAGATACTCGAGGAGGATGTTTGTCTTTCGCCGCAGACGGTGACGTGACTCTGTCAGAGGCCCTTTCTCCGGCGCCCGATGCCCAATGCCCGAGCTCCTCGTTGCTCCTGTAGATATGTGAATGAATGTTGAATGAGCACCGATTCAAGTGGGGAAAGCATTGCTAGGTGGGACGAACTACAGGGACTTTTTCTGTTGCCGTGTGTCGACTTCCGGTTTCGATTTCATTTGTTGTCTCTGCTCCGGATGATTGGTGCCATTTCAGTCAAAAGTTGTCTAAGCCTTTGTTTCCATTTTTTTTGTAAGCTTGAAATATTCTATTCCCGATGTTCTTGTACCAGTCCATAACATATATGTTATACATTCTTTGTATTGCAGCACCAAGCCCATGCTTTTTGTTTCTCCTACAAAAATCACAGTTTCTCAACTTACTTGTGCAGACGGGATACTTATGTTTATATATTTTCATCACTAACAGGTAGGTAAGCCCTGACTCGAAATAACCATTAACTTAATATTATTTAACTAATAAGCGCTGCAAAATTATCGACTATTTGACCACCGTAAGAAGTAGTGCGGAAAGAACAGTAAGGAACCATTACTAAGCAGAACTCTCAACAAATGCCACAAATTTATGGGCCACAAAACGCCAAATTTACGCTAGTCACGACTTTGTAATTTGCGACTGTTTGTTGCTGCTGTCGACGATGGCTCTCGAGTGAGCGCCTTACTTGAAAACGGAGCAAAATGAGCGAACGAAGATGTAAAAGTAATAAAAAACGAAGGCAGGCGTCCAAAAATGATTAAACATAAAAATGCTGCACATATCAAAATATAAGCTCGCACACACAAAGCTCATTAATGTGAGCGAAGGACGACACCGGGTGGAGGGCAAAAAGGGCGGAAAAAAGAAAAAGCGATAAATGCGTTGAAACATGCTTGGCAATTACTCATTTTACGATGATCGCACAAATGGTCGACGAGGCGTATGTGTTACGCCTCCAAGGGCTACACAGGTTGGTCTCGTGAATTGTCCGAAGGCTTTAATAAGCAAAGAAATTCTTATCGCAAATTATCGCTGTCTGCGCCAGTGTGAGGAAACCATGAATCCAACCATGAATCAAATGAATCCATGCCCGCATTCTATTGCATATTTTGAGAATCTCATAAGTATTTTTTTATTTAGGATCCAGCAGACGCTAAAAGTAATTAGTCCAATTCTTTGATTCCCGATATGATATGGAGGAAAAATGTTAATGATTAAATAAAAAACCGAAATTAGATTGTGTAATATTTAATGCTTTACAGAGCTAGATCAAATTTGTCTGCAATCACTACTATGTTGGCTCCTGTCAGTCAACAACAGCGATTTCTTCAGACTCGCGATTTTTCAGACTCGCTTTTAAAAGTTAGTCATCAATGGTCACGGGAATTCTTAAGGAATCGCGGTCCATCGAGGATATTTAATTCGCGGGTGGGGTCTGGCCCCCTATAAAAACAATATCACATTTTGGTCGAATTTTCCTGAACGCCTATTACACCAGTTTACAAAAAAAAATTGATGAAATACGCACTTCATGAAACCTTTATTTTCCGGTAAGGTACATCTTTCTGATTAAGAAAAGGGCACTTCGAATTTTTTGTATGGTACCAATTTTTTTTAAGTGTAAAAAACGTTTTTGACGCTTTTTTAATTTCGAACTCGAGCTGTAATTAACCGATTGCGGCTATCAAACCCTCATTTTACAGGTAATATAATACCCTCTAACTTTCTCATACACGGCATTGAGTTCCATTCATTAGTTTAGAAGCTACACTTTGTCAAAGTTGAAAAAGGTAGAAAAAATGCAAAAGTGCTGGTATAAATGGCTTCGTTAAAAATACACGCCTAAAAACCGAAATTAGTTTTATAGTTTTCACTGGTAGAAGGTTCTTAGACAAAGAAAACAAGATATTGATCATTGCAATCCACCAGCAAATTAATTTGATATGCATTTTTGAAGCTTCCGAAAACGGTGATTTTTTGGCCGTTTACAGCTGTTAACTGACTCAACAGGGCTCTAACAGGGCTGTAATACCCGTTTTCCCCAACGTAAAAAATCGATATAAAATCGAAACCTTGGTTGTTTTTGGAGCTGATGGTCTTATTAGTTGGCTTAAAGATGTATCTTTAAGTAAAAGTTATAAAACTAATTTCGGTTTTTATGCGTGTATTTTTAACGAAGCCATTTATGCCAGATTTTTTGCATTTTTTCAAACTTTTTCCACTTTGACGAAGTGTAGCTTCTAAACTAATGAATGGAACTCAATGTCGTGTATCAGAAAGTTAGAGGGCAATATATTACCTGTAAAATGAGTCTCCGATGGCCGCAATCGGTTAATCACAGCTCAAGTTAGAAATTAAAAAAGCGTCAAAAACGTTTTTTACACTTTAAAAAAAATTGGTACCATACAAAAAATTCTAAGTGGCCTTTTCTTAATCAGAAAGATGTACCTTACCGGAAAATAAAGGTTTCATGAAGTGCGTATTTCATCAATTTTATTTTGTAAACTGGTGTTATTTTGACAAGGGATGAAAAGCCCTTATGTTTTTTAGTGCAAACCACTCAAAAAAATTTTTTTTTATAGAAAAACATGTATTTTTTGAAATTCGATTACAAGAGAATTATGGCAGTCCGCGCCTATGTTTCTTCATGTAAATTCTTATGAATTCGCGATCCGTCGAAGATAATTTTTTCGCGAATTTGGGGGTGAGGACAGTAAACTAGGGTATTACCGTTCTCTCTTGTTTTCTCTGTGTAGTCTCTCAGTTTTGAATTTTTTAGTGTGGTTTTAAGTGTTTTGACAATTTCTAAATGACAAAAAGTAAAAATTATAATTATAATTAATTGTGGTTTTTTATAGATTAAACAAGAGAGAACGCTATAGTTGGGTTGGTGTCCCGACTATCTATACCCGTCACTCGGCTAAAGGGAGTGCGATGGAGATATGAACTTTGATCAGCAATAACTTTTTAACGAATGGTCCGATTTAAAAAATTTCTTCTACATTTCGATAGGTATTGATAAACACAACAAAACTGCATTTTTACTTTTCCGAAATATTTAAATTTTTAAAATCGTTTATCAACTATTGTGGGCGTTAGAGGGGGCGTGGCACCTTTTTGATATAAACTTGCGCTGCGTAGGAACTCCAAGAATCTTCTTCTTCAATACCAATCCTCTAGCTTTTATAGTTTCCGAGATCTCAGCGTTCATACGGACAGACAGACAGACGGACAGACAGACATGGCTAGATCGACTCGGCTAGTGATCCTGATCAAGAATATTTATACTTTATGGGGTCGGAAACGCTTCCTTCTAGCTGTTACATACTTTTGAACGAATACAATATACCCTTTTACTCTACGAGTAACGGGTATAAAAATGACTTTTTACTTTTTGTCATTTCCGAATAGTACGTGTAAAAAAAGTTTCAGGCAAATCAAAAATGTGAAATTTTTTTTTGGCCAAATCTGTTCGGTTTGTAAAAGAACGGCCCGTATACAAAATGGGTTATTTGGGTACCCAAACCAAATTTCAGGTCAAGTAGGTCATGCTTTTCTTTTAAATATTACCTCAATATTTTACTCATTTACCCATATACCCAAACGACCCAAGTTAAATGGGTTTCAAGTAGACGAGTTCGGGTTTAAGGTTACCCAAAAAACTCAAGGTAATAATCTCTTTTTGAGTTTTATAAAAAATCGACTCATCGACTCCTCGCGAATTCTTAAGGTCCAGATGGTTATTTTTGTGTAATATTTAAAATTAGAGGATACGATAAATCGACATTTGTTTAGGTAAAACTTGACTCAATGACTGATCGCGACTTCTTCCGCCCCCGCGAATTCTTGTGGTTTTTAAAAATTACAAATTTCAAAATAATGATTAGTGACGACTTTTTGATTTTAAGAAGACGCAACAATGCGATAATGTTAATTGGGCCATTATCGAATTAAATTATTTCGATCGAATGTCAAAATTTAATATAACATTTACATACTAACATCGGTTACTTAACCGAACCGACCTGTAAATTTTTTTGACTTGACCCACTTGACCTGTGTTTGTTTTGGGTAATTGGGTTTGAGGAAAAATTGACTCATTTACCCAAATACCCAAACCCAAACGACCCAAGTCAAATGGGTTTCAAGTAGGTCGGTTGGGTTTAAGGTTTTGACAAACAAGTCAGGTTACTTGTGCAGGGCATACTATTTATTGGGCTTTTAGACACATTATACGACACGCTTTTTGGAGCAGTGTTGCAGTCAGTTAGAGTATCTTCTAAAAACCTATAATGCTGCCATTCCTTTGATAGCTATTTAATTTTCGCTGCCCAGTGACGACAATAAGGACGGCATATCCTGTTCGCCTCAAACTAAGACCAGCTGTCCACAATCTTTTTTTCCCCTCGTCGAAGGCGCTGAGAGATTGGGATGAGAAACCTTGTTTGGGTAACAATCCATAAAAGACCAAATTGCCCGAAAATCAATTTCGTTTGTGGCCACGTTTACTTCCGTTCTAACTTGGGCGGTTGATATTTCCCCTCCAATTTTACTCGGCCCTTCCTTTAACTTTCGACGTGTGGCTTCGAAAGTTGTTAACTCGTAGGTGATTTTTTTGTTTTAGGAAACTTTTACGAAATACGCATGGCAAAATTTAAAGGTGTTCAAGGTGCGAAACATGTTTTCTGGATCCCCATATTGCTTCATCAATTCTTCACGAAGTGGTAAAATTAAATTTTTGTATTTGCAAGACCTATTAGGTAAGATTCAGTCAGAAGTTTGCAACGCAGTGAAGGAGGCGTTTCCGACCCTATAAAGTATAAATATCCTTGATCAGCATCACTAGACGAGTTGATCTAGCCATGTCCGTCTGTCCGTCCGTATGAACGCTGAGATCTCGGAAACTATTAAAGCTAGAAGATTAGCATTTTGCATGCAGATTCTTGGAGTTCCTACCCAGCGCAAGTTTATTTCAGTCGAAGGCCACGCCCCCTCTAACGCCCACAATCGCCTTATACCGTTTTTTGAAAGGCTCTCACACCCTTAAAGATTTTGGAAAAAATACAGTTTTATTATTTTATTAATACCTATGGAAATGTAGAAGACATTTTTCAAATCGGATAATTCGTTAAAAAGTTATGCGCCATCAAAGTTTTATATCGCCATCACCCTCGCACTCCCTTTAGCTGAGTAACGGGTATCGGGAATCGGTTTCTGTGACCCCCATCTCTGTGGCACTTTGATTTGCCGCCGCCCCTCGTTTAATTCAAATTTGTAGCTAAAAAAGACTCCGCCAAATAAATACCAGGATTCCACCTACTGGTGGCATTCGTCTTGGCTGCCCGCATGGACACACAACATGTGCACGGGATGGACTTGCAAATTATTCCACCGCACCTGCATCCCACACAACGCTAAGTGATTTAGTTCTAAAGCACTGAAATGTCATTTGATTACGTTGATGTTTGGAGACGATTTCGGCAATTGAGGCAGATTGCCCGCCGCCAGATGCAAGTTCCCCGCCTGGGTTCACAGTTTGTTGGGCAGCGAAAGGTGAGCAATTATCGGCACTTAAGCGTGGCGCCCTTGAACGGACCGGAAGTGCTGGCCAGGTAGGAGGAGTTGGGCTCAAAGGATTCCATGAGTAGTTAGCAGGCATAATTTAGCTGCCTGTAAAGCCATCGGAGCGAAGCCTTGCTTCCTACAGCTTCCAGATGCAACTAAGCGTACATAATTAATTATTTGTGTGCGCTGTGGAGAGTGTGTCCTTAACCGCTTGTGGGCGGAAATACGGGTGGGCCGAGAGTTAGCCAGAGCGATTTAGGTTGGCTTGCACACGTTCCTCGTACTTCTTCCGTCTGGGGTCAATTAACAAATGTTTGCGGTCAAAATTGCATACAAGCTGAATGACTTGGCCTTCCGAACTCGAATTACTTGTTTGCACTTGACTCACTGATTGACTAATTGATTGATCTGTTGGTTAGTTAGGACTTCTATATCGAAAAATAACACTAGTTTACAACATTAAATTTTTTTTCGAGATATTCGCGGAGACCAATTTTTTTTGATTGGTTTTGAGTTGCTGATCACGCTGAACAAATTAAAAAAATTTTCCAAAGAATCGTTCTGAAGATATTCGCGAAAATCCAGATTTTCGGCACTTCTTTTATAAAACCCAACAGATTTCAAAAACCATTAGACCAAAAAATTAGTAACGGTCACTATTTAAACGGCAATAGATGCACCTTTCTGAAAAGCTATTACTCGTTGTGATCGGTCCGCAATTAACGGAGGTACAACCTGTGAAAGTTCAAAAAAAGATTCATTTTTTGCGTTTCTTTGTTATAGCTAGTTTTCATTTATTTAAAAGAAATACAAATAAAAATGTATAAATTATTTTGAGCTTTCAGATATAAAGGCCCTTTTGTTGTTAACAAGTTAGGGCCAAATATTTGCAAATTGAGTGCAATTTCTGGGAGATATGCATTTTTCAGTGAAAGAACCCAATTCCACAAAAATGTTTTCAAGGCATGTGGCCTGCTTTTGTTAGTTTGGTTTTTGACATATAAACAAAATAGGAGTATTTATTGTACATTAAGGAGTATACTTATACATATTTCGAATACATTTAAAGTACTTAAGCAAAAAATGTACTACCAAAAATACTCCTATTTTGTTTATATGTCAAAAACCAAATTAACAAAAGCAGGCCACATGCCTTAAAAACATTTTTGTGGAATTGGGTTCTTTCACTGAAAAATTCATATCTCCCAGAAATTGCACTCAATTTGCAAATATTTGGCCCTAACTTGTTAACAACAAAAGGGCCTTTATATCTGAAAGCTCAAAATAATTTATACATTTTTATTTGTATTTCTTTTAAATAAATGAAAACTAGCTATAACAAAAAAACGCAAAAAATGAATCTTTTTTTGAACTTTCACAGGTTGTACCTCCGTTAATTGCGGCCCGATCACAACGAGTAATAGCTTTTCAGAAAGGTGCATCTATTGCCTTTTAAATAGTGACCGTTACTAATTTTTTGGTCTGATGGTTTTTGAGATCTGTTGGGTTTTATAAAAGAAGTGCCGAAAATCTGGATTTTCGCGAATATCTTCAGAACGCTTCTTTGGAAAATTTTTTTAATTTGTTCAGCGTGATCAGCAACTCAAAGCCAATCAAAAAAAATTGGTCTCAAGGTTAATCTTTTTTTGTTGTAAACTAGTGTAATTCACGATGAAATTAGCTGGCATGCGACATTAACTCGAGAGAGAACGCTATAGTCGATTGCCTCGACCGTGAACTAGATTATTACCAAAGTTTGGTTGCACATAGCGGCTATAAACAAGAGAGAACGCTATAGTCGGGTTGGTGTCCCGACTATCTAATACCCGTCACTCGGCTAAAGGGAGTGCGAGAGAGATGGATATATAAACTTTGATCAGGCTTAACTTTTTAACGAATGGTCCGATTTAAAAAATTTCTTCTACATTTCGATAGGTATAACTAAACACAACAAAACTGCATTTATACTAATCCAAAATCTTTAAAAATGTGGGCGCCAGACACATTTTAGTATCGTCTGTGGGCGATTATGGGTGATTGTGGGCGTTAGCGGGGGCGTGGCGCTCGGCTGAAATAAACTTGCGCTGCGTAGGAAGCCCAAGAATATGTGTTGGTAATCTCAACATTCTAGCTTTTGTAGTTTCCGAGATCACAGCGTTCATACAGACAGACAGACGGACATGGCTAGATCGACTCGGCTAGTGATCCTGATCAAGAATATATATACTTAATAGGGTCGGAAAAGCTTCCTTTTACCTATTACATACTTTTGCACGAATACAATATACGCTTTTACTCTACGAGTAACGGGTATAAAAAGGAGCCATTTTAGCCGAAATGAGACTGGTACCATCGGAAAAACCTTTTCTTCTCTTTAGGCTACACCGTTTTGAAAAATAAAACAAGAGAGAACGCTATAGTCGGGTTGGTGTCCCGACTATCTAATACCCGTCACTCAGCTAAAGGGAATGCGAACGCTGTAGTCGGGTTGGTGTCCCGACTATCTAATAAACGTAACTCAGCTAAAGGGAGTTCAAGGGAGATGTAGATAAAATTTTGATCAGGCATAAGTTATAAACGAATGGTCCGATTTAAAAAATTTCTTCTACATTTCGATAAGTATTGATAAACACAACAAAACTGCATTCCTACTTTTCCGATATATTAAAATTTTTCAAATCGTATATAAGCTATTGTGGGCGTTAGAGGGGGCGTGGCACCTTTTTGAAATAAACTTGCGCTGCGTAGGAACTCCTAGATTCTGCATGCAAAATGCCAATCTTCTAGCTTTTATAGTTTCCGAGATCTCAACGTTCATACGGACAGACAGACGGACAGACGGACATGGCTAGATCGACTCGGCTAGTGATCCTGATCAAGAATATATATACTTTATGGGGTCGGAAAAGCTTCCTTCTAGCTGTTACATACTTTTGCACGAATACAATATACCCTTTTACTCTACGAGTAACGGGTATAATAAATAATGTTCATATATTTTTATTGAACTCTTTAGACACAAATTCTTTAATCTAAAATGGAGTACATTTTATTTGTTTTTATACCCGTTACTCGTAGAGTAAAACGGTATATTTTATTCGTGCAAAAGTATGTAACAAGAAGGGGGTAAACCTAGCTTCTGTAGTTTCCGAGATCTCAACGTTCATACGGACAGACAGACGGACAGACAGACATGGCTAGATCGACTCGGCTAGTGATCCTGATCAAGAATATATATACTTTATAGGGTCGGAAGAGTTTCCTTCTACCTGTTACATACTTTTGCACGAATCCAATATACCCTTTTACTCTACGAGTAACGGGTATAAAAATACTTTCAGGAAGCTACCTCCATTTAACTTAACGAAGGGCGCAATTTCTGGGTTTTGTTTTACAGCTGGAAAGCTGGTCTATGCCGGGGTTATGTAGTTCGTCAGATGTCGGCGGTTCGTACCACTACCCCTCCTTGAAGATGGGGTGCTACATTTGTCCACTAGCAAAACTGTAGGAAACAAACTGTAAACGGAAGGCGGAACATGTTTGAGGGGTAGAGTATAGGTGAGCCGTTGTGCTCTGCGTTTTGGGGGTAGAATCTGTCCGTAAAGTCCAGCCTTAGTGGCGACGATGTTTGCAGGCTTATGTACTCCTTTTCTACTGGAGATCGGACAACTGTAACAAAGCGCCGTGTTAGGTAAAACCACGATTTCGATCTAGCTGAGTTAAGATAATTTACCTCGTCACCTTTTGATGAAGGTATGTAACTTTTTGGGGAGGGTAATGTGGTCTTTTAATTGATTTAATACACAGCTAGGCGGCGTAGCTAGACCCTATGTAGCCGTGAAAGGCAGCAATCTGTGCGGAATGGAAGTAAATTTTAAATCTGTGCAATTGAAACGCCAGCAATTAAATATTTACCGTAGCGATTCCGTCAAAATTGAGAACAAGTTTTAATTGGCAAATAGATTAAGGTGCGATCAAGGAATATGACACATGGACATATGCCCAAAAGAACAATATGTTATCTTGCCAAATTGTACGTCTGCTCAGATGAGGGTTTGAAACGGAAAAGAAACGATAAGGGCCTCGTCTGAACCCGGAAACCTACACACAAAAAAAAAAACTATGTAAAATCAACGATTTAATAGTGAAAACTGCCCCAACCCATAAATAATAGAAAATGACCCAAAAAATAGTAGATTACCTAAAAAATAGTAGATGACCTACAAAATAGTATTTTACCCGAAAAATATTTTAGTTTTTTTAAATTTATTTTTTTAACTATTTTTATTTTTAATTTAACTTGTTATATTAATGTATATTGTTTGTTATTTATAGACACTTTCATTTCACAGATACTTAAACTTACAAATCAGGTTTCTTGCCTCCGCTGGGAATCGAACCGGGGCCGCAATCGTCGGAGTCGAGCACTCTAACCAGTAGGCCACAGAAGAATGATTTTCGTAGAGGAAAATCTTTTGACTTGAAATCAACATTTAAAAAAAAAAAAAAGGAAAAACATCATCTGCAAAAGCAGGATTTGAACTCACGACCCAGAGATTATGAGTCGGATACTCTAACCACCCTAAGTCCAGAAAAATAGTTGACCTACAATTTATAATTGTATTTTTAAAACAACAAAATACATGAAGGAAAAAAATAGTTTTGTTACGATATTAATTGTGGTGTCACTATTCGATGCCCCAAAAAATAAAACAACAAAATACACGCAAACAAATAAAATAGTTTTGCTACGATATTAATTAAGACGTTACTATTAATTTTCCAAATGAAGAAAACAACAAAATACATGAAAATTTCGTAAATAGGTTTTTCACTATTTTAATTGTTAAATACTATTCAATGAACAAAAAAATAAAACAACAAAATACATGAAAAATTCAGAAAATAGTGAACTACTATTTTTCTATGTTAATTTTACATAGTTTTTTTTAATGTGTGTAGTTTTGCGAAATTTTGAGCTGACACCGATCTGTCAAACGGGACCAGCTAATGGGTATTATCTAAGTATTGGAGACTTATGAATTTGGATGACCATTACATACTTATCGCCATGCCAACAGCAAGTTTAAAGTTTGCGACCCAGGTCGGCACAAAATTTTTTAATATTTTAAAATTGGCGCCAGTTAATGTTCGCTGTTTGTCAACAAACCCAGCTGCTTGAGAGTAGGACCATGCTACATGCATTGCGGATGAACTCTAAAAACTTCGGCCATACTAAAAGATGAATATTTTTTGACTAGTACACTCAAAAAAAAAATAGCCCGAAATCGCCATTAAATCAAGAAATTCGCCATGAATTTCAGTCGATGGCGATTTACCGTATTTTTTAGAAAGGAATTTTCTAAAATTTAGGAAAAAAATTCCTGAAAAGCAGAAATACCTTTCTAAAATCAAGAAAAGTTGCCATCAAATTGAGAAATTTTCCTAAAATCCAGAAAGTACTTTTCTTGAATATAGAATCTTTTTTCTTAAAATAAGAAAGGACTTTTTTTATTTTTAGAAAATTTTCTTTATTTAAATAAAATGCTTACTTATTTATTTTACTATTTTATTTCCTAAACAAGAAAGGGAAAAGAAAATAAAAAAGACGAAAAGAAAATTATTAATATTTCCTAAACAAAAAAGGAAAAGAAAACAAAAAAGATAAAAATAAGATTATAAATATTTCCTAAACAAAAAAGAGAAAAGAAAACGAAAAAAAGAAAAAATAGCATTACAAATATTTCCTTAACAAAAAAAAAGAAAAGAAAACAAAAAAGATATAAATAAAACTATTAATATTTATATTAAATATTTAATATATTATTATTAAAATTTACTTACTTACTGCCAAATTATCAAAAATACCTGAAATTGAAATAATTCCTGCAATCGAAAATAAAAATTAATATTAGAGAAGGATGGTATTTGCGGCCTGCAATATTATTAATAGCAAAATCTATTATAATAGTTTGCCCTTTGCTTACCATACACTAGGAAGAAAAAGTATGCGTACAAATATTTTCCGCAACTTTAGAGTTAAAAAAAACGTGTTAAAAAAAGTGGTAAAAATTTCATTATAATTTTAGCATTTAGTACACATATTAAGCTTTAATTTGACGTAACTCATTAATTTCTAGCACTTATACTTTTCCTAATATAAACAAAAATGTGCAAAATGGCCGCATTTCGCCTGAGAAAAAGTATGCGTACAAATGCATATAGTATTAGAAAAAGCCATATTTTGGGCAAAGTACGTCGAGTTTAGTACGGAGTTTGATACCCTTCATGTTTTATAACATCAGTGTACATATTTGGCATCGATTGGACCAATGTCCTTGCATCCTTCACCGTTATTTGATTCCACTCCTCAACATTGATTTTTTACACCATATCCTTGGCTGTAAGGGTGTGAAGACGAGTCCTGCCCTCCAGGACATCCCAAAAATGCTTTACGGGATTGACATCTACTATTGTGATAGCGAATGTAGCTGTTTTACACATAAAAGCTTTGTTTTGTGGGCGCAATGTTTAGGATCGTTGTCCTCTTGGTACCAAAAGTCCTTTTAGAGTCCTGATTTCAGGGGGCTTTAATTTCTTGTCTCAAAGTGCATGAAACAACCAACAAAATGAGGTATGGTTTATAAAAATCGGTCAGCAACTTAACGAGAAATTGGTATCAAAACTTTCTTATTTAGATAGAAGGTTCGATTTTATTGAAATTTGTATGAAATTCATGCATTACGCCAAAGAAGTTGTTTGTTTGGTTATATCGCTAGGCATTTCTCGTTCAGTTGTTGACCGATTTTTATAAACCATACCTCATTTTGTTGGTTGTTTTATGCACTTTTAGAAAACAAATTAAAGCCCCCTGAAAGCGGGACTCTAAAAGGACTTTTGGTACCAAGAGGACAACGATCATAAACATTGCGCCCACAAAACAAAGCTTTTGTGTGTAAAACAGCTACATTCGCTATCACAATAGTAGATGTCAATCCCGTAAAGCATTTTTGGGATGTCCTGGAGGGCAGGACTCGTCTTCACACCCTTACAGCCAAGGATATGGTGTAAAAAATCAATGTTGAGGAGTGGAATCAAATAACGGTGAAGGATGCAAGGACATTGGTCCAATCGATGCCAAATATGTACACTGATGTTATAAAACATGAAGGGTATCAAACTCCGTACTAAACTCGACGTACTTTGCCCAAAATATGGCTTTTTCTAATACTATATGCATTTGTACGCATACTTTTTCTCAGGCGAAATGCGGCCATTTTGCACATTTTTGTTTATATTAGTAAAAGTATAAGAGCTAGAATTTAATGAGTTACGTCAAATTAAAGCTTAATATGTGTACTAAATGTTAAAATTATAATGCAATTTTTTAGAATTTTTTTAACATGTTTTTTGTAACATTAAAGTTGTCGGAAATTTTTGTACGCATACTTTTTCTGCCTAGTGTACATGTTTACTTACTTACCAAATTTATATTAAAATTTATTTCAATTGCTTACCTATAAATTGCCTCTTAGAGGGATCGCACTTTAACTTTCTTAAATAGGCTCTACACAAACTTATTACTTTGAATGCTCATCCAAAACTGAGCGCAAGGGTTCAAGATGCAGCGCAACGCAAGCAACTCTCTCGCGAGAGACTGCATTTCCAAAACAACAACGCAATAAAAGTTACAGCTACGCACAAGAAAATTCTCGATCATACACACAAACACACATAAACATATACATACGCCAAAAACTGTCGTCGCAACGCGCCGCGGACTAACCCCATGTCTTCTTCTTTTTCGTTTCGAAGAAAGAATGAGAAGCATAACAGAAATAAAAAAGTTTTTCTTAAATCTACAGTGGTTCACAGCTTATTTCAACCAGTCTACACCAAAAACTTTAACATCCCATAAAAACTAAACAAAACATGTTATCAAAATAATTTAAACGCAGAATACATCTATGATGATACACATTAGTGTTTAATAATTGTATGATTTTTTTTAAAAATTTTACAAATATTTTTTATGAATTAATTACAAAAAAAGCCCAAAAAAAAAGGCCACAGCTTATTTCAACCAGTCAACAAAAAAATCGAATAAATTAACATAGTGGCCAATAACTTTTTTTTTTTAAATTTGCCATGACTACCCTTTTGTTTACCAACAATTTAAAGTTAACTTTACATGGATACAATGCCTTTTGTTCTTGTTGCCAAGTAAAAACTACTCTCGACCCTTGGATAGGACTTTTGGCGTAGTTTCGTCTAAAAATATTGTGTTTTCGAACATTTTTTCGTTATGTGGACTTCCAATTTTGTTTTGTGGAAATGTTAAGACACCTTTAATTCATAATCATTAGCTCTCGACAGCACTGGATGAGCTAAATCTGCGAAAAAATTTGCACTTCCCATGGGTCATTTCTATAGTTAAATCAAAAATTAATTTATATTTTAAGATCCTTTAAGTTTTTAATTCATTTATCCTTTAGGATGTGAAGCTGAACTCAAATCTTAATTGCGGAGTAAAAAAAAAAATGTGGAAGGACCTGCTTGACACTTATAGGCCCAAAACAATAAGCGTTCGCCGTTAGACTTTAAAACAGCCATTTGACTCCCCAATTTAGGCTCGTAATTGGGATTTCCCCCGCTTAGATATATTTTTCCGACTCAACTGTATCAAAATTCAATTATTTCTTTCAAATACATTTTTTCAAACATACTAAGGACACTAATAAGTGAGTTTCTCGTGTGTATCCAAATGAGCCCTAAGCCTAGCGGCGAACGCTAATTGTTTTGGGCCTACACTCAAAAAAAAAACAGCCCGAAATCGCCATTAAATCAAGAAAAATCGCCATGAATTTCAGTCGATGGCGATTTACCGTATTTTTTAGAAAGGAATTTTCTAAAATATAGGAAAAAAATTTCTGAAAAGCAGAAATACTTTTCTAAAATCAAGAAAAGTTGCCATCAAATTGAGAAATTTTCCTAAAATCCAGAAAGTACTTTTCTTGAATATAGAATCTTTTTTCTTAAAATAAGAAAGGACTTTTTTTATTTTCAGAAAATCTTCTTTATTTAAATAAAATGCTTACATATTTATTTTACTATTTTATTTCCTAAACAAGAAAGAGAAAAGAAAATAAAAAAGACGAAAAGAAAATTATTAATATTTCCTAAACAAAAAAGGAAAAGAAAACAAAAAAGATAAAAATAACATTATAAATATTTCCTAAACAAAAAAGATAAAAGAAAACAAAAAAGAGAAAAATAACATTACAAATATTTCCTTAACAAAAAAGATAAAAATAAAATTATTCATATTTTTATTAAATATTTAATATATTCATATTAAAATTTACTTACTTACTGCCAAATTATCAACAATACCTGAAATTGAAATTATTCCTGCAATCGAAAATAAAAATTAATATTAGAGAAGGATGGTATTTGCGGCCTGCAATATTATTAATAGCCAAATCTATTAAAATAGTTGCCCTTTGCTTACCATACATTTTTACTTACTTACCAAATTTATATTAAAATTTATTTCAATTGCTTACCTATAAATTGCCTCTTAGAGGGATCGCACTTCAACTTTCTTAAATAGGCTCTACACAAACTTATTACTTTGAATGCTCATCCAAAACTGAGCGCAAGGGTTCAAGATGCAGCGCAACGCAAGCAACTCTCTCGCGAGAGACTGCATTTCCAAAACAACAACGCAATAAAAGTTACAGCTACGCACAAGAAAATTCTCGATCATACACACAAACACACATAAACATATACATACATACGCCAAAAACTGTCAACGCGACGCGCCGCGGACTAACCCCATGTCTTCTTCGTTTTCGTTTCGAAGAAAGAATGAGAAGCATAACAGAAATAAAAAAAGTTTTTCTTAAATCTATGGTGATTTTCTATTTCTACTTTTCTGTTTTCAAGAAAAAAGTTTTTTTTAATTCAGAAAAATTCTTTAAATTAAAAAAAATGTACCGTGTTTTTTATGGCGACTTTCTAGATTCTAGGAAGGGATGAAGTACATTTTTTCTTAATTTAATGGCGAAATCGCCATTAATTTAAGAAAACTTTTGGAGAGCAAACTAAGAAAAAACACCATTGATTTAAGAAAAAAAATCATTTTTCTAAATTTAAGAAAGGTTTTTCATAAAATTCTGTTTCTATGGTCTTTTTTCCTAGATTCAAGAAAACAATTTCTAAAATTCAGAAAATTTTCTAAAATTAAGAAAAAATTTAATTTTATGGCGATTTTCTAAAATTTAGGAAAACAAATTTTTTGAGTGTATAAGGGTCAAGCAGGTCCTTCCACATTTTTTTTTTTTTACTCCGCAATTAAGATTTGAGTTCAGCTTCACATCCTAAAGGATAAATGAATTAAAAACTTAAAGGATCTTAAAATATAAATTAATTTTTGATTTAACTATAGAAATGACCCATGGGAAGTGCAAATTTTTTCGCAGATTTAGCTCATCCAGTGCTGTCGAGAGCTAATGATTATGAATTAAAGGTGTCTTAACATTTCCACAAAACAAAATTGGAAGTCCACATAACGAAAAAATGTTCGAAAACACAATATTTTTAGACGAAACTACGCCAAAAGTCCTATCCAAGGGTCGAGAGTAGTTTTTACTTGGCAACAAGAACAAAAGGCATTGTATCCATGTAAAGTTAACTTTAAATTGTTGGTAAACAAAAGGGTAGTCATGGCAAATTTAAAAAAAAAAAGTTATTGGCCACTATGTTAATTTATTCGATTTTTTTGTTGACTGGTTGAAATAAGCTGTGGCCTTTTTTTTTGGGCTTTTTTTTGTAATTAATTCATAAAAAATATTTGTAAAATTTTTAAAAAATCATACAATTATTAAACACTAATGTGTATCATCATAGATGTATTCTGCGTTTAAATTATTTTGATAACATGTTTTGTTTAGTTTTTATGGGATGTTAAAGATTTTGGTGTAGACTGGTTGAAATAAGCTGTGAACCACTGTATGGTGATTTTCTATTTCTACTTTTCTGTTTTCAAGAAAAAAGTTTTTTTTAATTCAGAAAAATTCTTTAAATTAAAAAAAATGTACCGTGTTTTTTATGGCGACTTTCTAGATTCTAGGAAGGGATGAAGTACATTTTTTCTTAATTTAATGGCGAAATCGCCATTAATTTAAGAAAACTTTTGGAGAGCAAACTAGGAAAAAACACCATTGATTTAAGAAAAAAAATCATTTTTCTAAATTTAAGAAAGGTTTTTCATAAAATTCTGTTTCTATGGTCTTTTTTCCTAGATTCAAGAAAACAATTTCTAAAATTCAGAAAATTTTCTAAAATTAAGAAAAAATTTCATTTTATGGCGATTTTCTAAAATTTAGGAAAAAAAAATTTTTGAGTGTACTCTGGGGGATCTGACTCTTTTTAAATGTTTTCGAATTTCGATTTTAATTTTATCAATATCGAACTACTATATCATATAGCTGCCATGGGAACGATGGGAAAATTAGTAATTAATAGGAATTATCTGCAAGGGTATATAAGCTTCGCCTGGCCGAAGCTAACTTCCATTCTTGTTATATTCTACATCGCTTCTATCATCTCGCGAATTGTGCCGTACGATACGCAGCAGGGCCCATCGGTCGGTTGGGCGGGAGGTGTGGCCGTGGGAGTGTAGGGTAATGTGACGTCATGACAAAAATTCCAAATAAATGTAGCCATCTCCTCTTATCGTGTCGATAATATATTTACAATAATATTAATAAGAAGTCCCGTAATTAGTTTGTGAGGTAGTTATACTCGTTACTCGTAGAGTAAAAGGGTATATTGTATTCGTGCAAAAGTATGTAACAGCTAGAAGAAAGCATTTCCGACCCTATAAAGTAGTATAAAGTTGATCAGGATCCCTAGCCAAGTCGATCTAGCCATGTCTGTCTGTCCGTCTGTCTGTCTGTCTGTCTGTCTGTCTGTATGAACACTGAGATTTCGGAAACTATAAAAGCTAGAGGATTGGCATTTTGCATGCAGATTCTTGGAGTTCCTACGCAGCGCAAGTTTATTTCAAAAAGGTGCCACGCCCCCTCTAACGACCACAATCGCCCACAACAATTTTAAAAATTTAAATATTTCGGAAAAGTAAAAATGCAGTTTTATTGTGTTTGTTAATACCTATCGAAATGTAGAATTTTTTAAATCGGACCATTCGTTAAAAAGTTATGCCCCCTCAAAGTTTTATCTCCATCTCCCTCGCACTCCCTTTAGCTGAGTAACGGGTATCTGGGCAGTCAGGGCACCCGACTATAGCGTTCTCTCTTGTTAGATTTTGCAATGTACCCATTGGTTCAAAAGATATTTGCATTCAATTTCTTATTTTTAATTTTTTATTGTAGAATAAGACCTATTTTTAATTTATATAATAAAAATTAGAGAAAAGACTTATTGTCAATTTTTTAAATAAAATTTGAAAAATTAGATTTTTTTTCAATTTTTAAAATAAAAATTTTAAAGAAAGACTTATTTTTAAATTGAATAATAAAAATTGAAATTTAAGACTTTTTTTTAAATATTATTATAAAAATGGAAAAAAAGTTTTATTACGTTTTCCTTTAGCCGAGACAAACTTATTAGGTTGTATTTTTCCCATCTTTTTTGGAAGCTGTTTTGACCTTCAATTTTGTTAAACTCATAACACTTATTTGCAGATTTTACGTTTCTTTTTTGGTGTGTATAAAGTTTTGTATGCGCTTTTGAGTGCAATTTCTCTGATGACGAACATTTTTTCAAGCCTACTAGTAGTTGGAGTTAAATCGTCTATTAATTTTTGAAACGGGTTCTAAGACACCTAAATTTGGAAATTGTTTGGAAAATTTTCTATGACACCCCTGTATAAAACCGTAAAGGAAATTTTATAAAGTGTGTTAATTTCAGACGGTTAAGTTAACCAAGGCATTTGATAAATTGTCTTACCCCATAGGAGCCGACAGCTGCCAGTGAAAGCAGTTTTCAATTAAAATGAAGAACTTTTCAATTTGCAATTTTTATTCTGACTTGATGAATTTTACGCACCGCTAACCGCATCAGCAGTGCCTAAAAGACGACAGCAAGTTTGTGGACTCCAAGAGAATGCATTCCTCATTTAATGTAAGCGTTGTTATCCCAAGTTTTATAATGCCACTATTGCATCCTCAGTTGTGGTCCCGAGTTCAATCCTGTTCCAACCCCATTCCACCATATGCCCAATAGATCTTTAACTTTTCCCTCGCCCTCTGGCTTGACTTTGAGGTTTTTTGTTGTCCACTTTTTAGCGACTGCTGTTTATCGCTGCCTCTTGGTTGTCTACAAAATACTGTCCCGATTTTACGACTGGTTTCATGGCCTTTATACCCTTTGCTTGTAGCGTAAACCCGGTATATTGCTTTGCGCAAAAGTATTATTTGTATACCCTTGCAGAGGGTATTATGATTTCAGTCAGAAGTTTGCAACGCAGTGAAGGAGACGTTTCTGACACTATAAAGTATATATATTATTGATCAGCATCACTAGACGAGTCGATCTAGCCATGTCCATTTGGTCGTAACTTTTTAATAAATGGTCCAAATAAAAAAATGTCTTCCACATTTCGAAAGGTATTAATAACAAGAAAAGAAGTTAACTTCGGCCGGCCAAAGTTTATATAAACACAAAAAAAAATTGTCAAACAGTCCCCAACCACAAAAAATTGTCAATTTAGGTGTGTGTCTTTGCTAATTGTGTGTATTTGTTGTTGTGAAAGTAACTATTTACTTAGTAGAATTGACAATTTTTTGTGGTTAGGCACTGTTTGACAATTATTACAGTTGATTTTACCAACTTTTTTTTTTGTGTGTACCCTTGCAGGTATTCCTATTTAAAATGTTGTTATACCCTTGCAGAGGGTATTATGATTTCAGTCAGAAGTTTGCAACGCAGTGAAGGAGACGTTTCAGACCCCATAAAGTATAAATATTCTTGATCAGCATGACTAGACGAGTCGATCTAGCCATGTCCGTCTGTCCGTCTGTCCGTCCGTTTCTACGCAAACTAGTCTCTCAGTTTTGAAGCTATCGGGCTAAAACTTTCCCAAAAGTCTTCTATCTATAGCAGGTAGTATATAAGTCAGAACGAGCCGGATCGGACAACTATATCATATAGCTCCCATAGGAATAATCGGGAAAAAAAATTTAAAAAAATGATATCTTGGGTGTTTTTAAACCTAGAACTTTCGGAAATGCCATTTTTTATCTAATTCTGAATTTCGAATAAAATTTTTTCAAAATCGGACGACTATATCATATAGCTGCCATAGGAACGATCGGAAAATGAGTGATTAATAGGAATGATCTGCAAGGGTATATAAGCTTCCGCTGGCCGAAGATAGCTTCCTTTCTTGTTTTTAAATTGTCAAAAATCAAAACGCCTACTTCCTACAAATTTACAATGTTTTTTCTATTGAAAATGTTACACAGAGCATTT
>JBAMCJ010004024.1:0-24123 GCA_037075205.1 Drosophila prostipennis
AACAAAGCCAAGATATTAAACAAAACTAATGTAAATGTTATAATAACAATAAGAACGTCCCCGATTAACTGGGAGATCTATCAAAACAATAAACACGATTGTTATGTTACACTTTGTTAGTAAACAAACACAAGACACTGTCGAAAAAGTCACAAAATAAGACAAAAAGTCGGAGCACACAGGTAAACACAACCGATCACAAGCGACGCTTAATCGATAACACTATGCAGCATCAAAAATTTACCTCGATGGATGCTATATTTTTGGATTCGTTACGAAATCCCAAGTTAAACTGCGTTTTCCAAAAAGTTCCCCGACGCAAGGATTCTTAGCAAAAGGACCTCAAAGTTCGAAAAATGCTGAAATTGGCCAACTTTCCGGAGCTCTCAGAGGCAAACGGATTCATGGTTTGATGCGATGTTAAAGTTTTTTAAAAGATGCACTCTTTATCTTTCAAACCCCATACTTAGAAAAATTTTATGATTTTTATTAAGAGAAAAACAAATTTTAGAAAACATAATCAAAAAACATGAAAGCATACAGCTGCGGTCAAAATAGTAGTAGTGTTGCCGCCATGTATTTTTAAAGGTTTGTTGTTGTAATTTATCTTCTCCTGGTAATATTGTATTGATTGTAATTGTACTATTAGACTAATTGAATAAGAAAAGTGACAACAACAAACTTTTAAAAACACAGGGCGGCAACACTACTACTATTTTCACCGCAGCTGTATGCTTTTATGTTTTTTGACTAAGTTTTCTAAAATTTATTTCTCCCTTAATAAAAATCCTAAAATTATTCTAAGTATGGGGTTTGAAAGATAAAGAGTGTGTCTTTTAAAAACTTTAACATCGAATCAAACCATGAATCCGTTTGCCTCTGAGAGCTCCGGAAAGTTGGCCAATTTCAGCATTTTTCGAACTTTGAGGTCCTTTTGCTAAGAATCCTTGCGTCGGGGAACTTTTTGGAAAACGCAGTTTAACTTGGGATTTCGTAACGAATCCAAAAATATAGCATCCATCGAGGTAAATTTAAAAATCATTAAAAATGCTGCACAGTGTAATCGATTGATTAGACTCTTTAAGCCGCCTTTGGTTTGGCGCATAAATTGATTTGAATAACTGCAATATTAGGCTCTGGACTTATGTTATTGACAATTAGAATAATGGGTATCTCTGGATATACAGATTGTATATGGGGCTTGGGAGCTAGGTATTTGCGTATTCGTCACTTATATTCTTGATAAGGATCACTAGCCCAGTCGATCTAGCCATGTCTGTCTGTCCGTCTGTCTGTATGAACGTTGAGATTTCGGAAACTATAAAAGCTAGAAGATTGGCATTTTGCATGCAGATTCTAGGAGTAACTACGCAGCGAAAGTTTGTTTCAAAAAGGTGCCACGCACACTCCAACGCCCACAATCGTTCTAAAACGAAATGTAGCAGAAATCTTTTAAATCGGACCATTCCCTCTCACTCCTTTTAGCTGACTAAAGGGTATCTGATAGTTGGAGCACCCGACTATAGCGTTCTCTCTTGTTTTTTACCTAGTTCAGCACAATTTGCGTGACGAACAAAAATGGTTGGTGGCCTACCTCATGGCACATTTGGAAGGAACGACTGGAAATTAATTTTACGGAACTCAACTGCACGGACGATAATGTGAAGTAGGCGATTATGCTTAAATCCATCGGAGATGCAGCACCCCCAAAGTACGACTCTTTAAGCCATTGTTCTCCAGACCCTTAATTGGGGAATAACGTGCTGGGGCACCGCTTGCGATACGTCATTAAGAAGAGTTCAGACTTGCATCACAAAAGCACTACGGAGGATGCTTGGGGTGAAGTGGCATCATTACGTCGAAAATAGCGTTTTATTTCGTGACACAGGAGTACCAACAGTTACTGAGATGATAACTCAGTTCTCGAATCGATACAGGGATCGGCTTATGGTGCATTCTAACCGCCTGGCTAGACGTCTTGCCACACCACTGGGCCGACGTCGTTTCTGCAGACGACACCCGGCGGACTTAGCCAGATGAAGTAACATGCCCGACTGTGTCTCAACTACCCGCAGATTTCGGGATTCTTTTTCTTTAGCTATATGACATCGACAAACATGAAAACAAGAACTATTTTCTTGTGAGGCGTGTTAATTAAAAATGTGCCTACTTTGGCTTATACCAAAAAATGACAATAACTGTATAGCAAAAAGATGATTTAAGTAGTCTGTAGTAGCAGGTGATATATATAAAACTACGAGAAAGCGACAGCCTTACACATATTAACTCTATATTATAGAATTCTTCAAATGTGACCACTTCTGACGTGAGAGAGTGCAGAGGTGGTCAAAGAAGGAAGGCCTGTCGTAAATAATTGCGATAAAACCGGCATAGTAGTAGCCGTAGCATCGGTCAAGAGCTTGGCTTAAGTCATCAAGCCGTTATAAACCATTTGAAGAAGCTTTCAGTCACTTAAAAGCTCGTTGTAAAAAAAGAAAAAAATAATATAATAAAAATACCGCAGGACTTTTTTGACAACCTAATATATAATTTAAAAAAATTGATTTATTTGAACCCTGGCTCGAACCTGAACCCTGCTCTGACTCACTAATAAACCGGGCTTGCAAACCGGAACCTTATCTGTCGATTAGGTTTGAACCCCGAACCGAACACATGCCAAAATAATATAGGCTCAGAGCCCTGTTAAAAAGGTTGAAGACAATGGGGAAAGAGACAACGTGGTAACAAGGCCAGCATTAAGAGAATTTATTATACCCTTTACTCGTAGAGTTAAATAGTATTAAATTAATAAATACCCTGCTTTGCTTATTAATATCCATCTACCAACAATTATTCCAACTGGACTATTCATAAAAAAGTTTTGACCAATCAAAGTTTTCCGCAAAAGATTGCACCATTTTAAAACTGTATTTGTTGCACTGGGATCCACATTTTTAAAGCTAGTGAGTAAAAATGTTTCTTGCAGATTCTACTTATAATACCTATGGATCATCCGAAACCACGACCTCAAAACCCATAAACGCTAAAATTGATGAAAATTTTTTATGTATTTATACCCGTTACTCGTAGAGTAAAAGGGTATATTGTATTCGTGCAAAAGTATGTAACAGGTAGAAGGAAGCTTTTCCGACCCTATAAAGTATATATATTATTATTATTTCTAATTAATTTTCCAAATGTTCCTATGGCAGCTATATGATAAAGTAGTTATATTTTGATAAAATTAAAATCGAAATTCGAAAATATTAAAAAAAGAGCATATCCCAGAGTAGAAGAGAGTACTATAAAAACCAACCTATTATATTCCCATTAATTTTCCGATCGTTCCTATGGCAGCTATATGATATAGTCGTCCGATTTTGATATAATTTAATTCGAAATTCAAAATTAGATAAAAAATGGTATTTCCAAAAGTAGTAGGTTCTATGTTCAAAAACACCAAAGATATAATTTGTTTACATTTTTTTTACCCAATTATTTCTATAGGAGCTATATGATATAGTTGTCCGATCCGGCTTGTTTCGAGTTATATACGACCTGCAAAAGAAAAAAGACTTTTGGGAAAGTTTTAGCCCGATAGTTTTTTAACTGAGAGACTAGTTTGCGTAGAAACAGACAGACGGACATGGCTAGATCGACTCGTCTAGTGATGCTGATCAAGAAAATATATACTTTTTGGGGTCGGAAACGTCTCCTTCACTGCGTTACAAACTTCTGACTGAAATCATAAAACCCTCTGCAAAGGTATAACAATCGATAATGCTATAGTCGAGTACCTCGACCATCAAATACCTCTTACTCAGCTAAATGTCTGTGAGAGAGATGGAGATATGCAAGCAGCGAGGCAGGCAGTCGCTTGAAGTGATAATCGAAAAATGCATTATTTGCACTTTTCTTTTTAATGCATTTAAAATTTGATTTTTAAAATCTATCTCCGAGCAAGACAGTTAACCGTTAACAGACAACAGTTAATTCTATTGCACAAATGCTTAAGTTTTATTTTTGAAATTTCTAGCATTTTTAAATAAGTTTTTAAACTTTTGTCAGTTATTGCGCCGCATTTTATTGCAGAAGAGAGAACCTGCCGAGAGAGCGAACGCTAGAGATCGGATACCAAGAGAGCCAAAAAACGAGCAAAGCATCAAATTTTAAATGTCGGCCTAGATAGTTGTAACGCACATCAATCGACAGGTAATTGATCCATTTCAAATACATAATAAAATATTTTTTTTCAAAAGTAAAGCCTCTTCAAAGCAGGGACCATAATGATTATTAGTTTTATCCAAAAACTCAATTTATAATGATTATTATACCCGTTACTCGTAGAGTAAAAGGGTATATTGTATTCGTGCAAAATTATGTAACAGCTAGAAGGAAGCGTTACCGACCCTATAAAGTATATATATTCTTGATCAGGATCACTAGCCGAGTTGATCTAGCCATGTCTGTCTGTATGAAGGCTGAGATTTCGGAAACAATATAAGCTAGAAGATTGGCATTTTGCATGCAGATTCTAGGAGTTCCTTTGCAGCGCAAGTTTATTTCAAAAAGGTGTCACGCCCCCTCTAACGCCCACAATCGCTTATATACGATTTTAAAAATTTAAATATTTCGGAAAAGTAAAAATGCAGTTTTGTTGTGTTTATAAATACTCGTACCTATCGAAATGTAGAAGAAATTGTTTAAATCGGACCATTCGTTAAAAAGTTATGCCTGATCAAAGTTTTATATCTCCAACTCTTTCGCACTCCTTTTAGCTGAGTAACGGGTATCTGATAGTCGGGGCACCCGTAAGAAATGTAGAAGAAATTTTTTAAATCGGACCATTCGTTAAAAAGGTTAGGGCTCATCAAAGTTTATAGATCCATCTCCCTCGCACTTCCTTTAGCTGAGTAACGGGTATCTGATAGTCGGGACACCCGACTATAGCGTTCTCTCTTGTTTTTTAGTTTTATTTTTCGCTTGACAAATAATTCTTACTTCCTGATTTCTATTTTCTGATTGAAAAATAAAACTTATTCCTTGAGTTTTATTTTTTGATCAGAATATAAAACTCGAAGTCCAATTTATTTGAATTCAATAAGTTTGGCTTTATAAGTGGTTAGCAAATATACTATGTAGACCACGGCCAAAAAATTAAGGATATTTTAAAGTTTTACACTTACCGGGACCCGCCAAAACCAAAGACAAAATACTCTGCTAGCTGAATTCAAAGTATATTTATATGTAGTGGGTTATTAACATTATGTGCAAATTATTAAAAAGAAAATATTTATACCAAATCAGAAGTTTGCAATGCAGTCGAGGAGACATTTTCGACCCTATAAAGCAGGGACCGAAATAGTTAAAGAATTGGCGGTTTTTATATTATATGATAAAGCGCCTTTGGTGACCCCATTTTACCAGTATATAGCTACATGGCCATCATCTATTAAGGAATTCGCGGTTTTTGTTTACGTTTGTGTTCCTTTTCGGGATTAAAGAGTTTATTGGCAACACTTAAGATTCTTCATCATATAAGATGAAAAACCGCGAATTCTTTAGAAACATTCCAGAACAGTGAAACACCTTAACTTCTTTGTGTGTGTTGGCATTAGGAAGCGGCAGGCCTTGAGTTGGTAAAACTTCTTAAATTTTGTTGCAGTGTAAATTGAAATTGATTTTTCTCAATACATGCCAAAAATGTTAAGAGTAACTAAGTTAAGATGCCTTGCATGGTCAGCGGTGTCAATACTTGTTGAAGGCTTTTAAATGCCAATTTTAATATGGAACCCGTTACTCGTAGAGTAAAAGGGTATATTGTATTCGTGCAAAAGTATGTAACAGCAAGAAGGAAGCGTTTCCAACCCCATAAAGTATATATATTCTTGATCAGGATCACTAGCCGAGTCGATCTAGCCATGTCAGTCTGTCTGTCTGTCCGTATGAACGCTGACATCTCAGAAACTATAAAAGCTGGATGATTGGTATTTTGCATGCAGATTCTTGGAGTTCCTACGCAGCGCAAGTTTGTTTCAAATAGGTGCCACGCCCCCTCTAACGCCCACAATCGCCCATAACGATTTTACAAATATTTAATTTTTCGAAAAAGCAAAATTGCAGTTTTATTGTGTTTATCAATACCTATCGAAATGTAGAAGAAATTTTTCAAATCGGACAATTAGTTAAAAAGTTATGAGTGTTCAAAGTTTTATATCTCCATCTCCCTTGCACTCCCTTTAGCTGAGTAACGGGTATCTGATCGTCGGGACACCCGACTATAGCGTTCCGACTATAGAATCTGCATGCAAAATACAAATCTTCTAGCTTTTACAGTTTCCGAGATCTCAGCGTTTATCCGGACTGACATGGCTATATCGACTCGGCTAGTGACCCTGATCAAGAATATATATACTTTATAGGGTCGGAAATGCTTCCTTCTAGCTGTTACATACTTATGCACGAATACAATATACCCTTTTACTCTACGAGTAACGGGTATAAAATAGACAAGGATTGGAGGGAAACTTTTACACTAACAAATTATATGTCATTAGGGACATGAGAGTGAATTCTCTCAGAATTTAGGGTAGAGGTAACAGCGATCAGAATACCCCGATCGGTAGGTATTAAAGTTGACAGAACTTCAGATCTCTGGTTTCAGCCAAGTTTCTGTAAAAGCCAAGATATCGTCTGTAATTGCCGAGGAGTCAGCATAAAGCTTGGGTAGCTTCATGTTGGGTCCTCTAACATTTTGGTAAGCCAAGAATAAATATTTCAGTTTTTTGGCACCATGGAAGGCCTGTTATTTGTTCTCGGTTTATTAGGAACAAATTCTTTTATATCCAAATCATCATTAAGCCAAAAGGTTTCAGAAAGCAGTACTTTAAATACATCAGGCGGAGTAGGAAGGAGGAATAAATTCCAAAACATCCTCGGATGTTGTATCTGGGGTAAATCTAAATACGAATACTTGCTTTCTATGTGGAACAACCGACAGCCTCTTTCAACCCCCAGCAGGAATCTGAACCTCGCTCGGCTGGGACCCTACTGTATCTACGGTCAGCACCGAATTCTGTGCCTCAGGTTGGCATCCAGAAACATGGTCACCTCTGGAACTGGCTGTTTCCATAGGCACAGGTGGCTCGCTTACCCCTTTGCCGACAGGAACTGCTGCAGGTACCTGAGCTTTTTTGCATTTAGGCCACTCGGTTAAAAATAATTTCTTCTTATTAAATTTGTCACAAACGGAATTGAACCCGTCATTGAGCTGTTTAAAAACTCGTAAAAGGTTCAATAGGCCGTCTCGAGTCTGCCTCATACAGCTGCTCATCTAGACTGTCATTTCCTTGCAGGACTCACATGAGACCGGTATGCATTTCAATGAAGTCTTCAACTCTGCCAGTACGGGAGCAGTCCGATAAGTACTTAGCCTCATTGCCCGATGGCGCCACTATCGCAAGAAAACTTTTCTTGTGTACTACATTCTAGTAGACGGCTACTGTCGAAATTTCAGCCGAGTCGGACTCGTAGCTTTGTTTTGCCAGCGTGTGTCATCATACGTGTTCGCGGATTTTAGAAAAATGGAGAAAGAGCAATATCGGTCTGTGATTCGATTCTTGTTTATGGAAGGGAAATCGCGCAGCGAAATCAATGAGCGCTTGGATGCTGTGTACGGTGACGGTCTAGTGTATCGAGCTAAGAGAAGATTATGTTGAAAAATAAATCGTCACTTTTCCAAAATTTTCGTTTTGTTTTTGGAGGCTAAGTACTTATCGGACCACCCTCGTAAATCCTGCACATTTGACGTGCATGACCGATTCGCAGTGCCAGCAGATAATAAAAGAATCTTTAGAGAACAACTTTTCTTTGCACAGATAAGAGCCATTATAAAGAAAAAAAAGGCTATTTTAAGAAATGTGGAAAAAATACCTCAAGTAAATTTGGCACTGAGATAAAATTCCAAAACCGCAAAGACACAAAACAACGAAAAGTATAAGAGCGCGGGATCGCGAGTTTAATTAGAAACAAGAGAGCGCGAGAGAAAAAACTTCTATCGACTGAGCGTGGCTTGTGGGGCACCAACAACTATACGCACGAACAGTTACAAATGCAAAGCAAGCAAGAGAGAGAGAAATTAGAGGTACAGCAAGTTCAGAGAGAGTGAGTGTGGGAGAGTAGAAGAGAGATTACAAGAGTTTTAGCAAGTTTAGAGCGTGTAATTTACACAAACAAAGACAAGCGATTAAACAAATCCATTGGAAACGTTAAAATAACTAAAGCAATGCACCCGTTAATTGGAAGATTTAGTTAAAAACACTAACACAATTGTTAGGCTACGCTTTGTTTATAAACAAAAACAAGACACTCGCAAAAAATCACTGAAAAACACAAAAAAACTCAGACCACAAAAAGTAAACACAACCGTTCACAAACGACGCTAAATCGATTTTGCAAATACAACAAACAACATATAAAAAACATTAAACAGTTTAAAAAGGCACGAAAAGTTGGCAGCCAATGACGCGTACCGATCATTAGACCCATTTATAGACGCAAATGGAATATTGCGGGTCGGTGGTCGTCTTCAAGAATCGGCACTCAGTTACAATGCCCAGCACCCGATGTTACTACCATTCGACCACGAAGTAACAAGATTGATGCTGCACAACAAGCATGAGCAATTGAAACATTGCGGAAAAAAGTGACAAAACTTACCTAAGTAAATTCCATTGTAGCTAAAGAAGTAGAGGTCGCCCAACTTGGGGATTGGACACAATTAAATTTAAAGGTTCAAAGTACCATTTCCTTTAAGGTTTTGCAGCGTTTAGTGTTGTGTTTTTATACCCGTTACTCGTAGAGTAAAAGGGTATATTGTATTCGTGCAAAAGTATGTAACAGCTAGAAGGAAGCTTTTCCGACCCCATAAAGTATATATATTCTTGATCAGGATCACTAGCCGAGTCGATCTAGCCATGTCCGTCTGTCCGTCTGTCCGTCTGTCTGTCCGTATGAACGCTGAGATCTCGGAAACTATAAAAGCTAGAAGATTGGCATTTTGCATGCAGATTCTAGGAGTTCCTACGCAGCGCAAGTTTATTTCAAAAAGGTGCCACGCCCCCCTCTAACGCCCACAATAGCTAATATACGATTTTAAAATTTTAATATATCGGAAAAGTAGGAATGCAGTTTTGTTGTGTTTATCAAAAAAAAAGAAAAGATGGAAAAAAAAGAAAATGAAAGAAAAAGGGTAAATAATTAAAAATTAAGAATAGAGGAAAAGAAAGGAAAAAAAGGGGAGGGGAGAGAGGAGGAAAAAAAAGAAAAAAAGAAAGAAGGGAACTTAAAAAACATATTTTGGACAAGTGGACAAACTGACAAACAGAATTAAATTTTCATTTTGGGAAGAAGAAGAAAAATCTTATTTTGGCTATAACTTTTGAACGGAGCGTCCGATCTTCTGATATGACCCCTCATATTAAGCGCATTTTCAGTAGCAATACAACTAACGTAGTCCGGGGGGCCAATTATCCCCACCGGCCCCAACAGATCCAAATTTCTAAATTTTCACTTTTACACTTTCACCGCTCTCCCTCCCAAACCAATTGATTTTCTTGAGGTCTTGGTATGCAATCCTTTAAGTTTTAGCAATACCTTTAATTTGGTGTATTACTCATTACGATCGGACTATCACAGCAGATTTTCATTTCTTCGTGTATATATAGTAGTCGCCTTCGCACACTCTCCTGGTGCGCTTCGTCACTACATGGACTGCCGTCCATAGTGATTAATGTTTGTATTTAATTATTTATAGAATTGTATAATGGAACAGTTTCAAACAATTTTAACTATTCCCTGACCTTAAAATACAGTTCGGATACCCTCCCACAAAATTCAATACTCAGGGAGCGTTAATTGTTTGAGCTGGCAAAAGTGGCTATTTTCGAATAAAAATAACTTTTAAACGTGACTTTTTACAGTAATGTGTTATATACCAAAATTTAAGGAATCTCAAGGGCTATACAGTTTAAGGTTTTAACCAAAATCGTTAGAGCCGTTTTTGAGAAAAATAAAAAAAAGCTAAAAAAAAAGTTTTAAAAAATTGTCTTTTGTTCATATTTTTATTTTATTAATACCTTTCAAACGAGATGCAGCACAAGTCTGTAGCTTTAGTAGTATAGAAGTTACGGCTTTCCGATTTTTAGCTATTTATAGCTGTTTTCCCGCTAAACTAGCGAGTTTTTCCAAAAGTGGTAGAACAAAAGTTTTTTATATCGATGTGATGAACGTCATATCAAATTTTCAGAACTTAAAAAACATATTTTGGACAAGTGGACAAGTGGACAAGTGGACAAGTGGACAAGTGGACAAACAGAATTAAATTTTCATTTTGGGAAGAAGAAGAAAATCTTATTTTGGCTATAACTTTTGAACGGAGCGTCGGATTTTATCGTATGACCCCTCATTCGACGGGTATTTTCAATAAGAACACAACTAAAACATTGCGAGGGGGCATTTATCCCCACCGGCCCCAACAGCTCCAAATTTCGAAATTTGCACTTTTTCACTTTCACCGCTCTCTCTCCCAAGCCAATTGATTTTCTTAAAGTCTTGGTATGCAATCCTTTAAGTTTTTGCAATACCTTTCGATTGGTGTATTACTCATTACGATCGGACCATCACAGCAGATTTTCATTTCTTCGTGTATATATAGTAGTCGCCTTCGCACACTCTCCTGGTGCGCTTCGTCACTACATGGACTGCCGTCCATAGTGATACCTATCGAAATGTAGAAGAAATTTTTTAAATCGGACCATTCGTTTAAAACTTATGCCTGATCAAAGTTTGATCTCCCTCGCACTCCCTTTAGCTGAGTTACGTTTATTAGATAGTCGGGACACCAACCCGACTACAGCGTTCGCACTCCCTTTTGCTGAGTGACGGGTATAAGATAGTCGGGACACCAACCCGACTATAGCGTTCTCTCTTGTTTTTTATCGACCTGTGCACAGACTAAAATTTAATGTACATCGTGGCAAAGTAAGAGGATAATAATATTTTTTTTTCGTTGTGTTTCTATTGAAAATTCGAGTCGAACGATACAGAAGATTTTCTTTTCTTCCAAAAATAAAAATTAAATTTTTCCCAAAACCTTGTTTTAAAGTTTACAAATCGATATAAGAAACTTTAGTTCTACCATTTTTGGAAAAACCCTCTAGTTTAGCGGGAAAACAGCTATAATTAGCGAAATTTTGGAAGGCCGTAACTTCTGTACTACTAAAGCTATATACTTGCACTATTCGTCGTTTTAAAGGTATTTTGAAGTACTATAAACGCTTTTTAAACGTAATTTGTCTAAATACAATATTCATAAAATTATGGCAAAACAAAAATTAAAAACAAGAGAGAACGCTATAGTCGGGTGCCCCGACTATCAGATACCCGTTACTCAGCTAAAGGGAGTGCGAGGGAGATGGAGGATATAAAACTTTGATCAGGCCTAACTTTTAAACGAATGGTCCGATTAAAAAAATTTCTTCTACATTTCGATAGGTATTGATAAACACAACAATACTGCATTTTTACTTTCCCGAAATATTTAAATTTTTAAAATCGTATATAAGCGATTGTCTATCACTTGACTGAACAAGGTTTTTAATGTCTGTGTAGATTGTAGGCCATCAAAAATGTTGTCTAGCTAGCTGTTTTATTCGAACAATGCCCCAATGTCCATCGTGTAACAGCTTCAGGATATGCGCTTGAAGAGATACTGGAATTACTACACGATTGGTATCTGTGTGTGGGCGAAGCAATTTTTGTTGATCATGAGGGCAAATTTTCGATTAAAGTATGGAGATAATGCTTCCTCGCCTTGCTAAAGTCTTTCTGGCCATCCTACAGTAACGTAAGACTTGTTTAAGAAGTTTGTCCTTGTCGATTTGGTTGCGAATGATCTCAGAATTGATCGGTGGTGACAATTCCATTACGATGTGGCAGGCTTCTTCTTCTCTGTCAAAGTCCGGATCCATGGGCGCGATAAAGCATCTGCGTTGCCATGAGCAGATGTAGATCGATACTGAATGTCAAAGTTGTAGGCCATGAGAATGATGGCCCACCGCTGTAGCCTGTTTGACGTCATTAATGGAAGATGCTTGCCTGGATTGAAAATCGTTACAAGTGGCTTGTGATCTTTTCTCCACTTTTCTCCCCTTGAATAGTTACGAGCGTAGATCATTTGAATTGGGACGTACTTGGTAACCGATTGCTTGGCTTCGACAGGCTGCTCGAAAAGTTGACTAAGTACTGTACGGACTGGACGACCGTGGATTAACTCGGCAGGAGTTTTACCGTGGGAATTTGGAGTGAACCTGTAAAAAGAAAGGTATTTAGTTACTGCTACTCGTACTGGTATACCGTCTTTGAGGTTCTTCTTGACTGAGAATTTGAACGTCTGAACGAAAGGCTCTGCTAATCCGTTGGATGATGGATGGAACGGTGCTGTGGTTATGTGCTTTATTCCATGATGGTTGGATAATTCCTTAAAGGCGTCAGCCGTAAGCTGTCGACCGTTGTCGCTGACCATGGTTTTTGGGTATCCCTCGATGGCGAATATCGATGATAGTGCAGCGATCGTGTTAGCGGTTGTAGTGGACGACATTTGAACTACAAATGGAAACTGCGAGTAAGCGTCTGCGCAGATTAGCCACATAGAGTCGAGTATTGGGCCGGCGAAGTCGATATGAATTCGCTCCCATGCTGTTGTTGCTGCAGGCCAACTTTGGTACTCTTTTGGAGTTGCAGGATTGTTGCACTTGCATATGCTGCATGACTGAACAAGGTTTTTAATGTCTGTGTAGATTGTAGGCCATCAAAAATGTTGTCTAGCTAGCTGTTTTATTCGAACAATGCCCCAATGTCCTTCGTGTAACAGCTTCAGGATATGCGCTTGAAGAGATACTGGAATTACTACACGATTGGTATCTGTGTGTAGGCGAAGCAATTTTTGTTGATCATGAGGGCAAATTTTCGATTAAAGTATGGTGATAATGCTTCCTCGCCTTGCTGAAGTCTTTCTGGCCATCCTACAGTAACGTACCGTAAGACTTGTTTAAGAAGTTTGTCCTTGTCGATTTGGTTGCGAATGATCTCAGAATTGATCGGTGGTGACAATTCCATTACGATGTGGCAGGCTTCTTCTTCTCTGTCAAAGTCCGGATCCATGGGCGCGATAAAGCATCTGCGTTGCCATGAGCAGATGTAGATCGATACTGAATGTCAAAGTTGTAGGCCATGAGAATGATGGCCCACCGCTGTAGCCTGTTTGACGTCATTAATGGAAGATGCTTGCCTGGATTGAAAATCGTTACAAGTGGCTTGTGATCTGTTATAAGAGTAAACTTTCGGCCGTACAAATATTGGTGAAAACGTTTCACTCCGGATATTATAAAAAGTCCTTTTTTTTCGATTTGGCTGTATGTAACCTGATGTTTGTCAAGCGTTTTTGATGCGAAAACAATAGGGACCTCCTTGCCATCTTGTTGGATATGCGAAAGGACTACACCGATACCAAAAGATTATGCATCCGTCGCTAGGACTAGTGGTAAGTTTTCATCGAAATGGCTGAAAAAGATTGTTGTTGTTGCGGCCCGAAAAGGTATGCCACATTTTTTTTGGGAAGTTGGTTTAAAGGAGCGGCCAACATAGAATAATTCGGTATAAAGTTGCAATAGTAATTAACTTTACCCATGAATGCTTCTAATTGCTGTAGATTAGAAGGCAGAAGCAACAATTTAATTTAATTTGGTCGGCTTCCGAATTCCGGCTTGTGTAAGTCTGTCTGTCTCAGCTCTGAATTTGTCCATCTATGCGAATGGAATTTGACGGCTCTTGAAAAACTTTGGTGTTGCTGACGGTTTTATAAAGACGCTTGCTTTGAAGTCTTTTATGACACCCATGTACGTGCTGCAAAGGTCACCGTGCACCTCTTGTACGTTTGGTACTTGCATGATATCAAAGCCAAAAATGTTAAACAAATCCAAGCCAAATAGATTGTTTGATGTCTCAATGTTCGCAACGACTATGACCACTAGCTCTCCCCAAACAATGGTATTGGTGTATGACCAAAAGCATGTAATATTCGGGAACACTTGAGTAATTTTGGCTTATTCAACAGCGCGTATGTGTTGGCGTTGATTACGGACACTGTGGCTCCGGAATCCATTTCAAATGATATCACTTTGCCGTGTATTTCAATATCTATAAGAATCTTGTTCTGCTGACACTTGTCATGACCTGTAACCCTGCTTCCATCTTCAATCGTTTCTATTTCGTTGGCTTCGAATTTACGACTTTTTTCCTTTTGCCATTTACTTTTGTTTTGTCCTTTTCTACCGCACTTGTGACATACGGCATCGGGAAACTTGCATTTCTCTCTGGCATGATGGTGTCCACAACCAGAGCATGGCTTTAGCGAACTTTTGTTTCTTTTGGTATCACTTTCACCACCATCAAGGAATGGTTTCTTAGTATAGGTGTGAACTGCGTTTATTGGGTCTTGCTTTGATACTGTTTCTTTGAAGGCTGCCACGGTTTTTTTTTTAGTTGTCTCATAGGTTTCTGCAACTATAAGCACATCTTCAAGAATTGGCTAGGACTTCTGAAGAGCAGATGCTCGGACGGCATCGTATGGCGTATGTACTATGATCTAATCTCGAATCATTTAATCTACATAGTTAGAAGAACAACCGTTGGCATTACAGACGAATTGACATTCCCGAGCGATCCCGCGCCAGTCGGCTACCCACTCTCTGTTCGTTTGCGAATGTTTCATCTCCCCCTTAAAGAACTCATAGCGAGCAGCAACAACGTGTCGTTTTGTTGCGAAATGTTCCGTTAGCTTGTCTGTGAGTTTCATGTATGTATACGTGTTCAAATTGTTGCTCCCGAACAGATTTTTCAATAGTTCGAATATGCTTATGCCACGACAGAAAATAAGCCTTTTGCATTATTTATGCACTAACCGAATATGCGTTAAAATGCTGGGTTAACTGTTCAAGGTAAGACTTCCCGTTTTGATTGCTTGTCGAATTTGTGGAACAGAGGACACAAAGATAATTCACGCGTGTGGCTTGAATCACCCTGCCCTGGAGAAGCGTTTTTATCCATCATTGCTTGCATCGGTTTTCCTTGCTGTTCCATAATGTCTTTTGTAAATGTTTGCTGTTGAGCAAGTATTGTTTGCATTAAATCACCATCTGCCGGCATCTTGATAAGTTTTTCACTTTTTTCCTCGTCGCCAATATTTAGTGTTCTAGTTCCGTTCTTACTTCAGACTGCTTTATTCTATGCGAAACTTACAGATTTGCCATATTATTTTAGTACTACAAAGAAGGTGTATAGAATTGATAAATACAAATACATATGTGATGGTTGACAATATAATAACTGTTAACACTTATTTCTGAAACTGTCTTGTTACTCACAAAACAGAAAAAATCTAAAACATTTCTGTCAGTCTCAGACAGAAAACAGTTATTTTTTCTTTTAAAGTGTTTTCTGTTGACTGATTTCGGCTGACACAAACTTTATTTCTGTCTCTCAATAACAGAAATAAAGGGAGACTTTTGCTTTCACCTCACTGAATAAGTGTTTTTGAATGATCAAAACCTATAACTGTCTCAGAATAAGTGTCTTTTTGGATTGTGTGCTTATTTCTAACTTAAAATTTTTAAGTCTTTTCCATATAGTTATATAAAGACACTGTTTATGCGTGATATGGTTTAAACGTATATATGTAAACTTCGTATTGCCGAATAATAAATTATTTTATAAAAATTTGTTCATGGGTGTATATAAAAATTTGATGTTTGACCAATTTATCGAATAAACTTTATTCGTCGTTTAGCTTCACAACTAAAAGTGAATTTATGTTTTGCGCACTAAGAGAGCTTCGTTTCTCATTTAATACATAATGCAGTGCGGAAAATGCCCTTTCCACAGTAACCTGTGTGGCTGGTGTAGCCAGCACTACCCGGGCAAGAGCACTTAAGTACGGTGATTGCATCTTTAGGTCATCATAAAACTGCAATATATTATAGTTCAATGGTAAACGTCTGTAAGCCACGTCAAAACTCTCCACATCTGCATAAATTTTTGATAGTGGTTCACGCGAAGCATCTTCCTTTGTTTGTGATAATGACTGGACACCATCTAAAAATTTAGAGAAAAGGGAACTTCCTCAGCAGCGCATGGGTGACTTGTCGACGGCAATTCACGATGCTCATTGAAATCGATCTCAGAGGAAGATGATTTACTTGTGCCACCGATCTGAAAAAATAAAAAAAATTAGTATTATAATATTAGGTTAATATATCTTAGAGATATGCTTTTGCAAATACATTTTTGGACACAACATTTACTAAAACTATGAATAATAAAAATCATTGTCCGAAACCATAAATATTAAATAACAATGGCTTACGTTCTTAAGTTCATAAATACGACGCACAGTTTTTTTTAAATTTTGCTTGGCTAAACTTTTTTGATCGGGACTTAACACTATGTTAATTCTTGGATCCATGTAAATAGCAGATAACAAGGCGTCGTTGTCAAGTAATTTACTCTCCCTTGATTTCATTTGCGTTAGCAACTTTTTGGCCAGATAGTTTTCACTCTTTTCGCATTTGAGTTTTAACTCCATCCATAGAATATAAAACTCACTAAATGGTAGTTCTGTTTGTTGTAACTTTAGAGTTGCTTCATAAGTGCGTTTGAAAGCATTTATATAAAGCTCTACAAATTCCCAGTCTATATTTGTGTCCTTTATTATCTGATTCACGGAAAGAAAGTTCTTAAGGTCAAACAGCTTAACAAGCATTAGATAGGTTGAATTCCACCTGGTCAAAACGTCCAGCGTAGGAATGGTTTTTTTGCTTTTGACTAAGAGTCGTCTGCTCATGGTGAATAATACTAGGTCTTATATACATGGGTTTAAAAAAACATCAATTCTCTTACCTATGAGTTTCCGTACGCAACGCTTTGCATATCTTACGACAATTGTTGATATTGCTGCTGATCTCGCTCGTCTTATTGACATCAATCACGCACAATTGCAGGGTATGAGCAGCACATCGAACAAGGTGAATATTGGCCAGTTGTATCATATCCAGCTATTCCATAAGGTCATCTTCTTGTTTGTCGTCGTTCAAAAGAGAGTCATTCAGGGCATCTTCATTTAGGATTTCCACGGCCTTTGTCATATTTCTTCCATTATCCCATGTAATACTTTGTAAAAAATGTTAATTAAAATGTTAAATTAAAAATGTTAGATTAAAAATGTTATTTAATTTAATTTTTACCTGAAGATTTGATCAAGTTCTATTTCGTAATCCTGCAGAACTTCTAAAATCTTTTCTTTTATATACTGCGAGCGCAAAAGCTGTATCATTCCTAATGTTTTAACAACAATCTGGGAATTGTACAGCGTTGTCGGAATGAGTTGCAAATTTACACCCAAAATAGCTTTGTCCAATCTGGTGGCAGCATCGATTTTCAGGGATAACAACTTTCCCTTCACTAAAGTCCGTATACTGTCTTTAATGGTCTGCTCCTTTAATTTAACATAATGCATAACATTACGCGAAGTTATGGGGCTCATAGAGAGCGCGTCATAAATTGGGTCCACAATCTCGCGGAACCCATCGCTGTCTAGAAGCAAGAAAGGCCTCCCATCTGTAGTTACAATTTTAACAATTGATGAAGTTAACGATTCTTCGCTGGTCGTAATTGTGATTTTTCTCTTTTTCGAAATTTCCCGCGCATCGCTGTTATTGCTGTTGGACTCCAAATCATTAAAAATATCAGCATGTTTTGCATTGAGGTGCCTCCTTAAATTTGTTATATGTTGACCGCACAGTTTAATACCACACACGTTGCATGTCGATTTATTACTCCCGGATTCGTATTTAAAAAACAAATACACACTTTCATGTTTTTTTGGGCGACCCATTTTAACAAATTTTTGTTTTCAACTTTTACTGTTCGACACTGAGACACATATGAATAACTGTCCCAGAATAACTGTCTCTGGAAAACAGAAACACATTTGACACAAAACAAACTGTTTTCTGTTGAGCAAAGACAGAAAAAACTAAAGACAGAAATGAACCTGTTTCGTTCTGACAATTTTCTCAATTTGTCAGTAAATAACTGTTATTTGCCGAACAAATTGAAAGTGTCGACAGTTATTTACGAGCTATATTGAATATATAAAAACAATAAAACTGAAATTTTTTCCTTTCCAAATATTTAAATTTTATAAAATTGTTTAAAGCGATTGTGAGCGTTAGAGGAGGCTAAAACAAACTTGCGCTGCGTAGGAACTCCAAGGATCTGCATGCAAAATGCCAATCTTCTAGCTTTTATAGTTTCCAAGATCTCAGCGTTCATACGGACGGACAGACAGACAGACGGACAGACAGACGCACAGAGAGACATGGCTATATCGACTAGGCTATTGACCCTGATCAAGAATATATATACTTTATAGGGTCGGAAACGCTTCATTCTCCCTGTTACCTACTTTTGCACATGTTTTAGGACGACTGTGAAAGTTTTAGTCGCTAGCTTTTAAACTGATCTTACAAACAGACATGCAGACGGACATTGCTATATAAATGATCCTGATCAAGAATATTTATACTTTATTCGACCCCATAAACGTCTCCTTCACTGCGTTATAAAACAACTAAAATTTGAGGAACCTCAAGGGTTATGCAAGTTTTAAAGAAATCGTTAGATCCTTTTTTAAGATATATAAACAAACATGAAAGGGAACTAGCTTCGGCCAGCCGAATCTTATATACCCTTGCAGTTATAATTAGTACCCAAAGTTTAGTCCTCGCTCGATCGGTCCTGTTCCTGGGATTCCAAATTTATTTTTATACCCGTTACTCGTAGAGTAAAAGGGTATATTGTATTCGTGCAAAAGTATGTAACAGATAGAAGGAAGCTTTTCCGACCCTATAAAGTATATATATTTTTGATCAGGGTCACTAGCCGAGTCGATGTAGCCATGTCAGTCTGTCCGTCCGGATGAACGCTGAGATCTCGGAAACTATATAAGCTAGAAGATTGGCATTTTGCATGCAGATTCTAGGAGTTCCTACGCAGCTCAAGTTTATGTCAAAATTCTGAGATTTGACCGAAATTGGCCTGTCACGTTTCACGTGGAATGACCCCTATCGAAATGTAAATGGGACCATTCGTTTAAAAATTAGGCCCGATCAAAGTTTCATATCGCTATCTTCCTCGCACTCACTTTAGCTGAGTAACGGGTATCTGATAGTCGGGGCACCCGACTATAGCGTTCTCTCTTGTTGCCTAATAAAAATGTTGATATTAAATTGTCAAAAATTAAAACGCCTACTTTTTACACAGTTACAATGTATTTTTATATATTTTTTGACAAAATTCCTATGGGAGCCATAAGATATAGTGGTGCGATCCGGCTCGTTCCGACATATGTACTACCTGCAATAGAAAGAAGGCTTTTGGGAAAGTTTCATTGCGATAGCTTTAAAACTAAGAGACTAGTTCGCATAGAAACAGACAGACGGACATGGCTAGATGGACTCGTGCTGATCAAGAATATATATACTTTATTTGGTCGGAAACGTCTCCTTTACTGCGTTGCAAACATCTGACTGAAATTATAATACCCCTGCAAGGGTATACAAACAAAAAAAAAGTTTATAAAATATGTTTAGCCCTTGAAGAGGGTATTATATTTTTAGTCAGAAGTTTGTAACGCAGTGAAGGAGACGTTTATGGGGTCGAATAAAGTATAAATATTCTTGATCAGGATCATTTATATAGCAATGTCCGTCTGCATGTCTGTTTGTGAGATCAGTTTAAAAGCTAGCGATCTAAAACTTTCACAGTCGTCCTAAAACATGTGCAAATTAACTTTTTGCCTTAATGAGTTGAATAAAAAAAAATTATTTTATTTTTTAATTTCACTTATTCACTATTACAATTTTTTCATATGTCGAACTTATTTCACTGCTGATTGATTTATATTTTTTAAACTTCTTGATTCGATTCTCAAAAACGGACTGCTGGGACTCACGTTCAATGATCAATAATCAAACCTCGGCTTAAGAGATTTATCTCAGAAAAACTGATTAAGAGAAATGACTCAAGAGAGTCGGAAAAATAGGATGATAAAATTTGGCAATTAAATTTGAAACTGAATTTCTGCCGGAAATTGGTATTTATGTTAGCGGACTTCGGGGATTCGGGCTATTATTTAAAAATTCGGATTCAAGATTAATTATTTTCAAAATGATCAGCTACGAACGAGCGTTAATTAGGCGAGATATTACAAAGATAAAAGAAAAGGTGTAACGTATGTATGTGTGTGTGTGATTTCCTGGAAGCTGTCACACTATTTCTTCAGAATCCAGATACGTATGTATGTGTGTGTGTGATTTCCTGGAAGCGTCATGAAATTCCTTCAGAATCCACATTCCTTGTGTTTCCTTTTGTAGTCGTCCTATGGTCCTCTTATATAGTGCTCGGCACAATATTATGTATCCCAGCAATTCACTAATCAGAGTTAAAATGCACTTTATGTATAGTTTTGGATATATATTTTTAAGTTCCTTAGAACACGTCTTGTCAATTCAAACCACTTACGCAATGGGGGAGAACTGAACCAGCTCATCAGGAACAAAACGATATTAGTATTACCATTTAACAATAGTGAGCAGAATACTTTTGCATATACGATATTCTTATCGATATTAAGTAATGTCATATTCCAACACACCTCCTCAAAAGTCTTATGCTCATGTATTATTTGTTTTAAGTTTAAGAAAGAATTTGAAATTTGAATTGGCAAGACAAGATATCTCTGGGAGTGCACATTGACCCAACATTTGTTGCTTGAGTGGGGAAACCCAGTAAAACCCAATTAGGTCAATCTGAAAATTAATATAAAAAGTACAATGAATATTTCAAATAACAAAATGATGTGATGCAAAATTAACATAGAAAACAATTAAAGGCAATTTCAGTAAGTAATCCTATAAATTTGAAAAGGATATAAAGTAATTAAGAATATCCTCTAAGTTTCCAAACTTAATAACTAGAAATTATAACAGAATTTAGTTTCAAAAATTATTCTTTAAATGATAAATTAAATTATTTCTTAAACTTTTATGAATGTATATGAAAAATCGTCGTCTGCATCCATCAATCGGTTAAGCCAAGACGCTGTCTTAGTTGAGCAAAGCGTGGAGCTGGAATTGGTTCGTGTTAATATATCCGCCAGTTAGATGATCTGTAGAAATATACTCAAGTTTTATTAGTTTGGCCTCAACTTGTTCGCGTGAAAAATGATATTTGATGTTCTCTATATGTTTTGAACGTTTGTGGCAAGAGGGGTTGTTGGCGATACTAATACAGCCCTGATTATCTTCAAAAATTGTAATAGGTTGCTTTACATTTATGTTCAAACTTTCTAATCAAGCTTTTAACCATGGGAGCTTCCCTAACAGCCCTCAAACAATGCCATGTATTCGGCTTCAGTAGATGATGCTGCCACTGAATTCTGTTTTCTAGTACTCCAACAAATCGGGTTGTTTTAAACATCTTGAAAAGATATCCTGTTGTACTTCTCCTATCCAATTGACTTCCACCCAATCTGAATCTACAAATCCAACGAAGAAGTCGTCATACTTCTCAGTTTTTTAGTAAATGTTAGCTTAAAGTCAATGGTACCTTTCAGATACCTTAATACCCTTTTAAGCATAGCCAAAGCTCTTTATTATTTTTCTGACTATACCGACTCAAAAGATTTACAGATGCTGAGATCTGGTCTTGTGCATAGCATTACATACATAAGGCATCCAATCAAACTTTGACACGGAGAATCGTCTTTTTCATCAGAGTCTAATAATTCAAAGTTCAGTTTACTGAAGTGGTGAATTTACAGAATTACATTGCTCCATGTTAAATTTTAATAAAATATTTTTAATATAAGCTGATTGGCTTAATTCCACTTTATTTTCTTTTCTGTCTATTTTAATACCAATAAAATACTTAATTTCCATTAAATCTGTCATTTGAAACTGGCTCATTAGATATGACTTAAATTTATTCATTGTTAGAATGTTTTCTGTACAAATAACCAAGTCATCTACGTATAACAAAACGTATATATTTTTAAAATAGTCCCTTTATCCAAAATATATATACACCTATCTACAGGTGAATTTTTAAAACCAATATCTTTTAAAACCTTTTCAAAAACTTTCAAACCAACATCTAGCCGCCTGCTTAAGACCATAAATTGCTTTATTCAATTTACAAACATGACTGTCATTACAAGACAGTCCTTGAGGAACTCTCATATATATTTCCTCTTTTTAAATCTCCGATAAAATAGCAGTTTTTACATCCATATGATGTCCTTTACGTCTATACTGGTTTGAAAAAGACATTATAAGTCTGAAACTTGAAATTCTAGATACAGGGGCAAATGTTTCGTCGTAATCGATTAAATATTCCTGTGTAAATCCACGTGCTACAAGTCTGGCTTTATATTTTACTGGTCTACCAAACTCGTTCTGTTTTATTGAAAATATCCATTTACAATCGACTATGTTTTTGTTTTCAGGTCTTTCTACCAGTGACCATGTTTTGTTAATTTCATGAGAATTAAGCTCATCTTCAATAGCTGCTCTCCACTGTTCTTTATCACTCCTATTATTAATTTCATCAAAAGATATTGGAGCACTACCTGTTAAAGTTTGCGCATGCATAACACAATTTTTAATCATATCTCTATATGACAATTTGGGCTTTACTTTTAGTCTATTGCTTTTTCTAATTTGAGTATCAGAGTCACTTGGTTCACCTTCAGATATAACACCAGATATCTCTGGATCGGCTTTTTCCATTTGATTCTCCACTTCATTTTCCATTTCACTAGGCTGCACATCTGATACTACCGTATCAGTGTTTTTCTGAACCCTTTCACTCTCAATAAGACCAGAGTCTTGAAAAGCAGGTTCAATATTTTCTTCAAGATTGTGAAAATCCATGTTGTTATCAACATCTACAGCTCTAGACATTATCCTGTTTGATTCATCAAACACTACATCTCTTGCAATAACAAATTTGTTATTCTCCACATCCCATACTTTATATCCATTTGGTTCATAACCGACAAGTATACCTTTCCATGATTTCTCATCAAATTTTCTTTTTCTCGTTTTATTGAGAACGTATACTGTCGAACCAAAAACTCTTAAGTACTTAAGGCACGGCTTTTTGCTGTGCCACATTTCAAAAGGTGTCTTTTTGCATTCATGTAATGCACTAGTTGGGCTTCTATTAATAAGGTAGGTGGCTGTTAGCACCGCTTCACCCCAGAAAGTTTTCTGGACCTTGCCCCTATAACTAAAGCTCGAGCTTTTTCCGTTATAGATCTAATCATCCTTTCGGATACCATTTTGCTGTGGAGTATGTGGAACTGTCAAGTGGTAACTAATGCCTTTTTGAACACAGAACTCTTTCATTTCATTCGATATACTCCTACCATTATCAATAGGAGTTAACCATATTTAAATTAAACAAAGCATGCGATTTAGCTATAGTCTTGAAATGCACTAAAAACTTCCGACATAACTCAACAAGTAAGTTACACAATAATGCGTATACTCATCAATAAAAACTACATAATAATTCTTATGATCAACAGTAGATGGGGTTATTGGACCACACACATCGGAATGTACAACAAATAATGATTGATTTATATTGGTCCTTATTTTAAATTTATTAAAACTTAATCGCCTGCTTTCCCTTGACACAAGCTTCACACTCATTTTTCTGGTTTTATATTATTCAGCAAATCTGTATCGTCAAACATATTTTTGGTTTAATTTCTAAAACTTTCCATACTCAAATGACCTAGCCTCTCATGCCACAAAACTACTAATTATTATTTTTAGTTGCATTTGCAATACAAGCTAGTTTATTAGAAAAGAAATTAATCAATGGAACATTTCCAAATATACTTCCATTCGTACAATTATTTTACCTTTTCTAACAGTT
>JBAMCJ010004026.1:0-60178 GCA_037075205.1 Drosophila prostipennis
CGTAAGGTGACCATATACTCAGCCCACTACAATTCGGCCATCCTGCGACTTGGATCCCCTGATCCTGAGATTCTTAAGGCGAAAGTTAAAGCTAATTACATTGCTCTTATCTTATTACAACGTAGAATCATAAAATCTTATGTCTTACAATGATTTCCTTTTCCCTATCCATGGTCTTATATTTTGGGCGCTCCAGACACCCTTGTACGGATTTCGCGATACTTGAAAGCCTTCAACGTCCTGCAACAAGAACCTGTCATTCCTAAGCACTTTGGCTATAACATATGGTCCTTTATTCTTGGGGATCAACTTTCTCGCAACTCCTGCTGTGCTATCAAAATTTTTTACCATGACGTAATCCCCTTTTTTATAGACCTTGGTCTTTTTCTTTGTTTTGTCAAAATAAACTTTATTGTACGCCTGAGCTTTAATTTGATTATCTATTGCTTTCAGCCGAATTTCCTCTAAACTTTCTGTAACAATCGTATCTTTTATTTCTTCCAATTTTTCTCTAAGCTCATCTACGATCTTTCCTTTCTGTTGAACCCCAAAAAGCATTTTGCTCGGGATCTGTTTAATGCTTCTGTGTACAGTGGTATTTAGGGTGTATTCTACCTGCTCAATAACTGTGTCCCAATGTGCACCGTTTTCTGGCTCCGTAAGTTTTGCAATCATAGGCCCAATGCTCCTGTTTATAAGTTCCACCTGTCCGTTAGCTTGTGGAGACCCTGTTGCAATTTTAAAGTGTTTTATGTTCCTCTGAGACAAAAACTGATCAAAGTCGTTAGAGGTAAAGCAACTACCTCTGTCTGACACAATAGATTTTGGTGTGCTATAAGCCCTGAAGTAGTCGCTTAATGCTTTTAACACTTCTTTTGTATTAGTCGTCTTAGTTGTGTACAGTCGTACGAACTTAGTAAACCCGTCAACAATCAAAAATATGTGTTTATTTGCTCTTCCCTTATCCACTGGTCCGTAGTGATCAATATGCAGTAACTCGAATGGCTTGTCTCCATTCGGAATGCTATGCAGAAAACCTTCTGATTTCCCCGTTTTTGGAGCAAATGCAAAACATTTTAGACAATTTTTCAATGTGACTACTGCACTTCTCTTTCATCTTATTAAACCAATATGCTTTTAGAATAGCGTCTATCATTTTATCTCTGCCAATGTGTCCAAGTTCATTGTGGTATTTATGTAAAATATGGCTCTCCATTTCCTCAGGGACATAAAATAATAATCTGTCGTCGTTCGATTTTCTATACACGACCCCGTTTCTCATTTCAAACCATTTAAGCTGGTTTTTCTCTAGTTGATCCCGCACTTGTAAAATATTTGAATCCTTTGATTGACAAATCAACAGATTATCTTCAAAACTATTGGCCTCAACCGTCAGTACATGACACCTACTTAGAGCATCTACGTGCTGCATTTTATTTCCCGATCGGTGAACTACTTCGTAGTCAAAATTTTGAAGCTCGAGTGCCGACCGGGCGAACCGTGGGTTTAGGTCAACCCTATTTAACGTGAGGGTTAAAGAATTGCAATCGGTTATTATCTTAAAAGGCCTTCCATGAAGGTAAATTCGAAATCTGCGAAGTGCGTATATGATAGCCAATGTTTCTAGCTCAAAGCTGTGGTACTTGGACTCGGTCTCTGTCGTTCGCTTTGAGAAATAGAACACAGGATGAAGTTCCATCACATTTCTTTTGCATTAAAACTTCACCGAAACCTAAAGAACTTGCATCGCAATGTAACTCGACATCGTCTCTGTGATCATAAATAGCCAACACAGGGGACTCAATTAGTTTTTTCTTAAGACTCAAAAAACAATTAAACTCTTTCTCATTAAACGTGAAATCCTTGTCTTTCCTTAACATGTCGTAAAGTGGCTTGGCTAAAAGAGAAAAATCTTTTATAAAGCGTCTGAAATATGAGCATAAACCCAAAAAGCTTTGAATGTTGTGTAATTTTTCTGGAATCGGAAAATTTTTAATGGCATCAAGCCCTCTATCATCTGCTCTAATTCCTTCTTTAGTTATGAAGAATCCTAAATATTTTATGCTTGACTGCATAAACTCACATTTATCCAGCCGCAGCTCTAAATTATTATTAACTAAACGAATGAATACTTCCTTTAATGTACTTAAATGTTCCTCTATATTCGTGCTAGCCACCATTATGTCATCCATATATACAATAACCTTATTTTCTCTAATCAAATCGGAAAAAATTTTGTTTACGAAACGTTGAAAAACGGCTGAAGCATTTTTTATTCCCATGGGCATCCTCAAAAACTCAAATTGTCCTAAAGGAGTCACAAAAGACGTGTACTTTATCGAATCATCGCTCACGAAAACGTGGAAATACCCATTTTTTTAGATCGAGCTTTGAAAATACACTTTTGTTTACTAGCTTGTCCAAGAGGTCATCTATTAGAGGCAGAGGATAGTTGTCTTTTATTAGGACCTTATTTAGCTTGCGATAGTCTATGCATAACCTAAGATCTCCAGTTTTCTTCTTTACCAACACGATTGGCGAAGCATATTCCGAGTCACTGTTTCTTATAATGCCTTTATCTAGGTATTCGTCTAACATTTTTTGGAGCTGATCCTTTTCACTATATGATAGCCGCCTAGGTGAACAACTGAACGGCTTCGATTTTTCTATGTTAATTTTCATTTCGCACCTGGTAAAAGGTATTTCTGGTCTTTTTGCAGTATCGTATAACGTATTAAACATTTTGACAAACCTGCACTTGGTCTCGTAGTCAATTTCATTACCACAGCTATATTCTGGGAACTGATTATCAACCACGTTGATGCTTAACATATCTTCATCAAATGTTTCTTCTAAAACGCTCTTTGTAATGTTTTCGTTTTGTTTTCCTAACAGTTTTTCCCTAAAAGTTTCAATTCCTAACAGTCGGTTCTTAACGGTCTCTTGTCCTACCAGTTGCTCCTTAACAATCTCCTTTCCTAACAGTTGCTCCTTAACGATCTCATTTCCTAACAGTTGCTCCTTAACCATCTCTTTTTCTAACAGTCGCTCCTTAACAATCTCTTTTCCTAACAGTTGCTCCTTAGCAGTCTCTTCTTCTACCAATTGTTCCTTAACAGTCTCGTTTCCTAACAGTTGCTCTTTAACAGTCTCATCTTCTACCAATTGTTCCTTAACAGTCTCGTCCTTGGTTAAATCAGCAGATTAATGCTTAATCCATAAATATCCATAAAATCCCTCCCCAGAATTGCGTCATGGCTCATGGACTCATCAGCGACTATTATTAAATCAAAATGAATCTTTATTTCTTTCTTCATAATAAAACACAACGTTTTTCCTTTTACATTAAGTTGGCTTTTATTTATACCATAATATGGAGTGTTAACTATATTAATATTTATTCCATAGGGAACTTTGGATAGTTTTATGAATGATATCGCGCTGCCTGAGTCTATGAGACATTCTGCAATAATTGGTATATTAGAATCATGAACAAAAAAAATTTGGATAGATCTTACATAGTTGTTTTTGTCACTAGCGCTCTTCCTCTGAGGGCATTGTCCTACGAAGTGCCCCATTTCTCCACAGGCGAAACAGGATCCGGGAGCCCGTTTTGGCTTGTGGCAATCCTTCGCAAAATGGCCTTTGGAGTTGCAGTTCCTGCAGCGCAAATCGTTGTTCCCAGAGGCCTCCATTGATGACTTCTTCGATGCGTTGGTTTCATCTACCTGCGGGAGGCAGATATTTGCGAAGGCTTGCTGCATCAGCTCCGGATTGGCGAATCGTTGAATGCGTGCTTGAACCCTTAAGTTGGCTGATGGCACTCCTTCGATGATTTGCTCTAACAGCTCATCTGTGTCCAGGTTGATGGGTTGGGCCAACATCATCTTCTCCTCGAAGTACATGGCAAAACGCTCGGTCTGCCGCCATTTGCGTTGCTCGAACTTGCGACGCTGCTCGGACTTAGAAGACACTTGCCCGAAGGCCATAATCAGCTGCTCGCATAACCTCTCGAAAGGTTCCAGCAGCCTAGTAGGGTTGGCATGCAGCCAGCGCTGTGCCTTTCCCTTAAGCTTGGTAATAAACAGCATCCGTAGGCAGTCGTCGGCCAATACATATACTTGTCCAATGTTCCTAAGGTGCTCTACCCAGTTGCGAGCACACATGTTTTCGTCAAAGTCTATGGCTGCTTCTTTGGCGAAAGACAATGATGCTGCTGATGCAGCCCGGTTGGTGGCTCTGTCGGCGTTGAAAACGGCGTTGTTGTTGTCCGCTGATCCGAATACTGCCAAACTGCCAGTGTTGCCACCCGATGCGATGCCTTGCAGGGCTGGCGAAACGTTCCGGCTTGCAGTGCTACCACCAGATGCGTTGTCGTTTGAAGTCGGTGGCACGATCAGACTGGCGGGGTTGCCAATCGATGCATGCACATGCGACTGCTGCAGAATGTTCGAGACTCCGGGGTTGCCACCATCGCCAACTGCTTGTTGTTGTTGCTGTTGTGCGGCGCCACGTGTCTGCGCCTGCTGCAACAAACTGCGATGCGCACCAACTTCTGCCTGCAGCTGCCTGATGATTGCAAGAAGATCATCGTGCTCGAGAGCATCTCGGGAAAACGGCCTCTGTGGAGCCGCTGGTGCGTTGTCCGGCTCGTTGCCCTCGGCGCCTTGAAGTTCTTCGGCGGAGGCGTCGTCTTGATCTTCTCCGGAATCCTCGTTAACGGGTTGATCCTCTCCAGAGTTCCGGTTGGCGTCTTGATCTTCTCCAGGGTTCCGGTTGGCGTCTTGACGTGGTGCTTGACCGCGCTCTTCAAGAGGAACACGCCCAAGACGAGCCATTAATTCGGCCTTAAGGCCTTGAGTTGGCATTCCCAACGCGGAAAGCCATCTTTTTAGTTGAACAACCGAGTAATCGTTAAAGTTTATGTCGTCCATTGCGTAGATCTGAACCACTTCTGAATTTGTGAGGGGGCGTTCTATATAAAACTCAGGTATACTTTCACTGTAAGCACGTCCACTTTATTTCGCTGGTGTACAAAGAATGAATCACATTTTGCCTGTTTACAGATTATGTTATACTTAATGTTTATCGATCGTAAGGTGACCATATACTCAGCCCACTACATATGTTTGTTCGATACTTCGACAAAAATATATTCTATGAGGCTTTCCGTTGGGTGTTTACAAATAATTTTGGCATTCAACCTATTTTGAACATAAATAATAACACCACCCCCGTGACTAGCACGATTAGAACGATACAACACATAACCATCACAAGAAATAGACATATCACAAGTTTCAGCTGTTAACCAGGATTCTGACACACTTATAATATCAATCTCAGAACTAGCAAAAATATACCTGAACTCATCCATTTTGTTTACCAGACTTTGTGCAATAAGATGTATAATTGTTAAGCCTTGGGCTTGTCTTTTTAATAGTCTAACCAAGCTGTGCGCAATGGAACTACTTATTTCGACTTCCATCAGTAGTCAATAGATAAATCAATAAAGTGCTATTCTCAGTTTGGAAGATGTAAAAAACCCTACAATTTGATAAGTGAAAGATCGATATAGTTATACAAATTATTATTATAATATAAAAATACTTACTAATTAGATATATGGTTAAGATACGTTGAGAAGACATCAAGATTACAGACATACAGTTTACCAGAGACATATAATTGTTATTGTTGTTCACGAAATGACAATTCAGTTGATGGAAAGGCATCCGTGAACTGCTGCATTCCTTCGAAGAAGTGAAATGTTTCATCTCCAGCATGTTTAACATGCACCAGGCCGCGTCTCGTAAATACTGCAGTCACCTTTTTCATCCTTTTAAGGTGCAAAGCTTTTTTAAAGATTGCATATTGCTCCTTAGATAGCTGTTCATTAATATAGAACGGCACCTGAGAGTCAAATCCCATCAGATTCAACTGAAGAGGCTGCTTCCTTTCGCGGCGATGACTTCCCAGGGTCCTGAGTAGCAATATTTTGTCCCGTAGATTTTCCATTTTTAGGATTATTACAGGATCCACATTACTGCGCTGTGTTTTACGAGCTCGGAAGATCTCTGTGATCCTAGGTGGTGGCGTTAGGCCTAAGGCATAGTGTTCAGATTCACGATCTGGCCACACGGTGCCAATACCGGCAGAGAATTTAGGCAAAGCGAGCTTTCGCTACTGCTGGAGAGAGAGGAAAAGAGGAATCGGAGTTCGGAACTGCACCGCGACGCTAACGGAGCTGCGTTCTTCTTGTTGATTGCTTGTTATATATAAACGACTTGAAGCCCACAAATAAATAGTGAAATTATATCATATAACTTTCCAAAGTGTTTTTGTACGACTAAAGGAACCCCTTAATTCTATGACCCCGAGCTGCCGGCAGGAGGGGACACAACTAAACATGGTGGCCCATGAGGGGAAAGTCTGCAAGCGTTTGTGAACAATTTAAATATATATAAAACAAGAAAGGAAGCTAGCTTCGGCCAGCCGAAGCTTAAATACCCTTGCAGATAATTCCTATTAATCACTAATTTTCCGATCGTTCCTATGGCAGCTATATGATATAGTTGTTCGATATTAATAAAATTGAAATCGAAATTCGAAAACATTTAAAAAGAGTCATATTCCAGAGTAGAAGAGAATACAATAAAAGTCAACGAAGCAATAATTTATTTCCTATTATATTCCCATTAATTTTTCGATCGTTCCTATGGCAGCTATATGATATAGTCGTCCGATTTTGAAAAAAATTTATTCGAAATTCAGAATTATATAAAAAATGGCATTTCCAAAAGAAGGAGGCTCTAGGTTCAAAAACACCCAAGATATAATTTTTTTTACTTTTTTTTACCCGATCATTCCTATGGGAGCTATATGATATAGTTGTCCGATCCGGCTCGTTCCGACTTATATACTACCTGCAATAGATATAAGACTTTTGGGAAAGTTTTAGCCCGATAGCTTTAAAACTGAGAGACTAGTTTGCGTAGAAACGGACAGACAGACGGACAGACGGACAGACGGACAGACGGACAGACGGACATGGCTAGATCGACTCGTCTAGTGATGCTGATCAAGAATATATATACTTTATAGGGTCGGAAACGTCTCCTTCACTGCGTTGCAAACTTCTGACTGAAATCATAATACCCTCTGCAAGGGTATAAACATCAATACGAAGGTTATCAGAAGGGCGCGGCGCAAGCTCCGTTAGTTAGTGCAGTGCAACTCCAAGCGGTTCGACGAACCCAGACAAAACATACCGGATTATTGTTAAGCGCCGCTTTACATAATCGCTTATCTGCGCCCAGGCGGGACGTACCGTTTGTTTTCTCCGCTTTTGGCTTTGTACTGGAATTTTTGGGTAAGGAAAAGAAAAGAGTTTGCGTGCGTGATAAGTGTCATAGCTGAGCTGAATTACACTATTCAACATGGATCGGGAAAAAGAAACTTCGCTGTCCTTAGATCATTTTATTAACCTCCAAATTGACAGGCACAACGCCTTGAAGACCATTTTGCAAAATTATAGAAAGGACGCGGCAAGTAGAAAAACGAAGGTATATTTCGAAAGACGTTTTCATCAAATAAAGGAATTGCGAAGTGCGTTTTTGGTCGCTCACGAGCAGGTTGTCAACATAGACGGCTATGAGGCATCAGCGTATGTTACCAAGCATCTACATTCCGAGTTTGAGGAGCGGTTCATGGACGCCTACTGTCTTTTCGCCGAGGATCAAGAGAAGTTGGTGCCAGCGGAGTCTCAGACCGCGACTGTGGCCGCAGCGGTCGGACCGACGGCTGAGGTTCGCATGACGATGCCACAAATGACAGTTCCCAAATTCTAAGGTGCGGCCGTGGACTGGCCAGGTTATTTTGATGCATTCAACAGCCTTGTATACAACAATCCGTCGCTCACCGAGATGCAAAAGCTGCATTTCTTTAAGGAATCGCTCCCGGTCGGACGCGATAACGACGTGCGCCAAATGCAGCTTACCGACTCAAACTTCCCAGTAGCTTGGTCCCTGATGCTAAAGCGCTACAACAACCCGCGCCTGGTTTTCGCTCATCACATGAGCGCTGTTTTTTTGCTGCCGAAATTGCAGAAGGAATCGTCGGAAGCGCTTCGGACTATGCTCAGCACCGTCAACGTGTGTCTCGCCGCCTTCAAGCGCGTCAAGGCCTTAGAAGGGGAGGGACTTCATTGGCTGGCGTATCACGCTGCTTCCAGGCTCCCAAAGGAAACACTCAGCGCATGGGAGCATCATCAAGGTAGTACGACGACCGTCCCGTCCTATGCTGATCTGGAGTCGTTTCTGAATGATCGGCTGGTGGTCATGAATGCGATCGAAAACCGAAGCTCGTCGACCGACGTCAGTCCTGGGCTCGGTTCTTCAGATGCCATGCGCCGGGTTCGAGTGCACAACGCACGCGATGAGTCCGGACGCCCCGGCTTAAGGTGCCATCATTGCGACGGCGGTCACGTTCTGCGCCGTTGTCCGACGTTTCTAGCTATGGAAGCGTGGAGGCGCAAGGAGGTTGTAGGCAGGGCAAAGCTGTGCACCAACTGCCTCAGCAAGGCTCATGCGCTTCCCCGCTGCACCAGCAACAAAGGGTGTCAGGTTTGCGGTCAGCGTCATCATACGCTGTTGCACTTGCCGAGTGCATCTCAGCCCGCCATCGCTCCGCAGGCGCCCTCTGCCCAGACGTCGACGCTGCAGTAGCGATCTTCGATGTCTAATAATGGTGATCAGCCTCATCGGGAAGCCGGCTCCGAATATCGATGCTATACGTCCTCATCGCCCTATAATCGAGTGGGCAATATTCTTTTGGCAACAGCACGCATCATGGTGCAGAATCCAGACAACGGGCTCCAAGCAGTCATCACGGCGCTCATCGATCAGGGCTCCGAGGCGACCATCGTATCCGAGCATGTGGTACAGTCCCTTCATCTCAGGCGGGCAATGGCGAGGGCGTCCATTGTCGGAGTAGGCCAAAGGGTTGGGTCCAGGAGCAAGCACATGGTTAACTTCAAGGTTCTAAGCACTAATAATTGTTTTTCCTTAGACGTCTCTTCGGCATACGTGTTGGATACGGTCACCTCGCTGCTGCCCTGCACAAGCTTCTCGCCGCAACGATGGGCCCACATTCATGGACTTCCGCTGGCGGATCCAGAGTACTACCGTTCGAAGAGGATTGACCTTATCTTGGGAGCAGACCTTATCGCGCAGATCATGCTGTCCGGAATGCGAATAGGAAGTTCTACGGAGCCAATTGCTCAACAGACTCAGCTGGGATGGATTCTCTCAGGACAAGCCGCCGACGCGACCAACTCCACCAGGATCCGTTGCCATCACGTAGTCTCCGAGGCGGAGTCGCTTCTGAAGGGCTTTCTCGAGATCGAGACCGTACCAGAGCGGACGGCTCGTACGGAGGAGGATCGGTGGTGCGAATCGTTCTTCCAAAGAACGCATTCCAGACGTACGGATGGACGGTACGTAGTGCGCCTCCCGTTTAAAAGGTATCTGGATCACGACATCGGGTTGGGACGATCTCACCAAGGAGCCCTTAACCGGTTTCTGCAGCTCGAGCGGCGACTTTCGGCACGCCCAGTGCAAGGGAGACAGTACGCTGAGGAGATTGAGGAGTATTTCACCTTGGGACAAATCACAGCCGCGGAAGGATCCGAGAGCAGCTTATGTGTACGCTCTCCAGCCGGATTGCATCATGCGTCTTGTGTGCTACGTTGACGTTCACCCAGAGGACACGCAATATCAGCGGATTTTATGGCGGGCGGCGGATGGAAACATCAAGACATACGCGTTGTCGACTCTGACGTTCGGGACGGCATCCGCACCATACACAGCCATTAGAGTCATACACCAGTTTGCGCAGGACGAGAAGGATTCTTTCCCAAGGGCCGCCGAGGTCTTAATTGGGGAGATATATGTGGACGATATATTATCCGGAGGTCACACTATGGAGGATGCGGAGGAGAAGCGGGTGCAGGTCGTGGGAGCTATAAAATCCGCTCGGATGGAATTGCGCAAATGGTCGAGTAACGACCCACGACTGCTAGGCTCTGTTCCGCAGGAGCATCGATGTTGCCAGACGCCTTTAAATTGGGATACAAGGGATCCGGTAAAGGCGTTGGGGATGTATTGGCTCCCAGACTCCGACTGCTTCAAGTTTAAAATTAATTTTAACTTTCCCGATTGCACGACGAAAAGGACCTTGCTGGCCGCAGTGATCATAACTGGAAAGCTCATTTTAAAGGAGGTCACTTCGGTCAAGGTGGCGAACAGCGAGGGAGTGCAGGTCTCGTTGGAATGGGACTCACCGCTGCCAGCAGCGATTCTGGAGCGTTAGCGAGCGTTTCGCTCCGACCTCCCAGGAATCGAGGACATCGCCGTCAGTCGGTGGACTGAGTACGATCCGGCCTCCGTATCCAGTGTGCAGCTGCATGCGTTCTGCGACGGGTCGTCGTCGTCGTATGCTGCCTCTGTTTACCTGCGAGTCGAGCACGTTAACGGGACCGTCGCCACGACCTTGCTTGCGGCCAAGACAAAGGTCACGCCAGTCAAGCCGTTAACCATACCCAGGACGGAACTAAGCGGAGCGGTACTGGCAGTCAAGCTTGTCACGTGGTTATCCACATCGGTTCAAATTGGCGGAGTTCCGGTGGAGACTTTCTTTTGGACGGACGCCACTATCGTCTTGCACTGGCTGACTGGAGATGTACAAAGATGGAAGACCTTTGTGGCCAATCGAGTCGGATTCATCCTGGACCATTCTGACCCAAGTCAATGGCGGCACGTGGGTACCGAAGACAACCCAGCGGACTGCGCGACCAGAGGATTGACACCTAAGGAATTGCAGAACTTTACCCTGTGGTGGAGAGGGCCACGCTGGTTGTCGCTCGAGCGAGATTCTTGGCCGAAGCAGTTTCCCAGCGTGATTTTACCGACCGAGCCAGCGTTGGAAGCGAAAACGGATAAGCTCCGGATGCACCACGCCTCTCCAGTCTCTTCATTTATCGTCCGTTTTTCCACGTATAGTCGAGCCGTTCGAGTGGTCGCCTACCTAAGGCGTTTTGTGTTCAACGCTTCGCACAAACCGAGCCGACGCGCAGGATCCTTGAGCATATCCGAGCTCGACGACGCCATGTTTTGTATCGTACGGATGGTTCAGAAGGAATCGTTCGCGGCGGACCTTCGATCTGTCAAATGCTCAAAGCCGCTCCCTTCCCAGAGCAAACTGTTGCGTCTGTCTCCCATTCTGGTGGAGGATATTTTACGGGTAAGAGGTCGTCTTAGGTTCTCTGCGTTGCCGCCGGACAGGCGCCACCCTATTATTTTACCCAGTACCCATCATTTCACCGATCTGGTTATTAACCATTCTCATCGAGCAACGCTTCACGGAGGTGGCAAGCTGACCTTAGCTCATACGCGCCAGCGATTCTGGATTATCACCGGAAAACGATCCGTACAGCGAGTGATACGGAAATGCGTCCGGTGTTTTCGCGCCAGCCCAACCATCTCGTCGCAGCTCATGGGAGACCTGCCTCTTCACCGGGTGAACCCGCCGCAGAGGCCTTTCGTCACTACAGGAGTCGATTATACCGGAGCAATTGAGCTCAGAGCGGCGCGGATTCGGGGATCGAACACCTACAAAGGCTACATTGCGGTGTTCATCTGTCTCGCAACGAAAGCAGTTCATTTGGAGCTGGTAACCGGGCTCACCACGGAGCACTTCTTGCTGGCATTCGACCGGTTTACGGGGCGTCGAGGGATGGTCCAGCATCTTTATAGCGATAACGGCACCAACTTTGTGGGAGCAGACCGTCAACTTAAAGGTTTGGTGAAGCAATTCCGCGAGGACTATGAGACACTTATCGCTCCGAAATGGTCCCAGCTAAGAGTCACTTGGCATTTTAGTCCGCCTCAATCGCCTAACTTTGGTGGTCTTTGGGAGGCCAACGTCAAGTCAGTCAAGCACCATCTCAAGCGCGTGATCGCGGATCGAAGGCTTACCTACGAGGAGATGACCACGGTGTTAGTCAGCATAGAAGCGTGCCTTAACTCAAGGCCGCTGTGCCCGCTCACAGCGGACGCGGATGATTTGGATGTGCTCACTCCGGCCCATTTCTTAATCGGCGACTCTATGTTTGCGCCCCCAGAATACCGACCAGCCTCTTCCAAGTTTAAGGGAACAGTTCCTGCTTCAGCAATCAATGCTGCGTCATTTTTGGGACGGCTGGAGTAGGGACTGGCTTAGCCATTTACAGCAGCGTCCAAAATGGTCCCAAAGCTCGGAAAACTTAAAGTTGGACGAGCTTGTACTCGTTAAGGACGATAGATTCCCCCCAGCGCAGTGGCTGCTCGGAAGGATTATCGAGCTTCACCCGGGACAGGATGGCTTGGTTCGCGTGGTGACGCTAAAAACCAAAGAAAACCCACAGCTGAAGCGTTCGGTATCGAAAATCTGTCGCTTGCCGATACAAGAATAGCTTCTCTCAAATGCGTTCTAGTCGTTCGCGCTTACGCACACAAATCTCTTGTTCTTTTCCTCCCAGATTCTAGGTACAGCTCAGGACACTCAGGATACTTTCAAAGCTATGGTCTAGCATTGGCGGGCGGCATGTTCAGATTCACGATCTGGCGTGACGGTGCCAATACCGGTGCCAATACCGGCAGAGAATTTAGGCAAAGGGAGCTTTCGCTACTGCTGGAGAGAGTTCGGAACTGCACCGCGACGCTAACGGAGCTGCGTTCTTCTTGTTGATTGCTTGTTATATATAAACGACTTGAAGCCCACAAATAAATAGTGAAATTATATAATATAACTTTCCAAAGTGTTTTTGTACGACTAAGGGCCGGTTTCTCGAGTGCCGGCTAACATTTCTCGAACAGATAAAGTCCCTGCTAAGGCATTTTGGCTTTCTCGAGCATCAATGTGAGAACTAACTTTGACAGGGACTCGGAGTCCCTGTTAAGCGTTTTCGACTCGATAAAACAACAGCTGATTTCCCAAAGCCAAATAAGAAGAAGAAACGAAATCACAGCTGACTTTGCCTTTGAATTATACCCAAACAGCTGATAGAATAATCAAAGCACGCCATTTTTTGCGCTTTACAGCACATTCTGTGCGCTAACAGCACTCTGTAATTGCTTCTCGATCAGATAAATTAAAGGCGTCGAGAAAACCGATTTGCTTTTACGATAAGTTTATCTGGTGATTATCTTTTTCGAACAGATAGCTATCAGGGACTTTAGCCGGCACTCGAGAAACCGGCCCTAAAGGAACCCCTTAATTCTATGACCCCGAGCTGCCGGCAGGAGGGGACACAACTAAACACATAGCATAGGGCGTCTTAACATTCTCGCCTTCAGCATAAGGAACTCCATGAATGCGTAGGTCAAGAGCAGTTTTGGCCACGTCCTGCACAGCCTGCTTCTTGTCAACGCTCACGACCAGCTCACGCAGCCGAGCCATCTCGTGATCCATGCGCTCCAAGTTACTTTGTAGCTCATCTCGTTGTGAACGCAGGTCCTCCACATCCTTCTCCAGGGTGTCAATTCTACCAACCAGCTGTTTAACATCACCCATGAAAGCATCAAGGCGTTCAACAACGCCGTCTATAAAGCGATTTGGCAAAAAAAAAAATTTCACATTTTTGATTTGCCTGAAACTTTTTTTACACGTACTATTCGGAAAATAAGTAAACACGTGTATCAGGATTTGACCGAAAAAAAATTATTTTTTTAGTTAAAATTTTTTTAAGTTTGCCAAAAATAAATAATTGTGGTTTTTTTATAGATTAAAAAATGACTTTATACTTTTGTCATTTAAAAATTGTCAAAACACTTACAATTTAGCTTTTAATCATTAAAAATTGTTAAAGGACTAGTAATCGATGAGAAAACATGAATTCCATAAGGATCCGACAAGAATAATAGAGTAGCCCTACTTGCTGCGACGTTTTTACATAGAAACAAGAGAGAACGCTATAGTCGGGTTGGTGTCCCGACTATCTAATACCCGTCACTCGGCTAAAGGGAGTGCGAGGGAGATGGAGATATAAACTTTGATCAGCTATAACTTTTTAACGAATGGTCCGATTTAAAAAATTTCTTCTACATTTCGATAGATATTGATAAGCAAAACAGAACTGCATCTTTACTTTTCCGAAATATTTAAATTTTTAAAATTGTTTATAAGCTATTGTGGGCGTTAGAGGGGGCGTGGCACCTTCTGGAAACAAACTTGCGCTGCGTAGGAACTCCAAGAATTTTCATGCCAAATACCAATCCTCTAGCTTTTATAGTTTCCGAGATCTCAGCGTTCATACAGACAGACAGACGGACATGGCTATATCGACTCGGCTAGTGACCCTGACCAAGAATATATATTCTTTATAGGGTCGGAAAAGCTTCCTTCTCCCTGTTACATACTTTTGCACGAATACAATATACTCTTTTACTCTACGAGTAACGGGTATAAAAAGCCGAGGCCTTGTTAAAAAAATTCGATATTTAAAAAACTAAAAATGGCTTCAACTTTTCACAAAAACCGATTGTAACTAACAATATGGCGCAAGTATTAAAATAAAATAAAAAATTTTTTTTTGTGGCGCAATGGTTAAAAAATTATTTTAAATCTTAATTTGTTTTTATTTTTAAGAACTTAAAATTTTTTTTTTTTTTTTAAATTTTATTTTGGAAGAAGAGGTTTTAGAGGAATTAATGCAGAAGACATGAAGTCAATCGGATTCATATAACCGGAGATACAGATTTTCAATGAGAGGGAACTTTTTCAAATTTGACGATTTTTGGCAAACCTAAAAATATTGTAAAAAAAAAAAAATTTTTATACCCGTTACTCGTAGAGTAAAAGGGTATATTGTATTCGTGCAAAAGTATGTAACAGCTATAAGGAAGCGTTTCCGACCCCATAAAGTATATATATTCTTGATCAGGATCACTAGCCGAGTCGATATAGCCATGTCCGTCTGTCCGTCTGTCTGTCTGTATGAACGCTGTGATCTCGGAAACTACAAAAGCTGAGCGCCACGCCCCCTCTAACGCCCACAATCACCCATAATCGCCCACAAACGATACTAAAATCTGTCTGGCGCCCACATTTTCAAAGATTTCTGATAAGTATAAATGCAATTTTGTTGTGTTTAGTTAAACCTATCGAAGTGTAGAAGAAATTTTTTAAATCGGACCATTCGTTAAAAAGTTATTGCTGATCAAAGTTTATATCTCCATCTCCCTCGCACTCCCTTTAGCCGAGTGACGGGTATTAGATAGTCGGGACACCAAATCGACTATAGCGTTCTCTCTTGTTTTTCGGTCAAATCCTGATACACGTGTTTACTTATTTTCCGAATAGTACGTGTAAAAAAAGTTTTAGGCAAATCAAAAATGTGACCCAATAAAAGGTGTTCGGTTTGTAAAAGAACCGCCCATAAATATTCTATAAATTCCTTTGGGAGCGGTCCGATTCAGCTCTATTCGACATATGTACTTTTAAGAAAGTTTCTTTGCGATAGTTTTAAACTGAAATATATACTTTATGGGGCTCCTTTACTGTGTCGCGAGCTACTGACTAAAATTATATTGCTACTGCAAGGGTATAAAAATGTAAAGCTTAAAATACAGTAAAAACGTTAATCGTAATCGTAACCATCAGAAATCACATAAAAAACTGTAAGCGCAGCAAGCATATTAAGGGTAATAGGGATATAGTGAAATCTGGGCGAGGAGCCACTGGATATATGCATTCTGCAGCAAATGAAATTTTACGAAAAAAAATAATGCCTGTCTTAAATGACGATAATGTAACAAGGGTATTAAAATATGATTACTTAATAGTATTATTTGGAAATATGGAAGCAATGAAGCATACAGAAGTTCAGCACGACATGATCCGAGCAAATATGCGGTACTTAAGTAGACTTCTAATTGAAATAAAAAAGTTACGCCCTGAAGTTATCGAGTTAAAAGATGCCATATGTCCAAAATATTACGATACAGTAATCTCAGGTATACGTTCTGTTGCCGAATTCGATTATGACCGAATGTGTTATGTCAAACCCACAGCAGCAACCACTTTAACATGCCTTATGAAAAAATGCGCTAAAATATGGTCAGGGCAAAGCATAAAAAATGGAGACGAAGATGCTAAAAAGTCAGCAAACGATTTCTTATCACTGTGGGAAACCGAAATAAACGTGAATATAAATAAGCGAGCGATTGAAGACCAATCAAAGAAGCATCGCGCAGTGAGAGTTTTATTACCCTCACAAGAAGATATTAAAATATTGTATGAATTTGTGCACAATGTCTCAGAAACAGCTTTAAAAGAGTTGAATTTAAAAAATTCAGAATCTGCATTGGTGTCTTTGAAGGAGAGTACACTTATAAGTTTGCTTATTTTTAATCGTCGCAGAGTAGGAGAACTCGAAAGATTGACAGTGGAAAATTACAGAACAGCACATTCGGTTGGCGACGTTGATGACGGGAATTCATCCCATATTTTTAAAAACATGACTGAACAAATGAAAAATGTGACAAAAAACTTTACTAGAGTGACAATTCGTGGAAAAAAAATCGTACTGTACCCGTACTCTTTACGCCATGGAACAGGCATTGCATTGAGCAAATTAATGTGTATAACAAAAAGTTATCGTTCAAGAAAAGTAATTTTATATTTAACATTGCAAATCCACGTCCTCTTCAAAAACCATATTAGAGGGCTTGTCCAATTTTAAAAAAGTATGCCAGCCAATGTGGGGCGAGCTGCCCAAACTCTCTCAGAGGAACCAATTTGCGAAAGCAATTGGCTACCCACACTTCTTTACAAAACGTGAATGACATGCAAATAGATCACTTGGCCGATTTCATGGGACACCATAAAGACATACACAAGAAATATTATCGTGTTCCTGCTTCGGTAGCGGAAATGACTCAAGTTTCTCAGCTATTAATGTCCGCCATGAATATGGAAGAAGAGTGTCCTTCCGCAGACGCGAATAAGGACTGTCCTACTGCAGAGACCAATCTAGATTGTCCCACTTTAAAGGACAATTTGAAATGTGTTTCATTACCAGGTTCTTCAAACCGTAAGTAATTTTACATCTACACTGGGCGCCACAGAAATCAAGTGCTGTTTATGAATTAGCTAAAACCCCTTCTTAAATACAAATTAAAAAGATTACATTTAAAGTTGTAAAGTTTAGTTTTTAGAGTGATTCCTGTGGCCCACGCGGCTCATATGTGGCGAATTCTAGTTTTCTTTGTCCACTACTGTTTTTGTAATAGTTATAATTATGAAATACCTTATTGTATTGTATAAATACTATCTAACAATTTCAAACTTCTTACAGATCATTATGAAAATGATACGGACTCAAGCGACGAAGAGCCATCGGAATTTGCGTGTTCTACAGATGACGAAACTTATTTGCCAACCAAAGATAAGAAAAAACGAAGCAGTGAGTAGGCCTTAAATTTATAAAATATAAAAACAAAAAAAAAAACTATAACAATGATGTAGAAAATATTAAACTTATCCCATTAGTAGGTAAATATTATTGTTCTTACTTATTAGCTATTTAAATAAACCCATATTAAATAATATTATATTATTTTATTCTGTGTTTTTTATAGGCTTGTCTTTTACTAAATCTACTCGTGTACCGTGGAGTCCCGAGGAGCGGCAAGTCCTGACAGAAATGTTTGGAGATTTAAGTAAAATTGAAAAACTGCCATCGCTTAAAGCGTGCACAGAGATAATTAATAAATTCTCTTGCTTCCACGCGCGCAGCCCAGCGCAGTTGAAAACTTTTTTGGATAACCAAAGAAAGGCAAAAAATCGCAAAAATCTTTACAAGGCTAAGAGGTCAAATTAACAACAAATCAAATTTCAGACTCTGCATCATTTTAAAGCTGTATTAAAAATGAATTAAATAAAAACATTTCAGTTGTATAAATAAAAGTAGTTTCATTTCAATGTATTTATTTTAAAGTATGTGTCCCCATATTTGATAACAAACATCTTTGTTGTCCCATACTATGTAAATTTCCATCGTTTCTGGCCTTGTATAACAGGCATACAGGGCGTTCCATTCTATTTCCCATTCTATAGAGAACTTTTGGGATCATTGTGATTCCAAAATAACCTATATATATCAATTTCATTCCATTGTTTCAGTCCTCAAAAGAGCTATTTCTTATATATTTGTGCAGTGTTGCCACATCGATCGTTTTATTTTATATACACTTTATTAAATAATCACTTTTGGGTTAAATTATGACCTAAATGGTTATTAACTTTAAAGATTTTGTGGTTCTATATCGCAATAAAAATATATGAATTGAAAACACTAACGAAATACTTAGAAAACGGGCGAACTAATGTGGGTCTTTAAAAGTGGTTAAGCACATATTTTGAGATTATGTAACGAATCATTTGGCTTCGATGGTAATAGAAGTAGAAAGGACGCACGCGCTAAGACCCAGCTTGCTCCTTGTCGGTTGTGTGGGGTGGTGATCTTGTCCTTCTTTCTTCAGCCTACATCCATTTTCAAAAAAATATATCAACTGCGTGCTACGACAAGAATTGGATAGCGGGAGAACAATCGTATACAGACAAGCAGACAGACAAAAATAGGTAGAAGCTCCTCGAAGATCCCTAGTAGTCCTCAGATGTTCTTGGAGGAATTCCGGGTGCCCTCCCTGCCTTGGCCATTCAGTACCTAACTTCAAACTATTTATTGAATGGCCCCTTTTGGGATTGCTGATTAGTTTTTACAGGGGAGTCATCCTAGTCTTAGGCAAACAAAGGGGGTTTTCTAATACATTATACAATTTATTTTAAATCCTAAAAAATTAACTTATTACTAACAGGCATTGTAAACCAGATAAATAAATAAAAATGCATGCAAATATCTTCGCTAACGAGTGAGATTATAAATATGAATAACTGGCAAATAGAATAAATGAAAAATTACTTTTCTAGATCAGAATGTTTTTTTTCGAACATAATTAAAATAGACTCGAACATAAATAAAATTTGAACAGTACGATTAACTAAAAATAAAATAACCAAAAAGAAACTTCGGAGAATTTAAAGGAAATATGAGATCGTTCGGCAGCCAAAAATAATGCATTAAAATCAAATTAAACAAGAGTCTGCGAATTCGCCGCAAAGACACTGCCGTACAATTTAAATTGCCCTTGAATCCCGATTCCGCTGTTCCAGAAATGGAGAGAGAGCTTGCCCTTGAAATTGCACGTTTGCCATTCCCCGTTATCCGTAATAGCTATGGCCGTGCAATCCCAATTCTTTTTACACTCGCATTCGCTTAAAGGGACTGGGGACAGTGGGGCAAATATCGATCTTTTGGACTTTTGGTTTATAACATATATATTTTTTTTTTACTTGTGAAACATCACTCACCAGAACTCGGGGGATCCGTCGACGAAAGCGCTTCCGTGAGGTTTTCCGATTGCTGTGGAACTTGAAAAAAAACCAAAAAAAATATTCACTACCCTACCCACTGTACCAGCTCACGCACATCTCGGCAACTGCTTTTTCACGGCTCACTCTTATTTCTCTTTCTTTTCTTCACTTTGGGGTTTTATCTAACGCTTTAGCCTTTCTTATATTCCCCAATTCTCCGTCTTTTCTGCTGGCCTTCCTTTCCTCCACTCTTGATGTGGTTTTCATATACCAATTACACTAACACTAGTACAAAAAAAAAATCCTTATTCTATTAATTCGACGACACATATCCAGCCGGACATTTTCACTGGCTTCTCTTATAATTTCCCGGCGTTTCCACTCCTTTTTTTTCCCGGTTATTTTATGGCCACTCGGAGATCAAACGACCGATGTCGCGCGCTGGCCAAGGTAAACTACTCTCTCGGAATTCCACTCAAGCCCACCACACTCGAAACTTGGCGAATTAGGGGAGAGAGACGAAGCGGGATTGAATGATATTCCGGCGAATTGAAACTCTGGTTGATTGAAGTTGCATCGACCAACTTTCTGGAGACTTAGCGGTTCGATTCGCAAAATACAATGGATTTGCCTACGCCCCTGAGATAAAAAGCTTTGACAAATAGGCCTTCCTTTTAGCGATACACAACAATAATTAAAATCATCAAGATTCCCTTTGGGAAGATGTGGGTCGTCGCTTCGCTTCTAGCGGCTCGCTCCAGATCATTAGTGTATAATTATTCAGCATTAAGCGCCAAACCTGAGTAATAAAAAAATTCTAGATGGCTGCTACATGTATGTCCCTGACTGTTTATGGGCTTACCCTAATTTTTTGGATTCAGCGCGGATTTTAGTTTCCAGATGAAATAGCTCTCAAGATTTTCCGTTTAGCGCTTCTGGGCTATTTAAACAGTTGCACACACTGAAATTTACTTTCACATTTAGCTACCGATTAGACTTAACCTTTTTCTGGTGGGAACTTACTTGGACCCAACTGCACTCTGATACTGCCAAAGACGGAAAGAATCACTGTGGCGCGCGGATTCAGGTTGGAGTCCCCACCGCTCTCCCAGACTATGACTTCGCCATTTTGGCAACCTTGACAATTGGCTCTGTTGCCTCTTTGGCTCCGAATTCTATCCCCTTCAGAGTTCCCTCCTCTGGCCCAATGGTAATACCACAGCCGAAAAGTAGATGGCGACACCACCACCGTTTGACCCCTAGGTGGCTCTACAAGCCCCTTTTATCTGCCACCAGCGTTACAAATTGCCCCCTCCACAAGATCAGTGTTGGGGGTGATACTCCCAAGACTGATACCAACACGCTGGAGGCAGTTGCTTTATTGCCTCATATCCTTTGCATGATACCTTCCGACAAAGTGGCCTTGTAGGTCCTCCAAATCATAATACGAATTTCCCACCTTTTTCCGCACTCTAGCCTTTACATAACTCGGACCCAGCTTGGCATTATATCCCGCTTGGAAATTGCTTTGTTTATAATTTTTACGAAACACTTCTTGGCCAACATTATAGGAAATTTCTCTAGAGCGGAGATTGTAAAGTCGCTCATTTTTGGCGTTCTGCTTTTTCATTATTTCAACGGCTTTCCCCCGTACCAACTCCAGAGAATCTTCCTTAGAGAAAGCCACAGAACGATCCTGCAACAATTTCAACGCCCTCAGCAACTTATAAGTTGACCCAGACCCAACAAACTGTTGCCCAAATACCATATAGTAGGGACTTGTTCCCAAGCTAGAATGTACGGCCGATCTCAACGCACAACAAATGCTACTCAGCTCTTCGTCCCAGTTCTTTTGGTCGGGCCTAACGTACGATCGAATAGCCGCTATGACCGATCTGTTTACCCGCTCAGACGCATTAGACTGTGGCGAGTACACTGCCGTAAAAGTATGACACACTTTATAGCTACGTATAAACTTTTGAAATGCGTCAGATTTGAATTGGGACCCATTATCGGAAACAATCGTTTCGGGTACTCCAAAGGTGTGAAACAATTCCTGTTGCAGATATTTAATAATCACATCAGCCGTTAGTTTTTTTACGGCCTTTAAGAAAACAAATTTGGAATAGTGATCCAATACGATAAAAATGCCAATATTACCGCTTTTGGAGCGCGGATACGGCCCCAAAAAGTCCATATATATTCTTTAAAAGAATCTCTCAGACTCTGGAGGTACCCCCATAGGCGGTCTTTGTACGGAATTTGGTGCTTTGGTCATCTTGCACGTATCACAGGCTAACACATAAGATTTCACATCTTTTATCAATCCAGGCCAATAATAATATCTTCGCACTCGCTCTAGAGTTTTGTGAATTCCCCCGTGTGAAGCCATGGGGTGATCATGTGCGTTCTTTAGGACCTCCTGAATTAAGCCTTTTGGGATCCAAAGTTTCCACATAAATTGATCGTGCAAAGAATCACCCGTAGAAAATTCCGTCTTCTTATACACTAAGCCATCGACTACTTTCATATCCGGCAATTTATCGTTGTTAGCTTTCACCCCGTCAGCAAAGTCTTTGTATTCTGCCGAGTTAAACTCTGCTGAGTCCAAATCGACCAGTAACCCTTGATTTGCATCTAGCGATGCCAGCTCTTCGTTCACTCGAGATAGGGCATCCGGCACAACATTCAGTCTACCGCTACGATGCTCGATCTTGAACTTGAAGGCTTGTAACTTCAGAGACCAACGAGCCAATCGCGAGTGTAAATCCGTCTGTGTCATAAGCCATTTTAACGAGGCATGATCCGTGATAACAGTAAATTCGTGGCCCTCCACATAAGCCCTGAACCTATTGATACAAACTATTGCCGCCAGACATTCTTGTTCCGTGACGGAATAATTCCGTTGAGCCTTGTTTAACTTTTTCGAAACGAATGCTATTGGGTATTCATCGCCCTCGCTAGTTTTTTGTACCAATACTCCCCCGACACCGGATTTGCTGGCGTCACACTGCACGAAGAATGGCTTCCCAAAATCAGGACTTCGGAGAACAGGTGCTGAACATAGCTTGCCGATCTTCAAATGCTTGTTTTCCTTCGGGGGTCATTACGAACTTCCGTTTCGGCTTTAACAGATCTGTCAGGGGCGCTGCTACCGACGCAAAGTTCTTGATGAACTTGCGATACCATCCGACCATTCCTAAAAATCGTCGGAGGCTTTTCAATGATGTTGGCAGTGGAAACTCGGTCATCGCGGATATCTTATCCGGGTCAGTTTTTATAACGCCCTCTCCTACGATGTGGCCCAGGTATCTCACGGAACGCATGCAAAATTTACTTTTTTCCACATTAAGCGTGAGACCTGCTGCCTTGATGTGGCCAGCCACTATCCCCAATACCCTTAAATGTGACTCAAAACCATCAGAAACGATTAACAAGTCGTCGAGATAAACGAAAACCTCGTTTCTTAACTCTGCCGGGATGACTTTATCCATCAGACGTGTCATGGTTTGCGAAGCATTAGTCAGTCCAAAGGGCATGACTTTATATTGGTAAAGCGGCTTTCCGGGTATGGTAAAGGCCGTCTTGTCACGTGAATCTGGGTCAAGGGGTACCTGCCAATATGCGTCTTTTAAATCCAGACTGGATATATACATGGCTTTCGGTAAGCGCCCTAGAATACCGTCTATTTGTGGAAGAGGATAAGCATCTTTTCTGGTAACCGCATTAACCTTTCTACTGTCTAAACAAAGTCGAACCTTCCCCGGCTTTTGAACCAAAACCACTGGTGACGACCACGGGCTATCTGATTCTTCAATCACTCCCAGCTTAAGCATCCGATCCACCTCTGCGTATAAAAGTTTTTCCACAGCTGGTGACACTGGGAAGTGACGCTGCTTCACGGGCTTAGCATCCCCAACATCAATTGAATGAGACAGGACGGAAGTTTTCCCTAAACCAGATGCGGAAAATGAAGGAAACTTGCTAATGACTTTTTTCAACTCTTCGTCTTGCTGAGCTGAAAGATCATGGGTTGAAGATACTATTTCGGAAATTTCCATTTCTGGTGGTAGCAATTGGAATTTGGACCAAAAATCAATACCCAAGTATAAATCTTGGCTAAGGGATGGAATTAAATGCAGTTCAGTGTCTCTTCTTGATCTTTATATCGGACAGGGGTATTAATTCGTCCCACTACTTCTTGTTTTTTTCCGTCTCCTGTGTTTACTGAAGACAGCCCTCGTTTGAACGGTATTTGACTTCTTAATATCTGCTGAGCCAGATTTCCACCTATAACGCTTACCGCAGCTCCAGTGTCTAACAGACCCAAAACTATCCGATCTAAGACACGCACTTCGGCATAGGGACGTTTGTCTTTTCTCTTATAACGAATTTCATTAATTGTTTTTATGGCTACCCAATAATTTCTCATTCGTTGCGCATTTCTTGAATGTGATTTTTGCAATTTTATATGGTGTTAAATTTTTAAAGAGTTTGAGTTTGATTTAACTAATCTTGGCCATACAGATGTAGGACTAAGATCTTCTACTTTTGCGACTGACTTTGGAAAAACTATTGATTGGTTTCGGGATTCGTCGACCGTTGACGCTGAACACACTGCGGCTGACGAGGCTGTGTATTCGTCTTCTCGTTTTTTTGACACTTGGCACAAGATGTTCTATAAGTATTGGGCTTGCCACAGCCCCAGCAAAAGAGTTTGCGTTTCGCATTACATTCTTGGTAACGATGACCCTCTTGGCGGCAGTTCCAGCAGAATAATACCATTGCTCCAACTTCTACTTCTAATTCAGACTCGGAAAATTCGGAAGCATCATCGGACATAAGTTCTTCTACAAGTTCAGAAACTTGTTTCCGAAAAGGTGTAGCCTTTTGATAAGCACCATTTCGCCTAACTTCATCCAAAAAACTCTCCCTTCGCCTGCAAATTTCCCTTAACTGATCGACTGATTGTATCTGAATATTTAAAAGTTCGTGTCGTATTTCTGGTCGCAGATTTCTGCTCAGAATTTCCACCATTGATTTTTCTGGAAGTGGCGTTTCCAAACTATCCATCAGAGCGACGATCGCGTCATAGAAACAGTCGAAGCTTTCCCTTTCTTTCTGCTTTCTATCGCGTATTGCCTCCCTAATGTCGACATCTGTCCTCGTATCTCGAAATTGCTTCCTCATAGCCTGACAAAGAAGATCCCAACGAAGTTCTCGGGTGGCTTTGTGAAATCGCCAGTAAAATTCTCGAGCCTTGCCATCAAATAGCAGACTGGCATTCCCACACAAAACAGCAAAATTTCCTTCTAAAGTCTGATGGGTTAACGCTTCCACCCGATAAATAAAATTGTCCACGCTCATACCCTCAGAACTGCCATTGAATCGAATTTTCCAACTGTTCATAATATGACCCACCTTATCTGGCCTACTAAACAAATCGGAACCTACGCTAACAGGAGTAAATCTTGCATGAGATGGGAAATTAGCTGAATTTTGGCTATTGGGCCTTCCAGGCTCCTGCCAATTAGCGTTCAAATTCTCGACTTCCGGAGTTTGGGTATTACGATTAACGAGTGCTGAAATGTTTCTCTCAATTAGTTGAGCCATTTGCTGCGTCAGCTGAGTTAGCAAATCGTTCTTCATGCTCTGCACTGCCTGATTGACTAGATTTCCTACATCTGGTTCAGTACGATTCTCACTAGGCTTTCCCGCCTGCGCTGGTGAATTCACAGGTGGCTTGTTGTTGGTTTGGCCTTGGAAGCACGAGACCCCACAGATTGGACACTCTCGGTGACTTTTTGAATGAGCTGTTATACACGACTTGTGGAACTCATGACCACATTTCGTTTTGTATGTTGTGGCCGTTGACAAATCTTTATCGCACAGTGTACACTTTGGGTTGCTTACCCCCGGCACCTCCTCTTCGTCCGCCATTTTTTGACCTGAGGTTATGCTAATCAATCAACGATATGAAACAAATCTATCTCTTGTGCTCAATCCCAATAAGAATCGACGTAAATAATTAAATATATTAAAACGACATAATTTGAAGAGAATCTGATCTCTTGCTTTGATAAACAATGAAAAAGTAACAAATCAATAAATTCTTGCTTTGATATGATAATAAACAACGAAAAAGTAATAAATTTATAAATTCATAAAAATAGTTTGCCTTTCGACGTAGGTTCTTTCCCTGCCAAAATACTAAACAGCGATTATCTTTGGAGTTTCTGGAGTAAAAAGAAAATGAAAAATAAATTTTAATTGTTGCTTATGCAGAGCTAATTTCCAAGTCAGCAGAATATGCCTTGACAAAATACAAAACCAAAATAACAATTAAACAAATGTTGTTTGCTTTGCCAGCTCAGAATCAAAAATCAACAATATACCCTATTTTCCCGAATGGTCTATCAACTTCGTTGAGAGGCGTGGTCAGAAGATTTCTTATTAAAGAAAATTCATCTGTAGATCCAATGCGCTTCATCAACGTGATGCCAACCGGTTTATTAAAAAGATGGGGTCTTTAGCGCCGTCTAACTATCCGTGGCCAGTGCAGAATTAATGATAATTCTTTCCATCCGTGAATCCAAGCGTCTAGCTCTACTTTGCTATTGATCCCTAAACTAAAGTTAATAGAAAAGATTTTTCTCAACCTTTTTTCTATTTCAGCCGTGGCTAGCTGATCACTTGCGGACAAGTTGTTCAACTATAGATCCTATGCGCCTGATTTAGAAATTAAGATGAGAATAAAAAATAGATGCTTTGTTGAGTATCGCGGCAACCGTGGCTAACATGTAAACACCTGTTTTAGCCCACCTTGAAACTGCCAAAGCCGACAAAAGATATAGCGAAAGTGTTTGTCTGATTGCGTCTGTGTTTTCTTGCATAATTTTTTCAATTTAAAAACGATTTTCGCCCCACGTTGGGCGCCAGATAATTTAAGAAATGAATATAATTATTAATGTAACGAATCATTTGGCTTCGATGGTAATAGAAGTAGAAAGGACGCACGCGCTAAGATCCAGCTTGCTCCTTGTCGGTTGTGTGGGGTGGTGATCTTGTCCTTCTTTCTTCAGCCTACATCCATTTTCAAAAAAATATATCAACTGCGTGCTACGACAAGAATTGGATAGCGGGAGAACAATCGTATACAGACAAGCAGACAGACAAAAATAGGTAGAAGCTCCTCGAAGATCCCTAGTAGTCCTCAGATGTTCTTGGAGGAATTCCGGGTGCCCTCCCTGCCTTGGCCATTCAGTACCTAACTTCAAACTATTTATTGAATGGCCCCTTTTGGGATTGCTGATTAGTTTTTACAGGGGAGTCATCCTAGTCTTAGGCAAACAAAGGGGGGTTTTCTAATACATTATACAATTTATTTTAAATCCTAAAAAATTAACTTATTACTAACAGGCATTGTAAACCAGATAAATAAATAAAAATGCATGCAAATATCTTCGCTAACGAGTGAGATTATAAAGATGAATAACTGGCAAATAGAATAAATGAAAAATTACTTTTCTAGATCAGAATGTTTTTTTTTTCGAACATAATTAAAATAGACTCGAACATAAATAAAATTTGAACAGTACGATTAACTAAAAATAAAATAACCAAAAAGAAACTTCGGAGAATTTAAAGGAAATATGAGATCGTTCGGCAGCCAAAAATAATGCATTAAAATCAAATTAAACAAGAGTCTGCGAATTCGCCGCAAGGACACTGCCGTACAATTTAAATTGCCCTTGAATCCCGATTCCGCTGTTCCAGAAATGGAGAGAGAGCTTGCCCTTGAAATTGCACGTTTGCCATTCCCCGTTATCCGTAATAGCTATGGCCGTGCAATCCCAATTCTTTTTACACTCGCATTCGCTTAAAGGGACTGGGGACAGTGGGGCAAATATCGATCTTTTGGACTTTTGGTTTATAACATATATATTTTTTTTTTACTTGTGAAACATCACTCACCAGAACTCGGGGGATCCGTCGACGAAAGCGCTTCCGTGAGGTTTTCCGATTGCTGTGGAACTTGAAAAAAAACCAAAAAAAATATTCACTACCCTACCCACTGTACCAGCTCACGCACATCTCGGCAACTGCTTTTTCACGGCTCACTCTTATTTCTCTTTCTTTTCTTCACTTTGGGGTTTTATCTAACGCTTTAGGCTTTCTTACATTCCCCAATTCTCCGTCTTTTCTGCTGGCCTTCCTTTCCTCCACTCTTGATGTGGTTTTCATATACCAATTACACTAACACTAGTACAAAAAAAAAATCCTTATTCTATTAATTCGACGACACATATCCAGCCGGACATTTTCACTGGCTTCTCTTATAATTTCCCGGCGTTTCCACTCCTTTTTTTTCCCGGTTATTTTATGGCCACTCGGATATCAAACGACCGATGTCGCGCGCTGGCCAAAGTAAACTACTCTCTCGGAATTCCACTCAAGCCCACCACACTCGAAACTTGGCGAATTAGGGGAGAGAGACGAAGCGGGATTGAATGATATTCCGGCGAATTGAAACTCTGGTTGATTGAAGTTGCATCGACCAACTTTCTGGAGACTTGGCGGTTCGATTCGCAAAATACAATGGATTTGCCTACGCCCCTGAGATAAAAAGCTTTGACAAATAGGCCTTCCTTTTAGCGATACACAACAATAATTAAAATCATCAAGATTCCCTTTGGGAAGATGTGGGTCGTCGCTTCGCTTCTAGCGGCTCGCTCCAGATCATTAGTGTATAATTATTCAGCATTAAGCGCCAAACCTGAGTAATAAAAAAATTCTAGATGGCTGCTACATGTATGTCCCTGACTGTTTATGGGCTTACCCTAATTTTTTGGATTCAGCGCGGATTTTAGTTTCCAGATGAAATAGCTCTCAAGATTTTCCGTCTAGCGCTTCTGGGCTATTTAAACAGTTGCACACACTGAAATTTACTTTCACATTTAGCTACCGATTAGACTTAACCTTTTTCTGGTGGGAACTTACTTGGACCCAACTGCACTCTGATACTGCCAAAGACGGAAAGAATCACTGTGGCGCGCGGATTCAGGTTGGAGTCCCCACCGCTCTCCCAGACTATGACTTCGCCATTTTGGCAACCTTGACAATTGGCTCTGTTGCCTCTTTGGCTCCGAATTCTATCCCCTTCAGAGTTCCCTCCTCTGGCCCAATGGTAATACCACAGCCGAAAAGTAGATGGCGACACCACCACCGTTTGACCCCTAGGTGGCTCTACTAGCCCCTTTTATCTGCCACCAGCGTTACAATTATTTACATTATTACATTGCCCATGTATTTGGAATTCGACGCCAAAGTTGAAAATCCCAAAATTTGAGAAATTTCTCTGATGGAAAAATAATTCTGAGAACTAAATCTTAAATGGAACTAATTATACCCGTTACTCGTAGAGTAAAAGGGTATACTGTATTCGTGCAAAAGTATGTAACAGCTAGAAGGAAGCGTTTCCGACCCCATAAAGTATATATATTCTTGATCAGGGTCACTAACCGAGTCGATCTAGCCATGTCTGTCTGTCCGTCTGTCTGTCCGTCTGTATGAACGCTGGGATCTCGAAAACTATAAAAGCTAGAGGATTGGTATTTTGCATGCAGATTCTTGGAGTTCCTATGCAGCGCAAGTTTGTTTCAAAAAGGTGCCACGCCCCCTCTAACGCCCACAATAGCCTATATACGATTTTAAAAATTTAAATATTTCGGAAAAGTAAAAATGCAGTTTTGTTGTATTTAACAATACCTATCAAAATGTAGAAGAAATTTTTCAAATCGGACCATTCGTTAAAAAGTTATGCGTGATCAAAGTTTATATCTCCATCTCCCTCGCACTCCCTTTAGCCGAGTGACGGGTATTAGATAGTCGGGAAACAAACCCGACTATAGCGTTCTCCCTTGTTTTATGCTTTAAGTGTGGAAATCTTTGAAAGCCCAGAAGATGAGCCCCACCCGATTTCCGGTTGGGGGCACTTAATTATTTTTTCCGCACCGATTATGCGATCGGATCCGTTTTTGGTTTAAAGTGTGGAGCTATGCCATACAAACAGTAAGGTATTTATACCCGTTACTCGTAGAGTAAAAGGGTATATTGTATTCGTGCAAAAGTATGTAACAGCTAGAAAGAAGCGTTTCCCTATAAAGTATATATATTCTTGATCAGCCATTTCCGTCTGTCTGTCTGTATGAACGCTGTGATCTCGGAAACTACAAAAGCTAGAAAGTTGGGATTACCAACACATATTCTTGGGCTTCCTACGCAGCGCAAGTTTATTTCAGCCGAGCGCCACGCCCCCTTTAACGCCCACAATCACCCATAATCGCCCACAAACGATACTAAAATGTGTCTGGCGCCCACATTTTTAAAGATTTTGCATAAGTATAATTGCAATTCTGTTGTGTTTAGTTATACTTATCGAAATGTAGAAGAAATTTTTTAAATCGGACCATTCGTTAAAAAGTTATGCCTGATCAAAGTTTATATCTCTATCTCCCTCGCACTCCCTTTAGCCGAGTGAAGGGTATTAGATAGTCGGGACACCAACCCGACTATAGCGTTCTCTCTCGTTTTTTTTTTTTGGAGCCACGGTTGATTTTATATAATTTTTTTTTAATTTGGCGTGGTTGCGGGGGGGGGGCCTTTTTGGCAGCACGTCGTTTTTGTTTTTTGTATGCTTCGGGAGTTCGCAGCGCTCACGAACGAATTCCGAACACAGCTCTCACAAAAACAACGTCAGCAGAAGCAGAGCGAGAGAGTAAAGAGCAGAGAGAGTCATTTGAAGCACAAAAGAGGCGACCAAAGTTTTTTTTCTGGTTTAGAAATACCTGATCAAAATTTTACTATTTGGATACCAGAACGTATTATCTAAGTCAATTCTAACTCAAAGTGTGAGCCAACCCGTAAAATCCATAAGGAATTTTTATTTTAATTTTAAAATGGTTTTCATGGGGAGACCAGGGAAAATCGTTCAATAGTCACAGTTGCATGTTAAAAACGCAATAACACACACACACACATCGACATGTTTGGCATATACATATGTAAGTATGTAAAATGATTAAATTTGGATAATATAATGGATCACCTAATGGATGCCATTCTTAATCAAAATGTGTATGTATTCCGTAAAATATTCAGGAGTTTGAGTTTCTGAGCTCTACTCAAAAACTGTAAAGAAATTATTAAGACCATTGACAAAATGTAATATCTGCGTGCACAAACAGTTCTAAGTTAATAAAAGTTAGTATTTGCGCAACGCTGAAATTATACCAGCCAAAACGTACCTAAAAAATTTTGAAAAAATTGGTTTTCGATTGTGTTAAAGACGAGGGGCACACGAAGAACATATGATAGTTCAAAAATTTCGTCTCCAAAAGGCTCACAGGTCGAATTAATCCTACAGTTCTCACCGAAAAGAGTTGGAGCCATAGGTGCGTTTTCATTAATTTTGAAAACAGCATTAAGGTGCTAAAAAAGTGTGCCAATGGTGAGATTAAAATAGGAGAGAGGTGGGGTTAGGGTGATTTAATATTGGTGTTAATGCTGTGTTCAGGTAAGGTATGTTATGTTTAGGGGAGTTTACTGTTTAGCTAAGGTTAAGCAACATTCTACTCGGATATTGTTCAAACTTGCTGTTCACCTCAGTTAATAGCAAAGTACCAATCTGGCAACTCTAGCATTAAGTTTGATCTGGCATTTTCAGTTTTCTTTTTCCACCACACTTTTGTTCTTCTCCTTCATTGTACTTCTTTCTTACTTTATTCGCTTCGAGTTACCGGCTAAGAAGAGACGCCGCAGTTTATCAATAAAGACATTATAACTAAACGTTTTACTTATTCTTTTGATCACCTGCATCTGCATTGTTGGGGCAAAACCCCAACAGATATTAATTTCGAAATATAAAAAAATCAGCAATAAATGCTTTGCTAATAGTAGCAGACAATGTCGCTTCGGGTGTTGCTATTTTTTTATATTCGTTTTTAAGTTTTTAAGGTTTTTTTGGGTGTTAGATCAGCTCAAAAAAGAAAAAAGTAACGGTAAAAAAAATTGGAAGAGTAATTATCTGCATTCGCTTAGCTAACCAAAATTATAGATTTAGGCTACCAGAACAGTCGAGTTGAGTTGGGAATAAGGTGAGGTTAATGCGGGGTTATGTTGCGGTTAAGGGAGTATTAGATAGATTAGGGTAAAAGTAATGTAAAGGAACAGTGAAGGTGAAAAAGGTAAGGTTCGTTTGGAATTGGGCGAGGATATGGTGGGTCAAGGTGACAAGCAAGTTTTATTAAGAAAAAGTGAAATTAAAGTTAGTAAGTATAGTAAGAAAACATTTTTTTTTTAAGGTGAAACTAAAGTTAGGTTAGCTAGGGAGAGGAAAAACTGGTGTTAGGGTGGAGAAAGGTCGTTAAAATTATGTTAATTTGGCGTGAAGGTTGAGTATGGATGGGTTACTCTAGGGTTAAGACGAGGAAACATTGAAAACAGCATTAAGCTGCTAAAAAAGTGTGCCAAGGGTGTGATTAAAATAGGAAAGAGGTGGGGTTAAAGTTAGGTAATATTGGGGTAAATGCGGTGTTAAGGTAAGGTATGTTATGGCTAGAAGGATATTTATAGAATATTAGTGCATTCGAGGGGCCCAGCGGACCAGGGCGCGATAGTATAGCAAAACTATCGCAAAATGTTCGTAAACGGACTTAGAAACGATAGAAATCCGCGAGCTTTTACTAAAGTCTCGTTAAATGTTCGCAAACGTACTCAAAAACGAGCGTTTAGTAAATAAAAACCGGGCGACATTATTTTCAGCCTTATGTCCAGTTTTCTTTCTTTTTTGAGCTCGTTTGCGATAGTTTTGCGAGACTTTGCCGTTTTTGTTCTACTTCGTTTCTCGTTTCCATGGCTGATGCGCAGTTTCTCGTTCGTTTCTTTTCGTTTCTTTTGTGCGTGTGTTTATTTGTGCTTAGAAACTTGCAGAGTGCAGTCGTATAAAAGCCGAAATTGTTTAAAAGTGATTTATTAAATAAATAAAATCAGTAATTAAATTATAATTGAGTGTTTAGTTCAGTGCTGTGACCCAAAGAGTGAGTTAAAACGGCTTTAAAGCCAAAAAACAAAACAGAAATAAATCAAAAATCACATGTGCGTTCTTCTTCGTTTTTCAGCCTTCTTCTTGGAATTTTGCGGTGGAAGTGAAAAGAAGAATAGTGTCCGACGACCTCGCACGGCTGTACTCTTGGCGTGGAACCGAGGCCAAGAAATGTATAAGGGGGTTGCGCGTTACTCTAGCAATCCGTAGTAAGTATTTTTTATACGAATAACACTGTGCAGCATCAAAAATTTACCTCGATGGATGCTATATTTTTGGATTCGTTACGAGTTCCCAAGTTAAGCTGCGTTTTCCAAAAAGTTCTCCGACGCAAGGATTCTTAGCAAAAGGACCTCAAAGTTCGAAAAATGCTGAAATTGGCTAACTTTCCGGAGCTCTCAGCGGCAAACGGATTCATGGTTTGATTCGATGTTAAAGTTTTTAAAAAGATACACTCTTTATCTTTCAAACCCCATACTTAGAATAATTTTAGGATTTTTATTAACGGAGAAACAAATTTTAGAAAACATAGTCAAAAAACATAAAAGCATACAGCTGCGGTCAAAATAGTAGTAGTGTTGCCGCTATGTGGTTTTAAAGGTTTCTTGTTGTAATTTATCTTCTCCTGGTAAAATTGTATTGATTATAATTGTACTATTAGACTAATTGTATAAAAAAAGTGACAACAACAAACTTTTAAAAACACAGTTCGGCAACAGTACTACTATTTTCACCGCAGCTGTATGCTTTTATGTTTTTTGACTATGTTTTCTAAAATTGGTTTCTCCCTTTAAAAAAATCCTAAAATTATTCTAAGTATGGGGTTTGAAAGACAAAGAGTGTATCTTTTTAGAAACTTTAACATCGAATTAAACCATGAATCCGTTTGCCTGTGAGAGCTCCGGAAAGTTGGCCAATTTCAGCATTTTTCGAACTTTGAGGTCCTTTTCCTAAGAACCCTTGCGTCGGGGAACTTTTTGGAAAACGCAGTTTAACTTGGGAATTCGTAACGAATCCAAAAATATAGCATCCATCGAGGTAAATTTAAAAAGCATTAAAAATGCTGCACAGTGTAATTATATAACAATGCACAATATTACAAAATTGTTTTTTTACAGCGGGATTTAAAGAAAGATTTTCCCTGGAAGAAGCGGATTTCGACAGGATAACCCAGAAGTTTTTCCAGTACGCCCAGGACAGGATATCTAAGAGTGAGAAGCAGATGAAAGTAAACGTTTAAGTACTCCAAAAGAGTCTCATATGTTTAAGAGTCTCATAAATGCACCATGAAGTACCACAAAATCTCATTACCCCTTTTAATTTCATTAATTTTTATGATTTGTGTGATACCATATTTAAAAAAATATTAAAATAAAAAAGAAAAACAAAAAATTTAGTACTGCTTTCACTGTAGGAATGAAATGGAATGAAACACCTTTTATAATCTTTTTCGATCCGCTACTAATATTAATTTCGGCTCGTTAATGATATTAAAATCGCCTCGCAAAAGATATCACCAAAGGCTCGCAAACGATCCGTTTACGAGCTATCGAAAACGAAACTTTCTCTGAAGCGACCAGTGATTCGTTTTTTCATCGTTTTCGGATTCGAGGCGATAGCCGTTTTCCGTTTAAGTTTCGCGTAACTATCGTTTGCGATATCGCTAACGAACACTTGGTCCACTGGGGGGGTTTACGGTTTAGCTAGTGTTAGGCGGAATTCTACTCGGATATTACTTAGAATTTAAAAATATGAAAAAACAAGAAAGGAAGCTAGCTTCGGCCAGCCGAAGCTTATATACCCTTGCAGATAATTCTTCTTTATCACTAATTTTCCGATCGTTCCTATGGCAGCTATATGATATTGATAAAATTAAAATCGCAATTCGAAAACATTTAAAAAGAGTCATATCCCAGAGTAGAAGAGAATACAATAAAAGTCAACGAAGCAATAATTTATTTCCTTTTATATTCCCATTAATTTTCCGATCATTCCTATGGCAGCTAAATGATATAGTCGTCCGATTTTGATAAAAAATGTATTCGAAATTCAGAATTAGATAAAAAATGGTATTTCCAAAAGTAGGAGGTGATATGGTAAAAAACACCCAAGATGTAATTTTTTTACATTTTTTTCCCCGATTATTCCTATGGGAGCTATATGATATAGTTGTCCGATCCGGCTCATTCCGAATTATATACTACCTGCAATAGATATACGACTTTTGGGAAAGTTTAAGCCCGATAGCTTTAAAACTGAGAGACTAGTTTGCGTAGAAACAGACGGACAGACGGACGGACAGACGGACATGGCTAGATCGACTCGTCTAGTCATGCTAATCAAGAATATATATACTTTATAGGGTCGGAAACGTCTCCTTCACTGCGTTGCAAACTTCTGACTGAAATCATAATACCCTCTGCAAGGGTATAATCAGCAATAAATGCTTTTCAAAAGTCTACATACGACCCCCTTTTTTTGAGTTTTCGCACTTTTTTAATCCAAAAAGGCTTCCGAGGCTTCAACTGATCCCCACACCATGACACTCCCACCAAAGTGCTTTTTGGTCCAAATTAGTACTGTGGTGGGCTTATGGTGGGAAAGTAGTGGTGTGGGGATCAGTTGAAGCCTCGGAAGTAGGATATTTGGTCTACGTCGAAGGTATTATGGTTCCTTCTGAAGGAACCATAAGGCTGACCAGGTTTGGGAAATTTTGAAACAAAAATTTCGAAAGTTCTATGTAAAAAATGGTATGTAGACTTTTGTCAGTGCCATTTTTAGGTTTTTTGTTTATAAATTGAAAAGTTTTAGTTGAATAAGAATGAAAATTTGGTTATTGTACAATAATAACATTTAAAACAAGATTGCATCATTACTTTTTCTGTAAAAGCTAAAGAAGTGGGAAAACTGGAAAAAAGGGGTCGTATGTAGACTTTAGTCCGTCACTGTATCTATGAAAAGGGAATAAAATAAGCTTAATTTCTGCATTATTAAATTTTGGTTTTATTAGTTTCAAGTTTTAAAGTTTAAAGTTGAAAAAAATACGAATATTGATGTTACTCACTGTATATTTATTTTGGTTTATTAAAGTTGTTCATTATTTTGTTAAATAAGTGCCTGAAAAACTCAATAATTTAAAAATGAACTTGGATTTCGACGCAATCTTTTTGGATTAATCCGAAAGTTAATTAAGTTGAAAACATTTAAACTTATCATAGTTATAAAACCCCGCTCGTACTTGACGTCCTCCAAAAAAACGCCCGTTTAGGTCCACCACAGCTGCAAAGTAAACCATTAGATAATTTTTACAAAAAATAAAACAAGGAAATATAACAACCTTTAATGGCGCTTTCGATCCGCTTAAACTCTACGAATATCTTTACGGCATCCTCCGGCACAGTTCTGAACGCTTCGTGAATTATGACGCTGTTTACTTCCCCGTATTTAGTGTTGCACTCGTCCTTTACCTCGGGTTCCAACTCTTGATCTACGTCTCCAGGTCCTACCATATTGCGAAGAAGAACCACCTTGCTTGGTGATTTCATTATCTCTGTGATACTGGGCTCAATATCGCCGCTGGAAGCCGTCGTTTCGTTTATCTGGTTAATTGTTATAGCATTGTGGCTGGGACTTAGACCAGTTGGAGAGCCACTTGCAGGGGGCGACAGAAACGAGGGCGGCAGGAAAACGTCTTTTTCGTGTATAATGCGGCCGCCCCGCTTTGAGGTCTTCTCCACTTGCAGGGCAATTGACATACCCTGCTCCAACTTTCCCAAGCCTTGACCATCCTTAAACCCGTATTTAGCCATAATTTTGGCAGCCACTGAGCTTGCGGAATACGGTATGGTAACGTTGGAGAGTCCGTCTCCACTATCAATGGATATTTCATGCAGTGAAGGAGGAGGAGCGATGGCAGCACCCCCTCCTTGTTTAGACACAGTTCCCGGGGACTGCGGACTGTTATTATCGTTGCTTTGTCGCTGGCCGAACCCGCTGAACTTTATATTTGGAGGTGAGACTGCTTCTCTGTGGACTTCTCTCCGGCCAATACGTCCTCGTTTACGCTCCTTGTCTCTATCGCGTTCTTCTCGATTGCTTCCTCCCCCGCTTCCACCAGCGCTAGACCGGGACTTTTCAACCCCTTTGGTTTTCTCCTTGAGTTTTTCGTATTCATTTGGCCACTGTGGGTCGTACTCGTCCGATAAGTCCCAGACGTCCTTGTGCACGCTTTCTATCGCGGGAGGAAGAGACTTTCCCGTGATAATGGGCTTAGCGACCAACACAGCCATCGAAGTAAGAGATGGAGCTTCTGGGTCTAGGGGGCGCTTGGCTCTTAGGTTGACCAACGGCGTCATGAGCTGCAGTAGAGAAATTTTTGACATACATACATAGGTTCGACAAAAAAACCATGGAGCTACTCACAGGTTTTTTTACGGCATTCTTTACCGCCAACTGGGTCTGCAACATTTTAATGCCAGAAGACCAGCCATCAATCTGGCTTGCTCGTGGCTTTGTGTCTATATCGTCGTAGAGATCCATTTAAATCAGTCAATTACAAATATAAATCTGTTCCTTCTTGAAAATATCAGTGTTGCCAGATGAACATTTGGCTTTCCCCCTAAAAAATCTCAAAAAGTCGATATTTCCCCCTAAAAAATCCAGTTTTCCCCCTAAATTAAAAAAATCAGTTAATTTCGAACATGTACAATAAAATAAGAAATATTGTAGAAATGTTAGGATTGGACAAATCTGTGAACTCGAAAGGAAAGACGTATGGGGGTTTTTTTTTTTTAATGTTTTAAGAAATCACATATTTTAGTGTTTTTTTTTCCAAACATTTGGGTAATGAAATGACCGAAAAAAACATGTGCGTCAAGTTAGCGTCGGTGACTTTAGCGGCGATAGCGGAACGGTGGAGTCTGGAACATGGGGTCAGTTTTTATTTTTTGATTTCTGGGGCTTCTGGGGGCCAAATCGAACAATTTTAAAAGCAAAATTGTATAGAATGAAATTATCTTTCGATCTAGGTAATTGCCGAGTCTGGTCGATGTTCGGTAGTATGAAAAAAAAGCATTCAAAAAATCAGGTCTCCACATTTTGGGGAATATCCCCACTCGCAGAGCGTGCTCTACAATGCGCGCTATCTTAGCTTAAAGGTCGTCTTTTGAAGGACAAATGAGGAAAATTGCATCAAAAAATTATCGTCAGTTTTTGAGAAAATCAGTTAACAGTGGACCAACCTCTGAATCCGCGCATACAAAAAAAGTACTTAAAAATCAATTTATCTATAACTTTTTTCACAGAGCGTGCTCCACAATTCGGATTATATAGGATGACGGGGGGTTAATTAAGCAATGTTTCTGGAAAATTTCATTAAAAAATTATCGTCAGTTTTCGAGAAAATCGCCTAACAGTGTTTGAATTTTAAACGGATATTAGAATACCGCCAACTCCAGTACAAGAACCATGGCCAGCTATGACATGAACCGCAGTATCCGACACTACAACCGACTTACAAATTCAATATCGACGCTAACTTAAAATTAATTATTTTTCCTCTCACAGAGCGTGCTCCATGATGCACGGTATCCCAAAAAATCAGAAATTAAATTAACTAATTATAGTAAAAGTTTCAAACAATTATTATCGTCAGTTTTCGAGATATTTGGCTAACAGTTCAGCGGCATGGGGAATGGCCATCGGGTGCCTTCTGTTTTCGACGCTAACTTAAAATGAATTAATGCTCCGTTCACAGAGCGTGCTCCACATTGCACGGTATCCCAAAAAATTAGAAATTAAATTAGCTAACTACAGTAAAAGTCTCATTAAATTATTATCGTCAGTTTTCGAGATATTTGACAAACCTTAAGCTGTGTGGGCAAATGCCGCCAATGACCACCGGGTGCATCATGTTTATATTTCTGCACTTAGTGTAGACACTAACCATACTAATACATCGATAGTCATTCGATATTTGGCGCTACAGAGCACTAGCCATTTTAAATTTATATATTCTACTAAGCTATAATCTTTGTAATATCTCGCCCACTAACGCTCGTTCGTAGCTGATCATTTTGAGTATTATTTTATAAAAATCGGTTCAGCCGTTCCAGAGATATCCTCTATTTTACTCTTAATTGCCGAAATTCGCAGTTTTTACTCGGGAACGGCTGAACCGATTTTAATAAAATAATACTCAAAATGATCAGCTACGAACGAGCGTTAGTGGGCGAGATATTACAAAGATTATAGCTTAGTAGAATATATAAATTTAAAATGGCTAGTGCTCTGTAGCGCCAAATATCGAATGACTATCGATGTATTAGTATGGTTAGTGTCTACACTAAGTGCAGAAATATAAACATGATGCACCCGGTGGTCATTGGCGGCATTTGCCCACACAGCTTAAGGTTTGTCAAATATCTCGAAAACTGACGATAATAATTTAATGAGACTTTTACTGTAGTTAGCTAATTTAATTTCTAATTTTTTGGGATACCGTGCAATGCGGAGCACGCTCTGTGAACGGAGCATTAATTCATTTTAAGTTAGCGTCGAAAACAGAAGGCACCCGATGGCCATTCCCCATGCCGCTGAACTGTTAGCCAAATATCTCGAAAACTGACGATAATAATTGTTTGAAACTTTTACTATAATTAGTTAATTTAATTTCTGATTTTTTGGGATACCGTGCATCATGGAGCACGCTCTGTGAGAGGAAAAATAATTAATTTTAAGTTAGCGTCGATATTGAATTTGTAAGTCGGTTGTAGTGTCGGATACTGCGGCTCATGTCATAGCTGGCCATGGTTCTTGTACTGGAGTTGGCGGTATTCTAATATCCGTTTAAAATTCAAACACTGTTAGGCGATTTTCTCGAAAACTGACGATAATTTTTTAATGAAATTTTCCAGAAACATTGCTTAATTAACCCCCCGTCATCCTATATAATCCGAATTGTGGAGCACGCTCTGTGAAAAAAGTTATAGATAAATTGATTTTTAAGTACTTTTTTTGTATGCGCGGATTCAGAGGTTGGTCCACTGTTAACTGATTTTCTCAAAAACTGACGATAATTTTTTGATGCAATTTTCCTCATTTGTCCTTCAAAAGACGACCTTTAAGCTAAGATAGCGCGCATTGTGGAGCACGCTCTGCGAGTGGGGATATTCCCCAAAGTGTGGAGACCTGATTTTTTGAATGCATTTTTTTCATACTACCGAACATCGACCAGACTCGGCAATTACCTAGATCGAAAGATAATTTCATTCTATACAATTTTGCTTTTAAAATTGTTCGATTTGGCCCCCAGAAGCCCCAGAAATCAAAAAATAAAAATTGACCCCATGTTCCAGATTCCACCGTTCCGCTATCGCCGCTAAAGTCACCGACGCTAACTTGACGCACATGAAAAAAACCCCTAAACTTTCCCCCTAAAAATTTCGCCCCCCTAAAATTCCACCTAGCACGTCAAAAAACCCCCTAAATCTAGGGGGAAAACCCCTGATCTGGGAACACTGGGAAATATCTATAATCTATATCGTTCGGCTCTTAATAATACTTATATGGGGTATTCGCTAATACCGTTCAGACAAAGGGTGTTTCTGTTCAATTTTTCTTCCATAAAGCCTAGTGCTAAGTGAGTTCTACTTCGTCGACGAAAAGAGAGAGGGAAATAGAAAGATATAATAAATTCAAAATATACCAGATTTCGTGAGTGGTTTCCAATGAACGCCATAACCTCCCCGCAAAGAATACAAATATTAATCTTTCAAAAAAAAATTAAAATTTAACGAAAAAACCCAAGTAATAACCTCTTCCCATAGAGTCCATCCGTTTGAAACGGTTGGGATTTTTGACGAATGTGAAACTCGTGTTCCCACAGAACTCCATCCACATCCACATCCAATAACAGCTGACTTGAAGAGATATCTTCTATTTTACTCTTAATTGCCGAAATTCGCAGTTTTTACTCGAGTATGGCGGAACCGATTTTGATAAAATAATACTCAAAATGATCAGCTACGAACGAGCGTTAGTGGGCGAGATATTACAAAGATAAAAGAAAATACACAACGTATGTATGTGTGTGTGTGATTTCCTGGAAGCGTCACACTATTTCTTCAGAATCCAGATACGTATGTATGTGTGTGTGTGATTTCCTGGAAGCGTCACACAATTCCTTCAGAATCCACATTCCTTGTGTTTCCTTTTGTAGTCGTCCTATGGTCCTCTTATATAGTGCTCGGCACAATATTATGTATCCCACCAATTCACTAATCAAGTTAAAATACACTTTATGTATAGTTTTGGATATATATTTTTAAGTTCCTTAGAACACGTCTTGTCAATTCAAACCGCACGCAATAAGAGAGAGCTGAACCAGCTCATCGGAACCAAAACGATATTAGTATTACCATGTAACAATAGTGAGCAGAATACTTTTGCATATACGATATTCTTATCGATATTAAGTAATGTCATATTCCAACACACCTCCTCAAAAGTCTTATGCTCATGTATTATAAATTTTAAGTTTAAGAAAGAATTTGAAATTTGAATTGGCAAGACAAGATATCTCTGGGAGTGCACATTGACCCAACATTTGTTGCTTGAATTGGGGAAACCCAGTAAAACCCAATTAGGTCAATCTAAAAATTAATATAAAGTACAATGAATATTTCAAATAACAAAATGATGTGATGCAAAATTAACATAGAAAACAATTAAAGGCAATTTCAGTAAGTAATCCTATAAATTTGAAAATTATAAAGTAATTAAGAATATCCTCTGTTTCCAAACTTAATAACTAGAAATTATAACAGAATTTAGTTTCAAAAATTATTCTTTAAATGATAAATTAAATTATTTCTTAAACTTTTATGAATGTATATGAAAAATCGTCGTCTGCATCCATCAATCGGTTAAGCCAAGACGCTGTCTTAGTTGAGCAAAGCGTGGAGCTGGGAGTGGTTTTGTTAATATATCCGCCAGTTGATGATCTGTAGAAATATACTCAAGTTTTATTAGTTTATTTTCAACTTGTTCACGTGAAAAATGATATTTGATGTCTATATGTTTTGAACGTTTGTGGCAAGAGGGGTTGTTGGCGATACTAATACAGCCCTGATTATCTTCAAAAATTGTAATAGGTTGCTTTACATTTATGTTCAAACTTTCTAGTAAAGCTTTTAACCATAGGGCTTCCCTAACAGCCTCAAACAATGCCATGTATTCGGCTTCAGTAGATGATGCTGCCACTGAATTCTGTTTTCTAGTACTCCAACAAATCAGGTTTGTTTTAAACATCTTGAAAAGATATCCTGTTGTACTTCTCCTATCCAATTGACTTCCACCCCAATCTGAATCTACAAATCCAACGAAGAAGTCGTCATACTTCTCAGTTTTAGTAAATGTTAGCTTAAAGTCAATAGTACCTTTCAGATACCTTAATACCCTTTTTAAGCATAGCCAAAGCTCTTTATTATTTTTCTGACTATACCGACTCAAAAGATTTACAGATACTGAGATCTGGTCTTGTACATAGCATTACATACATAAGGCATCCAATCAAACTTTGACACGGAGAATCGTCTTTTTCATCAGAGTCTAATAATTCAAAGTTCAGTTTACTTGGAAGTGGTGAATTTACAGAATTACATTGCTCCATGTTAAATTTTAATAAAATATTTTTAATATAAGCTGATTGGCTTAATTCCACTTTATTTTCTTTTCTGTCTATTTTAATACCAATAAAATACTTAATTTCCATTAAATCTGTCATTTGAAACTGGCTCATTAAATATGACTTAAATTTATTCATTGTTAGAATGTTTTCTGTACAAATAACCAAGTCATCTACGTATAACAAAACATATATATTTTTTAAAATAGTCCCTTTATCCAAAATATATATACACCTATCTACAGGTGAATTTTTAAAACCAATATCTTTTAAAGCCTTTTCAAAAACTTTAAACCAACATCTAGCCGCCTGCTTAAGACCATAAATTGCTTTATTCAATTTACAAACATGACTGCCATTACAAGACAGTCCTTGAGGAACTCTCATATATATTTCCTCTTTTAAATCTCCATTTAAAAAAACAGTTTTTACATCCATATGATGTACTTTAAGGCTATACTGGTTTGAAAAAGACATTATAAGTCTGAAACTTGAAATTCTAGCCACAGGGGCAAATGTTTCGTCGTAATCGATTAAATATTCCTGTGTAAATCCACGTGCTACAAGTCTGGCTTTATATTTTACTGGTCTACCAAACTCGTTCTGTTTTATTGAAAATATCCATTTACAATCGACTATGTTTTTGTTTTCAGGTCTTTCTACCAGTGACCATGTTTTGTTAATTTCATGAGAATTAAGCTCATCTTCAATAGCTGCTCTCCACTGTTCTTTATCACTCCTATTATTAATTTCATCAAAAGATATTGGAGCTCAACCTGTTAAAGTTTGCGCATGCATAACACAATTTTTAATCATAAATCTATATGACAATTTGGGCTTTTCTTTTAGTCTATTGCTTTTTCTAATTTGAGTATCAGAGTCACTTGGTTCACCTTCAGATATAACACCAGATATCTCTGGATCGGCTTTTTCCACTTGATTCTCCACTTCATTTTCCATTTCACTAGGCTGCACATCTGATACTACCGTATCAGTGTTTTTCTGAACCCTTTCACTCTCAATAAGACCAGAGTCTTGAAAAGCAGGTTCAATATTTTCTTCAAGATTGTGAAAATCCATGTTGTTATCAACATCTACAGCTCTAGACATTATCCTGTTTGATTCATCAAACACTACATCTCTTGCAATAACAAATTTGTTATTCTCCACATCCCATACTTTATATCCATTTGGTTCATAACCGACAAGTATACCTTTCCATGATTTCTCATCAAATTTTCTTTTTCTCGTTTTATTGAGAACGTATACTGTCGAACCAAAAACTCTTAAGTACTTAAGGCACGGCTTTTTGCTGTGCCACATTTCAAAAGGTGTCTTTTTGCATTCATGTAATGCACTAGTTGGGCTTCTATTAATAAGGTAGGTGGCTGTTAGCACCGCTTCACCCCAGAAAGTTTTCTGGACCTTGCCCCCTATAACTAAAGCTCGAGCTTTTTCCGTTATAGATCTAATCATCCTTTCGGATACACCATTTTGCTGTGGAGTATGTGGAACTGTCAAGTGGTAACTAATGCCTTTTTGAACACAGAACTCTTTCATTTCATTCGATAGATACTCCCTACCATTATCAATATAAAGGTTAACCATATTTAAATTAAACAAAGCATGCGATTTAGCTACATAGTCTTGAAATGCACTAAAAACTTCCGACTTATAACTCAACAAGTAAGTTACACAATAATGCGTATACTCATCAATAAAAACTACATAATAATTCTTATGATCAACAGTAGATGGGGTTATTGGACCACACACATCGGAATGTACAACAAATAATGGTCGATTTATGTGGTCCTTATTTTTAAATTTATTAAAACTTAATCTCGCCTGCTTTCCCTTGACACAAGCTTCACATAACTCATTTTCTGGTTTTATATTATTCAGCAAATCTGTATCGTCAAACATATTTTTGGTTTTAATTTCTAAAAACTTTCCCTTACTCAAATGACCTAGCCTCTCATGCCACAAACTATAATTATTATTTTTAGTTGCATTTGCAATACAAGCTAGTTTATTAGAAAAGAAATTAATCAATGGAACATTTCCAAATATACTTCCATTCATTACAATTATTTTACCTTTTCTAACAGTTACACCTCCTGGGTGAAATACAATAGTAAGGCCTGCCTCCTGCATTTTTTTAACTGAGATCAAGTTTTCCGGGATATCAGGACAGTATAAGACATCTTTAAGCTCAATTTTCTCATTTGCATTTGTGTACAGTTTCACTGTTCCTTTCTTAACTGCATAAATGAATACATCATTCTTGGCAACATAAATTTTAATAGGTTCATCTAATTCAGTGATAGTTGTAAACAAGCTCTCATTGTTGGCCAAATGGTCTGATGCGCCAGAATCTAATAAGAACCCAATGTTTGGTTGGCTATTTGCGCGTCGCATCATAAATGCGATCCCATTATGATTTCCTTGACTTTGTGTGGATGTCATCTGCGCCTGTTTGCCATTTCCATGTTTCTCCTTTTCTCTTTTTAGAGCAAAGCAATCTTTTTTAAAGTGACCAGTCTTGCCGCAATGAAAACATTTTTTCTGGAATTTTGAAACTCTATTTGCTGCAAATTTGCTATTTTTCTTATAAGAAAACTGAGGCTTACTGTCCTTTTTGACAGCCTGCATAACCTTTAGACTAGTATCTTTGCTACTATTTTTGAGCTTGATCTCGTGATCCAACAGACGATTTTTTACAAAGGCCAAGGTTAAATTATTTTCTGCTAAAGTTTCTATTGCCGTTATAACGCCGTCATACGAAGATGGCAGTGTTAGCAGTAAATGCGAAACCTTGTCCATTTCTTCAACTTTAGCACCTGATGCTACCAATTCGGCAATGAGTTCGTCAAACAAGTTAAAATGGCTTAATAACTGAGAATCGCTCTTAAGTTTTAAAGATAGCAATTGCTTGCGTGTAGATAACTGTGAGGCCAAACTCTTCCTCTCATAGATTGAATCTAAATTTTGCCCATAACCTAAAAGAAAATACACAACGTATGTATGTGTGTGTGTGATTTCCTGAAAGCGTCACACTATTTCTTCAGAATCCAGATACGTATGTATGTGTGTGTGTGATTTCCTGGAAGCGTCACACTATTCCTTCAGAATCCACATTCCTTGTGTTTCCTTTTGTAGTCGTCCTATGGTCCTCTTATATAGTGCTCGGCACAATATTATGTATCCCACCAATTCACTAATCAAGTTAAAATACACTTTATGTATAGTTTTGGATATATATTTTTAAGTTCCTTAGAACACGTCTTGTCAATTCAAACCGCACGCAATAAGAGAGAGCTGAACCAGCTCATCGGAACCAAAACGATATTAGTATTACCATGTAACGATAGTGAGCAGAATACTTTTGCATATACGATATTCTTATCGATATTAAGTAATGTCATATTCCAACAAAAGATTATAGCTTAGTAGAATATATAAATTTAAAATGGCTAGTGCTCTGTAGCGCCAAATATCGAATGACTATCGATGTATTAGTATGGTTAGTGTCTACACTAAGTGCAGAAATATAAACATGATGCACCCGGTGGTCATTGGCGGCATTTGCCCACACAGCTTAAGGTTTGTCAAATATCTCGAAAACTGACGATAATAATTTAATGAGACTTTTACTGTAGTTAGCTAATTTAATTTCTAATTTTTTGGGATACCGTGCAATGCGGAGCACGCTCTGTGAACGGAGCATTAATTCATTTTAAGTTAGCGTCGAAAACAGAAGGCACCCGATGGCCATTCCCCATGCCGCTGAACTGTTAGCCAAATATCTCGAAAACTGACGATAATAATTGTTTGAAACTTTACTATAATTAGTTAATTTAATTTTTGATTTTTTGGGATACCGTGCATCATGGAGCACGCTCTGTGAGAGGAAAAATAATTAATTTTAAGTTAGCGTCGATATTGAATTTGTAAGTCGGTTGTAGTGTCGGATACTGCGGTTCATGTCATAGCTGGCCATGGTTCTTGTACTGGAGTTGGCGGTATTCTAATATCCGTTTAAAATTCAAACACTGTTAGGCGATTTTCTCGAAAACTGACGATAATTTTTTAATGAAATTTTCCAGAAACATTGCTTAATTAACCCCCCGTCATCCTATAAAATCCGAATTGTGGAGCACGCTCTGTGAAAAAAGTTATAGATAAATTGATTTTTAAGTACTTTTTTTGTATGGGCGGATTCAGAGGTTGGTCCACTGTTAACTGATTTTCTCAAAAACTGACGATAATTTTTTGATGCAATTTTCCTCATTTGTCCTTCAAAAGACGACCTTTAAGCTAAGATAGCGCGCATTGTGGAGCACGCTCTGCGAGTGGGGATATTCCCCAAAATGTGGAGACCTGATTTTTTGAATGCATTTTTTTCATACTACCAAACATCGACCAGACTCGGCAATTACCTAGATCGAAAGATAATTTCATTCTATACAATTTTGCTTTTAAAATTGTTCGATTTGGCCCCCAGAAGCCCCAGAAATCAAAAAATAAAAATTGACCCCATGTTCCAGATTCCACCGTTCCGCTATCGCCGCTAAAGTCACCGACGCTAACTTGACGCACATGAAAAAAACCCCTAAACTTTCCCCCTAAAAATTTCGCCCCCCTAAAATTCCACCTAGCACGTCAAAAAACCCCCTAAATCTAGGGGGAAAACCCCTGATCTGGGAACACTGGGAAATATCTAAACTCTATATCGTTCGGCTCTTAATAATACTTATATGGGGTATTCGCTAATACCGTTCAGACAAAGGGTGTTTCTGTTCAATTTTTCTTCCATAAAGCCTAGTGCTAAGTGAGTTCTACTTCGTCGACGAAAAGAGAGAGGGAAATAGAAAGATATAATAAATTCAAAATATACCAGATTTCGTGAGTGGTTTCCAATGAACGCCATAACCTCCCCGCAAAGAATACAAATATTAATCTTTAAAAAAAAAATTAAAATTTAACGAAAAAACCCAAGTAATAGCCTCTTCCCAAAGAGTCCATCCGTTTGAAACGGTTGGGATTTTTGACGAATGTGAAACTCGTGTTCCCACAGAACTCCATCCACGATCTACCATCCGATAACAGCTGACTTGAAGAGCAGTTGCTCAACTCAACATTGACGAAGGGGGATTTTAACTCGGCAAAACTGGCGTAAAATTGAGTTTTCCTTAACTTATTGTAGAATAATATAATAAATAGCACAAGATAATAACAAGTGTGTTTTACTGTATGTTTTAAACTATCATCTTATGCTATTTATTATATTATTCTACAAGAAGTTTGGGAGAACGCAATTTTACGCCAGTTTTGCCGAGTTCCAATCCCCTTCGTCAATGTTGGGCTGAGCAACTGCTCTTCAAGTCAGCTGTTATTGGATGTGGATGTGGATGGAAACTCTATGGAACACGAATTTCACATTTGTCAAAAATCCTAACCGTTTCACACGAATGGACGCTATGGGAAGAGGGTATTATAGTCGAGTTGAAATCCCCCTTCGTCTATGCCAAGATGAGCAACTGCTCTTCAAGTCAGCTGTTATCGGACGGTGGATGTGTTCTGTGGGAACGTGAGTTTTACATTTGGCAAAATCCCAACCGTTTCACACAGATGGACTCTATGGGAAGTGGCTATAATAGCGCATTCTTACAGTAGCTTAATGTGTGTTCACATAGAGAATCGCCTAAGCGCTGCTGACCGTCATAAACAAGCCGCGCAGATGTAATTGTTCTGAAAATAAACTGACTTACAACTTAAAACTAATTACAATTTGAACGCTAGCATGTGAAACGTTTGTTTATTTTTGTTAGCAAATTGTACAAATTGTAGCAACCAACAGTGACGCCACAAGAAGTTTCACAAATTAGTAACGTGTTGACCCTTTTAAATATTTATATAATTCAGCAATTCAACAGTTTAGGGAATCCCCTCAATATAATTATATTAATAATAAGTATATTTTAATAATAAAAAAAGAGGTGTGTCAAGCCTACGCACGACAGAAGTGAAACTTCTAGTTTGAGATTTGGGAGGCTGTAATTCCTGTTTGCTCTGTCTGTACCGCCAGTGGGCCATTGCTTGGTCCATTTTTTCGACCTTTTTTAGTCATAAGTTTGCAACGCAGTGAAGGAGACGTTTCCGACCCCTTAAAGTATACATATATATTCTTGATCAGCATGACTAGACGAGTCGATCTAGCCATGTCTGTCTGTCCGTCCGTTTCTACGCAAACTAGTCCCTCAGTTTTAAAACTATCGTCTTTCTATTGCAAGTAGTATATACATAAGTCGAAACCAGCCGAATCGGAAAATTATATCTAATAGCTCCCATAGGAATAATCGGAAAAATAATTGAAAAACTGATAACTTCGGTGTTTTTCGACATATTACCCATTGCTCTTGGGGATATCATTTTTTTAACTGTCCTGAATGTCGAATTAAATTTATATCATATAGCCCCCATAAGAACGATCGGAAAACTAAAGGGAAATTAATAGGAACAAAATTATAGCCTTGTTAATTTTTATTGTATTCACTTCTTTTCTGAAATATATTTTTATTTTATTATTTCAGAATTTCGAATTAAATTTAACATAAATCGGACGACTATATTATATGGCTGCCTTAGGAAGCATCGATCAAATAATGTCAAAATAATACGTAAACTGCTTTAAGAGAGGAAAGAAGGGGACAAAGAGAACGTTCGTCAGCGGTGATAGAGAGAAGAAGATTTTCGTGACGGTCATAAATTGGTTTTACTCGGTCCTCGAAAATGCATAACGCGCCTAAAGAAGTTTCACTTCAAAATTATAATTATAATGCGTATAATGTTTTGGTGCAACAGTGGCTAAGTCTTGCAGAGAAGGACATATGGACGCTGTCCCTAAAAAAAAACATATGAATATCACTTTTCACGATGAGATCATTATCTGAGTTCGGAACCGTTGCACGGCTGCATGGTCGTGCACTGACAAATGTTACAATCCCCCGTCTTTTTCTAGCACATTAATTTCATATGGAGAAGAAGTCGCTTAAACTGGAATTGTCTGCATAATCGAAAACCACCTCTGTGTGCTAGAGGTGCCGAAACATCGATGGAAACATCGATGCATCGATGTTTTTCCAAATTTTTAAAACATCGATGTTTTTTTGGACCATCGATGTTTCTAGGGCCATCACTGTTTAAAGAAGAAGACTCACAAAACGTTTGTAATTTGTTAAATTTTTCGAATTTTTGGATGGTAAATATATAAATTGCCTATTATGATTATTTTAAAATAAATTATTCTTATTCCAGCAATCTTCAAAGAACATGGATCCTTACCAGGAGCTTGCAAAAAAATTTTTGTGTATTCCTGTCACGTCCTGCGAGTCCGGACGAGCTTTTAGCAAGACGGGTCAAATAATTTCCCATCGCCGTACCCGTTTAAAGAGTAACATCGTAGACCAACTTATGTTCATTAATAAGAATTATGATCTCATTTAATTTTTAAGTTTGTTTTTATTTTTAATTTAATTTTTAATTTTCTAAATGCATAAAGGTTTGGTTTTCTATTTATAATACAAATTTTATTGAGATTTTTTAAGTATATTTTAAATTATAAAATTATTTTGGAAAACATCGATGTTTCATTCGATGTTTTTTGAAAAACATCGAAAAAACATCTACTGTGTGCACAGGCTCCTATGCGAACTTTTACCCGTCTGTCGATACTAGGGTTGTCGAATTTTTAAAAAATATCGTATCGATGATATTTGGTTTTTGAAAAAATATCATTAATGATATTTGAAAATATCAATTTAAAATATCGATATATCGATGATATTTTCTATTTTTTCAAAATATTTAAATTTTAATGGGAGAGGACATCACAGGCTGTTCATTTAAAATTCACAGCGCACATTACCGTTAATATGTTGCTTTAACATACCAGATATGAAGAAATTCAAGAAAGCGATAAATGTTATCAAATTAAATTCACGGTTTTTTATTAAATACAAGAATTCTAAAATGAAAGCTTATGTTCTTCATATATTTTGATGCAATAATTACGAATTTGGTTAAAAAACCGTCTCCACGGTCCAGATTTTAAAAAAATTTCGTTTTTAAAAACAAAAAATGGTCTTTTAATGTTTTTCTTAAATTTATAGGTGTTTAAAAAAACCCGAAATCACAATTTTTTGACTCTCAAGGAGAAATTTATAGGGGCTTACAAATTTTTCGACTTTCATTGAGAAATTTTCGAAATCCATCTCTTGGAGACCGTTTTCCTGGCCAGATTCGTGATTAGTGCAACAATATATATATATATATATATATATATATATATCATTTTTTGAACATCTTCCTCTGTTGACACGTTTTTATTGAGTTCCTCATTGTTATTTGGTTTTGATTTGGTTTTTAAAAAACGATGTTTCTGCATTACCAGATTCTTAAAACAAGAGAGAACGCTATAGTCGGGTTGGAGTCCCGACTATCTAATACCCGTTACTCAGCTAAAGGGAGTGCGAACGCTGTAGTCGGGTTGGTGTCCCGACTATCTAATAAACGTAACTCAGCTAAAACTTTGATCAGGCATAAGTTTTAAACGAATGGTCCGATCTAAAAAATTTCTTCTACATTTCGATAGGTATTGATAAACACAACAAAACTGCATTTTTACTTTTCCGAAATATTTAAATTTTTAAAATCGTTTATTAAGTATTGTGGGCGTTAGAGGGGGCGTGGCACCTTTTTGAAATAAACTTGCGCTGCGTAGGAACTCCAAGAATCTTCCTGCCAAATACCAATTCTCTAGCTTTTATAGTTTCCGAGATCTCAGCGTTCATACAGACAGACAGACAGACAGACAGACAGACGGACAGACAGACATGGCTAGATCGACTCGGCTAGTGATCCTGATCAAGAATATATATACTTTATGGGGTCGGAAACGCTTCCTTCTAGCTGTTACATACTTTTGCTCGAATACAATATACCCTTTTACTCTACGAGTAACGGGTATAAAAAGTAAGATTTTAGTGTTTTAAAATAAAACGAGAACAGAAACTAACTACGGCAAGCCAAAGTTTTAATACCCTTGCAGAATTCAGGAATGAAATTGTGACTAGAAAAGCATAAATATAAAATAAGAATAACCAACAAATAAATTTAGACTTATTTCACGCTTTTGAAACTTGAACCGACAGACAGACGGAAATGGTTAAATAAATATACTTGATAAAACATATATTTTTAGTTTTTGTTGTACAAGCCTGTTCACATCAAAACATGTTTTAAAAGAGAAAAGCAGAAAAATACAGAAAGAAATAGGATTAAAGACAGATGGCATTCTAAGTAAATATATTGAAATTTAATCAAGAAAATAAGTATATTTTAAAAAATACAGTTATAAAAATAACCTACCTTGAAGTGCACCATAGAAATGTGTAAAGGAGTTTAGGGCTTTTTTTCCAGAAAGGCCTTTGTTGTAAAAAGGCCACCCAGATATCACAATTAAATAAGAACAACTTACTGGTTTACTTTAAGTTAAATATCTTCAATTTATTATTCACTTCGTTTATGTAAACTTGTCCGTTCTATGTCTATGTCCGTTCTAAATCAAAAAGGGAAGAGCGAGAGCAAAACACTTTTAGTGTTACCAGTATGCATTTGGTCAAATATCTTTTGCTCCTGGAAATACCGAATTGGTATTTTTCCATACACCTCCTCAAAAGATACATTGACCAATTTAAAAGTTAAGTTAGCATTACAATATTATTCTTATTCGGACAGTTGTATATTCTGGGAACAGTAATAAATGATCCATATTCATCTAGAAATAGTTTTTCAATACAAAAAACAAACTAGTTCTAGGATTAAGGGAAACCCAGTAAAACCTTAATCGAATCATTGGTTAATTTAAAAAAAATGATTAACTTCATTCACAAATTCAATGTTTCTTTAATTACTAGTTAACAACAAGATATAAGTTTCGTTAAATTAAAATTTCACTTCATTATTTACTTTAAACTAAGTTCTAAATTAAGTATCAGTTTCAATAGTTTCATTTAATTTTAAATGTAGTTTTCTTTATAAGATATAGTTTTAGTTCTTGAGACCCAATTCGTTCCTTAGGGTCAAGAATCTAGCAGCGGGCAAAGGCTTCGTGAGGACATATGCCACTTGGTGTTCTGTGGGAATATATTCTAAAACAATTAGTTTATTTTCAATTTGTTCTCTTGAGAAACTGTACTTAATGTCAATGTGTTTTGATCGTTTGTGGCATGTAGGATTATTAGCTATACTAATGCAACCTTGATTATCCTCTAGTATTTTGATTGGTTTATTTCAGGGACCGTAACGATTATGAGTTTTATGGAAAAAACTCACAAATAATCTTTATTTGTGATTTTTATGTCAAAAGACTCCAAAGTAAACGTTATTTGAGATTTTTATTTTTTGAAATCTTAAATAATCGTTATTTGAGATTTTTATTTTTTCCAATCCCAAATAATCGTTACATGGGATTTTTATTTTTTCAAATCTGAAATAATCGTTATTTGGGATTTTTATTCATAAAACTCACAAATAAAACTCTATTCGCTCCTGTGTCTTCAGCTTGCATCCAATTACATAGAAATTTAGCAAAGGCCACTTTTGGAAGTTTATCTACTGGATGCAACAACATTTTCGCGGATTGGACCATTAAATCCAACACTTTTCTTATGATCTATAAAAATCGTAAGCGAATGATGAAGCGACTGAAGTTACAGTAGCTGTTACATGAGTACACATAGGTACGGCCATTATCCTCTGAAGAATTCGCGGTTTTTAATTTAATTTCATTAAACGCCATAAGTGATGCTTTTATACGAATACAATTGACAAAGTCATATTCTTCTTAAGAATTCGCGGTTTTTATTTAGATTTTTAAGTTCGTGATACTGATCAAATATTTACCCTGGTGAATCATAATTGCTAAAGGCTCCTGCTTAAAAAAATAAAAATCTTAAATAAAGATTACTTTTAATTTTTATCATAAAAATCATAAAATAAAAGTTTATTTTATTTTTGGAACATGGAGGAAAAAACAAAATTTTTGGTATATAGCCCATATATGTAGCTCAATTCCTTCTTGGTGATTTTTATTTTTCAATAACGATTATTTTCGGTCCCTGGTTTATTTAATTCAAATTTTATACTAGATACTAACGATTTCAACCATAAAGCTTCTCTAACTGCTTCGAATAAAGCCATATATTCCGCTTCTGTGGAAGAAGCAGCAACTGAATTTTGCTTTTTCGTATTCCAGCAAATTACATTTGAGTCAAACAGTTTAAATATAAAGCCTGTTGTACTTTTTCTATCAGTTTCACTTCCTGCCCAGTCAGAATCAACAAATTGTGTCTTTAAAATCTTCATTTTTAATAAATGTTAATTTTAGATCAACAGTGCCCTTTAGATATCTTAAAACTCTTTTAAGATTTTGCCATAATTCTGAATTATTTTTGTTTGTATATCTACTCAATATACTTATAGCTGTACTTAGATCAGGACGGGTACATAACATTAGGTACATCAAACACCCAATCAGATTTCGGCATGGGGCATTACATTCTTCATCTGAGTTTAGGGCTTCATAATTTAACTTAGTTTGAAGTGGTGTACTGACTGCATGACATTCTCCAATTATGAACTTCTTTAAAATATCATTAATGTATGCTGATTGACTAAGAAACAGACAACCATCTTTCCTTTCTACTTTTATTCCAATAAAGTGTCTTATCTCGCATAAGTCTGTCATCCTAAATTTTCTCATTAGGAATGTCTTGAAATTAGTCATTGTATCATTGCTCTTTGTTGCAATTACAAGATCATCTACATATAAAAGCCCCCACAAAAAAAATTTTTTTTTTATTTTAATACTTGCGCCATATTGTTAGTTACAATCGGTTTTTGTGAAAAGTTGGAGCCATTTTTAGTTTTTTAAATATCGAATTTTTTTAACAAGGCCTCGGCTTTTTTCTATGTCAAAACGTCGCAGCAAGTAGGGCTACTCTTTTATTCTTGACGGATCCTTATGGAATTCATGTTTTCTCATCGATTACTAGTCCTTTAACAATTTTTAATGATTAAAAGTTAAGTTGTAAGTGTTTTGACAATTTTTAAATGACAAAAAGTAAAAAGTCATTTTTTAATCTATAAAAAAACCACAATTATTTATTTAACCCTCCATTTCATAAACAATAATTTAAAAATTTTTGTATTTATTATTTTTTTGTATTATGTAATTATTTTAACTTTTTTAAATACTTTTTTTTTAATTAAAAAAAAAAATTATTTAATAAAAATAAAAAATTATTAAATTGAAGAAAAAAAATTTTTTTTTATTTGTATTTCATCTAACATATTTAAATAATTATTTTTTAATATTTTATTATTTAATGGGTTAAATAAATAATTGTGGCAAACTTAAAAAAATTGTAACTAAAAAAATAATTTTTTTTTTGGTCAAATCCTTATACACGTGTTTACTTATTTTCCGAATAGTACGTGTAAAAAAAGTTTTAGGCAAATCAAAAATGTGACCCAATAAAAGGTGTTCGGTTTGTAAAAGAACCGCCCATATATGTTTTTCAAGATATCCCCATGATCAAGTAAATAGATACATCTATCCACGGCAGAATTACTAAAACCCATGCTTTTTAAAACATTTTCAAATGTCTCAAACCAACATCGTGCCGCTTGTTTTAATCCATAAATTGATTTATTTAATTTACAGACTTTACCATCTTCATATGATAATCCCTCCGGAATCTTCATATAGATTTCCTCTTTCAAAATACCATTTAGGAATGCAGTCTTAACATCCATATGGTGTACTTTTAAATTGAATTGATTTGCTATGGATAGAATAAATCGGAATCTAGATATTCTTGCAACTGGAGCAAATGTCTCATCATAATCTAAAAGATACTCTTGAGTGAATCATCTAGATACCAATCTGGCCTTATATTTTATATGCTGGCCATTTTCATTAATTTTTATAGTAAAAACCCACCTACAATCAACAATGTTTTTATGAAGAGGCTGATCAACTAAAGTCCAAGTTTTATTATAAAAATGCGAATCTAATTCTTCTTTTACGGCTTCTTCCCACTTAATTCTGTCTGTTCTATTTTTAATAACATTGTAATTACTTGGGAGGTCATCACAAAAGGTGTGCGCATTCATTAAACGATTGTTTAAGAACCGATATGATGTTTTTGGCTTATCCTTTAATCTTTCACTTCTTCTGACTTCAATTTCATCTACTTTTAATTGCATACTAGACAATTCTTCACCAATTGTTACAATTGGATCGGCATTTTTGCAAGTGGTTGTCTCACTAGGCTGTTTATCTGATTCAAAATTATCAGATTTTCCATCCGTACTCTCATTCGGGATATTTGACTCCACCTTCTGAATTCATTTCAGGAGACAATTGTAGACCATTCATACTATCATTCTGAATACTTTCCACCAGTTCCATACATTCATTCTGGAACTCTGAGTCATTCACCACAGTCCTAGTATTCTCTTTATTGATTTCATCAACAACAACGTCTCTTGCTACCACAAATTTTTTTTGAACTTATGTCCCACAACTTATAGCCATTCTGTTCATAACCAACTAGTATACATTTGAATGATTTGTCATCAAATTTTCTTTTTCGCATTTTATCATGCACATATACTGTTGAACCAAATATCTTTAAATATTTTAATTGTGGCTTTCTGTTGTGCCACATTTCAAATGGAGTTTTCTTATCCTGAACCGCCCTACTTGGAGTTCTATTAATTAAATATGTTGCTGTTAAAACAGCCTCACTCCAAAAACTTTTATTTAATTTGGATCCACTAATCAGTGCTCTAGCCTTTTCAGTTATGGATCTAATCATGCGTTCAGAAACTCCATTTAACTGCGGTGTATGTGGAACCGTTAAATGGTAACTTATGCCTTTTTCACTACAATAATCTTTCATCTCATTTGACAAATATACTCTGCCATTATCGATGTAAAGATTCACAACCTTTAGGTTGAAATGAGCTTCACTCTTTGCGATGAAATCTTTGAAGAAATGAAATACTTCCGATTTATAAGTCATCAAATAAGTTACCCAATAATGTGTATATTGATCGACAAAGATAACATAATAGTTTCTTCCATCAACACTAGAAGGAGTTATCGGACCACAAACATCGGAATGAATTATAAATAAAGGCCGCTTAATATATTCCTTATTCTTTACTTTCCCAATAGGAAGTCTAGCTTGCTTACCATTTATGCAAGCTTCGCATAATTCATTATTAATCTTAATATTTTTTACTAGTTCTACATCTTCAAACATGTTATTTCGAACAATATCTAAAAACTTTCCCTTGCTAATATGTCCTAATCTTTATGCCACAAACTATAGCTTTGATTTGAGTCAGTTGCATATGCTTTATGGTTCATTTTAAAATTAACAATCGGTACATTGCTTTTACACATACCTTCAAATATTCCTTGTCCATTCATTGAAACTCGTACTCCCTCTGAATTAAATTCAATTGTCAAGCCTGCAACTTGCATCTTGGAGACGGACAGAAGATTTTGTGGAACATCTTTGCAGAACAGAACATTTTCCCGTGTAATGCATGAATTGAGATTGCTTCGGAGTTGGACTGTTCCCTTTGCAGAAGCATATATGTATACCCCTTGTTTGGCAATGGCGATCTCGATGGGTATATCCAGTGTCGAATAGTTGGAGGACAGATTCATATTGTTTATAATGTGGTCTGAAGCTCCCGAGTTCAATATGAAGGATACATCAGAGTCACCTGTATAACTTTTGCCCTGCCTCAACATGAATGCAAACGATCTACCTGTTTCGGCATAAGCTACTTGAACTTGTTTCTCCTTATTCTCCAAGCTTCTTTTAAAACTGAAACAATCTTTCTTGAAGTGCCCTTTTTTACCGCAATGGTGACATTTTAAATTGGATTTAAAGTTCTTGGAGGGTTTGGCCTTAAACTTCGATTTTAGATGCAATGGCTTAGGTTTGCTTCTATTTAAAGATACAGCTTGCAAAACTTTATTGTTTGTGTCCTTACTTAAATTCTTCAGCTTAATCTCGTGGTCAAGTAAGCGATTTTTGACAAAAGAAAGAGTAACAGCTTCGGCAGATAAAGTTTCTATGGCGGTCACAACACCATCATAAACAGAGGGCAATGTTAAGAGAAGATGTGCCCCTTTATCCACCTCCTCGATTTTTGCTCCTGATGCCATCAACTCAGAGATCAATTCGTCAAATTTATTGAAATGTATAATAATAGGAGTGTCGCCATTTAATTTAAACGTTAATAATTGCTTCCGTACAGAAAGCTGCGTGGCCAAACTTTTACGTTCATACACGGAATCCAATATTTGAAAAATATCTTTAGCGGTCGAATTATTGTCAGCAAAAGAAAGAAACGAGTCACTTAAAAATTCTATTATAACGCTTTTTAGCTGATCTGTCTGCCTTCGCCCAGGATTCATCTACTGCATTTGGCTTCTCCTTCTCAACCACATATAATAGTCTTTCAGCCACAAGTGCCTTCACACGAAATTTCCATACGGAGTACTTCTCACCACGAAAGGGGGAAATATTCTTAAACTTATTCTCTTTATTCATAATACCCGTTACTCGTAGAGTAAAAGGGTATATTGTATTCGTGCAAAAGTATGTAACAGCTAGAAGGAAGCGTTTCCGACCCATAAAGTATATATATTCTTGATCAGGAACACTAGCCGAGTCGATCTAGCCATGTCTGTCTGTCCGTCCGTATGAACGCTGAGATCTCGGGAACTATAAAAGCTTAGAGGATTGGTATTTGGCATGAAGATTCTTGGAGTTCCTACGCAGCGCAAGTTTATTTAAAGAAGGTGACACGCCCCCTTTAAAAATTTAAATATTTCGGAAAAGTAAAAATGCAGTTTTTTGTGCTTATCAATACCTATCGAAATGTAGAAGAGAAATTTTTTAAATCGGACCATTCGTTAAGAAGTCATAGCTAATCAAAGTTTATATATCCATCTTTAGCCGAGTGACGGGTATTAGATAGTCAGGACACCAACCCGACTATTGCGTTTTCTCTTGTTTTTATTTTGTATAATATACCAATTATACCAAATGTAATTGTAAATGTTTATTTGAGAAGGGGGGAAGGAAAAAAAAATCAATTAATATTAAGCAAATACTGTACACTGGTAAAAAAACGCATAGTGAAATCAAATATTTTTAGGTTGATTTCATTTACTACTTTTCATACTTAAATCAAATAAATAAATCATTGATTTTAATAAAAAGGATATTTAAACCTACGGTCAAAAATATAAAAATAATCAAATCGATGTGAATTATATTTGAAAAGATGCTACTGGTATTAAAAACCAAAGTCGCCATAGTAGTTTTTATTATTATAAATAGTATGTTATACACATAGTATAATCAATGTTGTTTTATGATCCAATTAAATACTTTTGCAATTTATCCGGAATATAAACCCTTTATTTTGAATAAAAAGTTTAGATTTTGACAAAATTATTTTTGGGGGGGGGGGGGGGGGGGGGGGGTCAGATACAAATAATATTAAATTAAATTTCCATAAAATGCATGATTAAAATGTTGAATTTTTAGTTTTAAAAAGTTATATGTGTTAACGTGCTAACTTTACATTTAAGTTGAACTTATCCACCCGCGCGCGTAACATGGTGCGACGGATCAATGGGTAAGGCATCAACCTCTGATGCGAGAGGACCCCGGTTTGAAAACCGGCTGAGGCAGAGTAAGTAAAAAAGTTTTAAGAAGCATATTTAACATTTCCTTAACAATTTTAAATAACAACATTTGACCATTAAAAAAGTTGTAAAGCTACTAATTAAAAAAAAAAATTAAGTTGTGTTGTTAGCGGGACTTGAACCTGGTACCCCAGTGCACAAAATAGTATCCAGAACCTAGCCCCTTGACCCCTGAGTCATGCCCATATTACTTTCTATCGAGGCAGAATGCTCTTTTAAGTTCACACTAATATTTTTGATTGTAATGACAATAAATACCTCCATATTCAAAATTAAAGAAAAATATTTTAGGCGCTCACTTGAAAAAAAAAACAAAATTTTAAATTATAAGCAAAAGATTCTGTGTGAAAAAAGAGTCAAGTCAAATACAAAAATACGTTTAATTTGCTATAAAAATATTTAAAACAATTTTAAACTACGATTTTACTATTTTCATGTTAGGATCTATTTTGCTGGGAAAAATAATTGAAACAATGGTAAAATAGTGACATTTACCATTTTTTTTTACCAGTGTATTAAGTGTCTTCATGTACACACACACTTAAGTAAATGTGAGATCTGTAATGCCAGTATGGTGAAATAAGAAAAACACGCGGCTTCAAATGCACATGCACATACTCACACCTACAATAGTTACCTGTATGCACTTCTTACGATATACAATATTTATTTTGCTTTAAAAAGAGAAATATTTTATACAAACTTGTACGCCCAAAAAAAAATCGATATGAATATGAAAGGTCAATTTGACCTTTTTTAATATCATTTTTAACTTGATATTATCGAACCGTAAATTTTACATAGCCTAAACGCTTCTCATATACACACATTTTTTCGCATACATTTACAAATGTATGGACACCCACCGGGAAAATTCCTCTGGAAAATAACATATTTCCATCAGGTTTCTCCATAGAAGCGGAAGGGACTAAACCTCATTCACCCCTTACATTTCTTCCATCTCTGGTTTCAAAATACACGGGGGTGACACAACAAGTAAGGGGGAAATGAGGTTTCTATCTGATCTCGCAGTAGAATGCAGGCC
>JBAMCJ010004032.1:0-19231 GCA_037075205.1 Drosophila prostipennis
AAACATACTACTGTGCTGCCTCCATGGTGTAAGAATTCCGAATAGGCAGATCCGCTTTGCTCTACTCTCCGCGTAACCTCTGTTCTTTCGACGCGCTCCTGTACCGTTATTCCGCAGGGCTTGTACCGGTAACGGGACTTGGCCTCCGTGTACGCCTCCTCCGGAATTTGCACTGGTGTGCGTCAGCCGGTAACGGAAGTCGCGGCTTTGACCCTCCTCTGACCCGCTCTTGCGCACCTGTTCGCGTGTGTACTCGTGTATGCATGTGTGTTCAATGTGTTGTGCCGTTTCGATACTCCGTATCGTCCTCTCTCTTTCCCCGCTAACGGTAAGCACAGTGCTCACTCGATGTCGTGGTCGTTTCACTTTGTTCATTCCCGGGCTTTACGTCGCTTATATGTGCTGTTCTTTCCTTGCCGCTTTTCTCGTGCCGTAACTTGCAGATCACCGGCGAAGTGAACTTTGTGATTTTAAACGGCCCATCGAATTTTGGGGCCAGTTTCGCCGCGAAGCCCTCTAATGTCTTGGACAGGTGGTGCTCCTTGGCCCAGACCCTGTCCCCAATCTTCGGCTTCCATGGTCGCCTTCGGAGATTATAGTGACGCGCCTGATTCTGCGCTGCTCTCTTCATGTTTCTCCTAACCAACTCGAAGATTTCCTTTAGTTTTTGTGCGTTTTCCGTTGGTGTTTGTGTTTCCTTTTCTGTTCCGATTGTCTTTTTATAGTACAGCGCGTTTGGGTGTCTTGGCTCCCTACCCTGCGTGATAAACGCTGGCGAGTAGCCCGTTGTTTCCGCCACGCTTATATTCACGGCCAGTTGCAATTCTGGCCATTTTTCATCCCATGTCCTCTGATCGGTTCCGGTGAATTGTGCGATCATGGTTTTCACGGTCCTGATGGTTCTCCCCGTCGGGATTTCCTGTGGCGTGTACGGAGCTGTAAACCGGTATCGGACACCCAGTTCCTCAATGAACTTCTTGAACGCTCTGCTTCTGAACTGCACTCCGTTGTCGGCTATCAATATTTTTGGTACCCCGTACCGTGAAATTAAGCGTTCTCTGATGGCCTTTTGAGGGGTTTCCGTGGTTGCCCTTCGCATGGGCACGATTTCGGTCCATTTTGAGAATCGATCCACCAGGACCAGTAGCATCGAACTTCGGTGTTTTGACCGTGGCAGGGGCCGACGAAATCGGCGCATACCGTGGCCCATGGCTCCTCCAGAATTTGTGTTAGCATTTTTCCGGCTGCCTGGAGTTGGTTAGGCTTGTACTTCAAGCAACTTTCACAGTTCCCTGTGTGGAATATGTCAGTACAGCCGGTCGGCTTCCATTAGATAATCGGGGTATTTTTGTGGATTCTGCGTAACCTTTCCTTGCATTTCCTTTATCCAGAGCATTGTGTTCGCTCTTGCACATCGGTTTCCTTGTTGTTCAGTCTTCGGCACATTTCTGGTAGCGGCTGCCGTGACAGGGCGCCCGCTACTATGTTAAGCTGGCCCTTCCTGTATGCGATTTCAAAATCGTACTGTTGTAGCTCCAGCGCCCATTTCGCGACTCTGCCGGATGGACTCTCTTCAACCACTTCAGGGCCATGTGATCGGTTATCACATTGAAGTGGTAGCCCTCCAGGTAAGGTTTTTAATTTCCTGATGGCCCACACGATCGCTAAACATTCCTTTTCTGTTGCAGAGTAATTTCTTTCCGTTCCGTTCAAGGATCCGCTGAAGTAGGATATAACCCGCTCACCCTGGTCCGAATGTTGTGTGAGAATAGCACCGTGGCCGTAATCGCTGGAGTTAACATGCCCCTCTCACCGGCCACAGGGAAACAACACAGAAGCGACAACTACAAGCCTAGCCCTAGGACAACAATAAGGATTGCCATCATTCAAAAACCAGGGCACACACTTTGATATAATAAACGAGCATTATTATTATTTGGGACTCCAAGCAACACAGTCGTTTGATTCGCAGGCTTCATTACTGCATTTTCTAAAGGGAATACTCGCATACATATGAGACCTCCTCTACTCCCTCGGTCACAGGACGATAACTTGCGCAGCCGGACTACGAACAAGGGATTAATCATGCCCACTACGCTCATAGTTCTAATTTCCTTGCAAATAATACGTGTAAATAAACCAAACAAAATCAAATTCTAATTGCCACGCAAGCGACCGTATATGTGTACATCAAACGCTAATAAGGCACCGGGATCGCTTTTGCAAGACAATTTACAAGAATTTTACAAACAAGCTGCTGTATGAGATGACCGTATATGTGTACATCAATCGCTGATAAGGGATCATCCATACACAACAACTCATAAAAGAAAAAAAAAACCAAAAAACAAAGGTAAAGAAGTCAAAAATTTGACATTCCAAACTGCTGTGTGTGGTGACCGTCTGTGTGTGTCGGAAAGCACTTGGTGTTTGCGATTAATTGTTGTAGTTTTGTGGTTGAGAGGACAATCGTTAGGACGCAACAAGCCTGGTGTCACTGTCGTCGAGTGCGTTTTGTAGCTTTGAGAGGAACCGAGTTGTCACGGCGACAGCCTGTCGTCGAGTGTGAAAATTAATTAGTCGAACATTGGACTTCCTTGTGAACAAAACTAGCTGCGCAATAAGCAAATTTTAAAAACGAAGTTTTCTCAAATATCCACGACGCACCAAAGTGTATATCAATCGCCGACAAAACACCATGACCATCTGCACACAGTAGTTTGCAAGGATAAATGTAAGTTGTGTGATTAACGACCGTGTATGTGTACAACAATCGCTGTTAAGGCACCGGGATCGTTTCCATCTATCAATTTACATGAAAGCAAAAGTATTATTATAAAATACATACTATAAAATTACAAAAATTATTAAACCTGCACAAATATAATACAAAACTAAAAAAAAAATAATAAAGGTCATACACAGTGATACAGTTCGCTCCGTCAAATATAAAGTACACATGCATGTGATTGTGTTACGCACACCTTTGAAATTCATGCTATGTCACTGTGCATTGGTTGCCGGCGAGAGCTGATGACTCGCCAGAGTGGCGGAGCGAGACTTGATGTCTCGCACTACAAAAAAAAGAACTAGATCCGAAAATAAAATTAATTAAATTTAAAACAATCCACAAACAACTTAACCTATTGTTGTCGCATGTTCACTAACCTCTAAAATAGATTGAATATTTATTAAATCACATACATTACAGATGAAGCCGATAACACCCAATAAAAAAAAGAAGAGAGAACGCTATAGTCGGGTTGGTGTCCCGACTATCTAATACCCGTCACTCAGCTAAAGGGAGTGCGAGTGCTGTAGTAGGGTTGGTGTCCCGACTATCTAATAATCGTAACTCAGCTAAAGGGAGTGCGAGGGAGATGGAGATAAAACTTTGATCAGACCTAACTTTTTAACGGATGGTCCGATTTAAAAAATTTCTTCTACATTTCGATAGGTATTGATAAACACAACAAAACTGCATTCCTACTTTTCCGAAATATTTAAATTTTTAAAATCGTGTATGAGCTATTGTGGGCGTTAGAGGGGGCGTGGCACCTTTTTGAAATAAACTTGCGCTACGTAGGAACTCCTAGAATCTGTATGCAAAATGTCAATCTTCTAGCTTTAATAGTTTCCGAGATCTCAGCGTTCATCCGGACGGACAGACGGACATGGCTAGATCGACTCGGCTAGTGATGCTGATCAAGAATATATATAAGTCATTTTTGAATCTATAAAAAACCACAATTATTTATTTAACCCTCCATTTCATAAACAATAATTTTACAATTTGTTTATTTATTATTTTTTTGTATTATGTAATTATGTTAACTTTTTAAAATATTTTTTTTTAATTTTTAAAAAAAATTTATTTAATAAAAATAAAAAATTATTAAATTGAATAAAAAATTTTTTTTTTTAATTTGTATTTTATCTAACATATTTAAATAATTATTTTTTATTATTTTATTATTTAATGGAAGGTTAAATAAATAATTGTGGTTTTTTTATAGATTAAAAAATGACTTTTTACTTTTTGTCATTTAGAAATTGTCAAAACACTTAAAACTTAACTTTTAATCATTAAAAATTGTTAAAGGACTAGTAAACGATGAGAAAACATAAATTCCATAAGGATCCGACAAGAATAAAAGAGTAGCCCTACTTGCTGCGACGTTTTAAAAAAAAAAATTTTGCCCAATCAAAATTAATAATAACTGGAAAAAAAAAATTTCAAAATATTTTTCCTTGTATTTTTTATGATTTTTTGAATGGAGACATCTCAGTATAATTTTGTATGAAAAGTAGGAAAAAGCGGCTAAAATTGTCATTTTTAGCTATTTTCAATAAATCATAAAAAATACAAGGAAAAATATTTTGAAATTTTTTTTTTGCAGTTATTGTTAATTTTGATTGGGGAACAACTTTGCATCAAAACATTTTTGTTTTAAGCCCCAGGAAAAAAGTTTAAAATTTGACTTTCAAAAAAAATTGTCTAATTTTCTAACTTTTCTGAGGGTGCTTAATGGGTTAAGAACATTTTTGTGTCATTTAAACGGAATTGAAGTGCTCTTTCCATAGGTGCCAAAATGTTTATATTATAAGTTCAAAATATGAGTACAGTTAACATTCAAATTTGTGAAAATACTTTTGACTAGGGTTGTATATATAACACCAGTTTACAAAAAAAAATTGATGAAATATACCATGAAGGAAACCTTTGTTTTCCGGTAAGGTACGTCTTTCTGATTCAGAAAAGGGCACTTCCAATTTTTTTTATGGATAAATTTTTTTTTTAAGTGTAAAAAACGTTTTTTACACTTTTGTAATTTCTAACTCGAGTTCTGGCTAACCGATTTGGGCCATCAAAGACTCATTTAACAGGTAATAGAATGCCCTCTAACTTTCTTATACACAGCATTGAGATCCATTCATTAGATTAGTAGCTACATTTCGTCAAAGTTGAAAAAGTTGGAAAAAATGCAAAAATGCTGGCATAAATGGCTTCGCTAAAAATACACGCCTAAAAACCGAAATTAGTTTTAAAGTTTTCTCTGGTAGAAGGTTCTTAGACGAAGAAAACAAGATATTGATCATTGCAATACACCAGCAAATTAATTTGATATGCATTTTTGAAGCTTCCGAAAACGGTGATTTTTTGGCCGTTTACAGCTGTTAACTGGCTCAACAGGGCTCTAACAGGGCTGTAATACCCGTTTTCCCCAACGTAAAAAATCGATATAAAATCGAAACCTTGGTTGTTTTTGGAGTTGATGGTCTTATTAGTTGGCTTAAAGATGTATCTTTAGGAGTTATAAAACTAATTTCGGTTTTTAGGCGTGTATTTTTAACGAAGCCATTTATGCCAGCTTTTTTGCATTTTTTCAAACTTTTTCCACTTTGACGAAGTGTAGCTTCTAAACTAATGAATGGAACTCAATACCGTGTATAAAGAAGTTAGAGGGCAATCTATTACCTGTAAAATGAGGGTTTGATAGCCGCAATCGGTTAATCACAGCTCGAGTTAGAAATTAAAAAAAAATTTATCCATAAAAAAAATTGGAAGTGCCCTTTTCTGAATCAGAAAGACGTACCTTACCGGAAAACAAAGGTTTCCTTCATGGTATATTTCATCAATTTTTTTTTGTAAACTGGTTTAATCACTACTTCACATATTATTACTATATTATTACACTATACACATTACTAGCGATTGTTTTCTAAGATAAAAACATAGATTTCTTCTCAATACACGTACATGCCGAGACAAAAAGCCACCACTAGTAACACAGTTAGGAGCAGATTTGGGCTAAGAAGCGGGTCCAGTCTATCTGAGATAACGGAAACTATGGATTCCGCTAACTCATCAGGGCCAAGCGGTCCCACCGTTAGTAACTCTTCAACTACTACAAGCTAATTATTGGGTTGGCAAGAAAGTCATGTCGTTTTTTTTCAATAATTTCAAAGATGATTTATTTATATCAGGTCTTATAATTAATCAATTATGTATTGGCCGATTTGTTCGACCACTAATGACCATCTCTCGGGCAGCTGCATAATTCCGCGCTCGAAACACTTTTGGTCTTTTCCAACAAAGAATCGAGACAAGTGGTTTTCGACAGCCTCATCTGAACCAAAGTTTTTACCATTCAAAGAGCTTTGAAGAGAGCGAAACAAATGGTAATCTGAAGGTGCTAAGTCCGGACTACAAGGTGGATGTAGCACTTCCCATTTCAGCTCCGTTAATTTTTGCCGAGTGACCAAAGATGTGTGGGGCCTTGCGTTGTCATGGTGAAAGACTATACCCTTGCGATAAGCTAGTGCCGTCTCCTTTTCTTTAATTTTTTCCGCCAAATTGGATAGCTGGCGACAGTACACATCTGAATTGATGGTTTCATTCCGTCCCAGCAGCTCAAAGTGCACTACACCCTTCCAATTCCACCAAACAGACAGCATAACATTCCTCTGATGGATATCGGCCTTTGATGTGGCTTAGGCTGGCTCATCTTTCTTGCTCCATGATATTTTTTGTTGGACATTATTGTAAACAATTCACTGTTCGTCGCCAGTAATGATCCGCTTCAAAAAAGGATCGTTTTTAATCCGTTGCAGCAGAGAATAGCAGATATTGATACGCTTAGTTAGGTGAATTTCCTTTAAGTGATGCGGAACCCAAATATCGAGCTTGCTTACGTAGCCAAGTTTCTTCAAATGGTTTTCAACCGTTGTATGCGACACTGAGCTTCTCTGACATCTCCCGCGTTGAATAACGCCGGTTTTCATCCAGCAAAGCCTGAATTTGTTCGTCAAAAACGGCCGATAGTCGACCAGAACGTGAGGCGTCTTTAACTCCAAAATCTCCAAGCCTGAATTTGGCAAACCAGCGCTGACATTGGTGATCACTCATAACATCTTTACCATACACTTCGCACAATTTTTCGCGAGCTTCGACCGCTTTTTTTCCTTTTCGGAAGTAAAAAAGCCAAATATGCCGAAAATGCTCACTTTGATCCTCCATGTTTAATTTGCTATAGCTTCCACAAATGTTATCGAATAATTACCAAATTTTCATCGATAGTACCTAAGACAATAAGCTTTAAAACGATACTAAAAAGTGTGACCCTGGTGCTCGATTAGTCGTAAATAAATTAGATTAAAAACGATTACTAAAAAAAACGACGTGACTTTCTTGCCAACCCAATAGTTCAACCCCAAGACCGAAATCCCACCAACACCGTGGATTCCGGTAACGCATCAGGGCCAATATGTCCCACCGTTAACAATTCGCTAGCTTCTCCAAACACAGGCTTGAATCTTGAACAACTACTTGCCCTTGTACTTCATCTACCCACCTACGAAGGCCCGCCTAACAATCTTGATAGATTTGTAGGTAGAGTAGAACAACTACTTTTGTTAGCCGGATCAGTGGACCAAGCAACATGCGGACAGTACTTACTTGGAACTATCCGTGACAAAATTATAGGCAGGGCAGACCAAGCGCTGAGTGTTTGCGATGTATTCCTCAGTTGGGATGACATCAAAGCAAACCTCAAGCGACTACACTCTAGCAAGAAAACGGAAGAAATGCTAGTTAGAGAGCTACACAATCTCCCGGACGGACTTAGTATGGGAAAGCTATATTAGCCAGAGAAGCAGACCCTAGTGGACACTCCCTCACGGCCAAACGTGACCAATATGACAGATTGTGCCTGAATACATTTCTAGTCGGACTAAAGGACCCACTTAGGTCAGCCATTAGGAACCAAAGGCCAGAGACAATCGAGAAAGCGTACGAGTACGGGCAGATCGAATTAACGTTCTCTAGAAACTTAAATAAACACCAAGAAAAACGACGACGCGACGGCTCGGTATACAGGAATCAAGTTAAGACCTTCAACCACCAGGAGAGGAACAACCATAATCAAAGCGGACCCCTATGTAACATCAATGATGAGGCAAATTTTTTACTAGAAGCCTCGGGAAGCCAGTCGGTTACATAAACAAGAAGACTCACGGATCTTCCTTGCCATTTGTTTTCCTATCACCAAACTCCATGGTGTCGAACCCTCTTAAATTCCTAATAGACACTGGATCTACCTACTCATTTATTAATCCAGCACTTATTAATAAATACCACATCAAAAAACTAAACTCTGATATTAATATCCACACTGTACTCAGTACATTCCAAATTGGGAAATATACAGATGGAATAAATTTCAAACAATTCGAAGAAATGCCAAATTTTAAGTTCTTACTGTTCAATTTCCACCCCCACTTCAATGGTCTCCTAGGCATGGATTTCCTATCCGGCCTAAATGCGAACATAAACCTTGCCGACTCCATACTAGAAACACCAGAAACCGCCATCCCAATTCTCACAAGGGCTAACCCTGTAGACTCATTACATACCGTGCCACAATATACGAAAATGCGATTACCGCTCCCAGTAAATTTCATGGAGGGAGACTTTATTTACGAAACCACGAATTTGGATAATCAAATTTCCATAACAGGCGGCTTATACACCGCAATCGCAGGATCCGCTTATTTCGAAGTCTGCAATAACTCAGACCAGATTCAAACACTGTACCTTGAAGAACCGTTACAGGCAGAAGAGTTCTCTCCACGAACTCACCAATACTTAAACTGCATGTGCGCAGCAATAGATACAGAACGACCAGGCGACCAACAATTAAACATTCAGGTGAAACACCTTATCAACGAAGAAAAACCACAAATACTTAAACTATGCAAGTCGTTCAAAAAACTCTTTCACGACGAAAACAATCAACTAACGTTCTCGAACGCAGACAAACACTCTATACCCACAACAGATAACATTCCGATTCACACAAAATCTTACCGTTACCCATTTGTACATAAAGACGAAGTTCGAAAATAAATTTCAAAAATGCTCGAACAAAACATTATTGTAAAACAAAACATTATCGTACCTAAGAAAAGTGATATCGATTTTCGAAAATTAAATGAGAAAACTGTCTCTGATAGATACCCTATCCCGAACATTGCAGATATACTAGACAGCATAGGAAAGACCATGTATTTCACAACATTAGACTTGGCAAGTGGCTTCCACCAAATTCAAATGAACCCACACGACGCAAGCAAGACGGCATTAACCGTGGAAAATGGGCATTATGAGTTCACGAGGATGCCCTTCGGTCTCAAAAACGCCCCTGCCACGTTCCAACGCGTTATGGATAACGTCTTAGGTGACTTAGTCGGGGACGTCTGTCTCGTCTATCTCGACGACATAATAGTATTCTCACCCTCACTGCAAAAACATATAGCAGATATTAAATCTGTATTCACAAAACTCCAAAACGCAAATCTAAAAATCCAACCGAGCAAGTGTAACTTTTTAAGGAAGGAAATCGACTTCCTTGGCCACATCGTCACCCAAGAAGGAGTCAAACCAAACCCACTTAAACTTCAAGACATCAAGGACTTCCCATGCCCAAAGACAACTCGGGAAATTAAGTCATTTTTAGGACTTTTAGGGTATTACATGAAATTTATAAAAGACTTTGCGAAAATAACTAAACCCATAACGAGACAGTTAAAAGGAAAGAAATCAATAATAATAGATGAGGAATTTAAACAAGCAGTCGAAACGTCAAAAGATCTTCTTTGTAATGATCCCATACTCATATACCCTGATTTCAACAAACCGTTCACGTTGACTACAGACGCAAGTAATTATGCAATAGGCTCTGTGTTGTCACAAGGCCCAGACACTAATGACAGACCAATATCCTTTGCTAGCAGGACACTATCGGACACGGAAATACGCTATTCTACGATAGAGAAAGAAATGCTTGCTATCATTTGGTCTGTAGGTCATTTTAGACCATACCTCTTCGGGCGTAGATTCAAAATAGTCATGGACCATAAGCCATTAATCTGGCTAGAAAATCTGAAAGGCCAGAATCCAAAACTACTTCGATGGAAAACTATCCTGGCCGCTTAAAAAAGAGTCGCAAAACGTAGTCGCTGACGCACTCAGCAGAATTGAGCCAAACTTGAATATAAACGAAGACCCACAAGGTATAACAATCGCTTCACAACCACTAAATCACTTTAATAATCAAATAATATTTCGTACCGGATCAACATAGTCAAAACAAGTAGAAACACCATTTGCCCATAAATAAAGACACATAATAACAGAACCCTTGCATACTTTCGACTCTGTAACAAACACCCTTCAATCAATCCTGAAACCGAATAAAACATTCGCAATACTTGCGCCAAATCATATTTTCAAAACAAGAGAGAACGCTATAGTCGGGTTGGTGTCCCGACTATCTAATACCCGTCACTCGGCTAAAGAGCGTGCGAGGGAGATGGAGATATAAACTTTGATGAGCCATAACTTTTTAGCGAATGGTCCGATTTAAAAAATTTCTTCTACATTTCGATACGTATTTATAAGCACAACAAACCTGCATTTTTACTTTTCCGAAATATTTAAATTTTTAAAATCGTATATTAAGTATTGTGGGCGTTAGAAGGGGCGTGGCACCTTCTTGAAATAAACTTGCGCTGCGTAGGAACTCCAAGAATCTTCATGCCAAATACCAATCCTCTAGCTTTTATAGTTTCCGAGATCTCAGCGTTCATACGGACGGACAGACGGACAGACGGACAGACAGACATGGCTAGATCGACTCGGCTAGTGACCCTGATCAAGAATATATATACTTTATGGGGTCGGAAACGCTTCCTTCTAGCTGTTACATACTTTTGCACGAATACACTATACCCTTTTACTCTACGAGTAACGGGTATAATAATAAAAGAATCTTATAATAACTATTTCTTCGAAAATTACTTATTCAAAATTTCACGCTGCAAAATATGGCTAACAGAAATAGCTAGTCCCTATGACCAGGAAATCAAAATTCGTGAATACCACTTTAACACCAATCATAGGGGGATAGATGAAACATATAACAATCTAAAAAGGGACATTTATTTTCCGCATTTAAAAGACATTATCACAAAAATTATAACAAATTGTGATACCTGTTTAACCCTCAAGTACGATAGATACCCTCATAGACCATTGATGCAAACCCCAACCGCCACGGAGGGACCATTGGCGGTCGTCCATATAGACTTATATTTTATTAACAATACTTGTGACCTTACCATTATCGACAAATTCTTCAAGCTAGCGCAAGCCTACCCTGTTAGCAATAGGAATTCAATAAAAATCGCCGATGCCCTATTACAATTCATAAGTCACTACGGCGTACCAAAGGAAATAGTTTTCGACCAGAGTGCGGAATTTTCGGGCAGTCTATTCAACGACCTCATAACCCAATTCCAAATAACATCTCATAAAACATCATTCCAACAATCAACGGGCAACGCTTCGGTTGAAAGACTGCATTCTACCTTAACCGAAGTATACAGAATATTCATGAAAAAAAGAAAGGAAGCACGCCTAGAATGCGGACATGACCAAATACTAGCAGAAGCAGTTGCAACATATAACAATGCAATACACTCCAGCACTTACTATACCCCTTTCGAACTATTCCACGGAAGAACTGATATATTCAACAAAATAGTAACATGCGACAATCACCACGACTACCTTAACAAGTTAAACGAATTTAGAAAAGACATATACCCAAAAGTGCAAGAACATTTAAACGCGACCACAGAAAGAAGATTGGCTAAATTAAACGAGGACAGAGAGACACCAGTCCAAGTCGAGCCTAAAGATACGGTATTTAGAAAAGAAAACCGTAGGAACAAGACGACACCGAGATTTTCACTACACAAAGTAGATAGAGACAATGGCGTCACATTGGTAACAACTAAAGGTCAAAAGTTACACAAACGTTAAGAAATTTACAAACATTGGATCACCTGCAACAAATACTAACACCGACACATAATTGTCAAGTCCTACGAAATAAAATCAAACAAGTAGAAGCAAAAGAATGTACACAACGTAGTTGATAGCCCCAGTAAACTAAACATTATCACAAAATTGTTATTCAATAAGAAACAAATTCAACATAACAACGTAACGCTAGAACTCAATAAACACTTTTTTTTTTAATTATATACATTCATATACCTTTAACACGAAACTCATGTTTAACATTAAGATAAACATTTTTGAAACAAATTGTTAAATTCAAAATTCGTCGGAGAGTGGCGTACACCAAAAACACCTCGCCTAGCCACCTTTCTCCGATCCGGCCATTACCCCTTTATGGCCTTCTCTTCGAACTAGGGGGGAAGGAGTTAACATGCCCCTCTCACCGGCCACAGGGAAACAACACAGAAGCGACAACTACAAGCCTAGCCCTGGGACAACAATAAGGATTGCCATCATTCAAAAACCAGGGCACACACTTTGATATAATAAACGAGCATTATTATTATTTGGGACTCCAAGCAACACAGTCGTTTGATTCGCAGGCTTTATTACTGCATTTTCTAAAGGGATTACTCGCATACATATGAGACCTCCTCTACTCCCTCGGTCACAGGACGATAACTCTGGCGTCTGTTTGGAGTACAAACGTTTTGCTGAAATCTGGGCATGCCAGGATTGGGTCAGCGACTAGTCTGGCCGTGACGGCTTCGAACGCTTGCTGGTGATCGTCCGTCCATTCCCATGGCTTTCTTTCGGAGGAGTGCGTTCAAGGGTTGCACTATGGGGGCGAAGTCTGGTACGAATCGCCTATACCATGATGACACCCCTAGATACTGGCGCAGCTCCTTCACGTTTGCCGGTGGTTTAAGCTAAGCTATAGCCGAGACCTTCTCCTGGTCCGTCTCGATGCCTTGGTCTGTAATTCAATGCCCTAAATATTGCAACTCCTTCCTGAAAAATTTACACTTATCAGCATTTACTTTCAGGTTTGCTGCCCGCAGTCTCCTGAACACCTCTTTTAGGTTCTGCATGTGTTCCTTTATGGTCCGTCCGATGACGATAATATCGTCTTGATACGCAAAGGCGTGCGGCATCATGTCTGGCTCAATGACCTGGTCCAATGCTTTTTCGCATGTCGCCGATGCCGAGTGTAGTCCGAACGGCATGACTCTCCATTGGAATAGACCTTTTCCAGGGACTGTGAAGGCTGTGTACTGTCTGCCGTCCGCCTCCAACGGTATCTGCCAGTACCCGTCAGCCGTATACAGCCTTTTTAGAGCAGCTCGTCGATTTTGGCGTTGATTTCTCCTTGCATCTTGGGATTCTTTGGATAATACCTTTGTTTGACCGGCTGATCATCTTTCATGGTGATTTTGTGCACGGCTACGGTCGACGTTCCTCGTATATCCTCCAAATCTGCCAATTCTGTTTTTAGGAATTTACCTATGTCCTCTTCTGTGAATTCTTTTGGCGTTTCCGTGACCGCGACGGACAGTCTTTCCTCTGTGCAGCCTTGTTTCCTGTCTCTTGGTGGTATTGCCACCCTAAGTCCAGCGCATTCCATTTTCGCTCCTATTGTGGTGAGAAAATTCAATCCCAGCACCAGGGCGTCTATGATTCCGGGATGGATTAGCAACTGTATTATTACAGTTCTCGTGCCGAGTCCTATCCCTACTTCCAGATGCCAGGTGATGCTCCCGCACCGTCCGTCTGCCATCCGTACTTGCCTCGTCGCGGGCATGACCTGTCCTGCCGCCTGCAGCCTGTCGGCCAACTCCTCGCTTATAAAGCTAGCCATGGCGCCGGTGTCCACCGTGGCCTTCAGTCTCTTCCCGGCTAAGAGCACTGTGGCGGACAATTGCATTACTTTCGCCTTCAGGTTGCCCATTAAACATGAGGGGCAATGCTTCGCGAACCCTAGTTGCCTCTCGGCGGCTGGGTTCGCTGGGCATTTCCCAATCACGGGCAGCAATTCATTCACGATGCCTATTTTCCCGCATTTCCAGCAGAACAGCACCGGGCGGTTTCGGCACTCTGTTGCCCAGTGCTCCTGGCTTACACATCTTCGGCATGCCGTCGCCGGGTTTCATATGTAGCCTCTCCTTCCGCCATCCGTTCTTTGGTCCCGTGGACCTCACCTCCAGGGGGTATCTGTATCGTCCTCGAACCTTCTGCAGATTGCACCTTGCTCCCTTCGAGCGGCTGCTGGGTGTGCGAACTCTCTCCGTGCTGTTCCCGGGTGTTGGAAGGTCCTTGCACTAGTAAAGACAAATAAATATCCGCAGTGCCGGTGTGCTGTTCTCGATTATCCTTTCTAGGACCTCCCTTCGGTACGTACCCAGTGGCCGCATCAAGGTCTGCATGTCTACCATGTAGTCTTTAAAAGTCTCACTGATCCGCTAACTTCACCATGAAGCCCCTGGGTAGGAAGAATTCCTGGAAGCTCCGGGTGTAGTCTCCCCAGGTTTCCCAGAATCGGTTGTTGGCGATAAACAATTTTAGGGCTCTTGCCTGCAGAAATTCCGGCACCGCTCTAGGGATTTGATCGAATTCCAGGGGTTTCTCGTGGCCGTCGTACCTGAAGTTCCATTCTCGCACTTGCTTCGCCACCTTGGCGTAGTCCAGTACTTCTGCTTTGGCCCTGTTATTCCTGTCTCTTTGAGTGGAGTTTCTTCGCCTTTCCCGACTGTTCTCCCTTTGTGTTGAGTTTTGTCTCTCCTGGTTACCGGCGTCCATGAGGCTTTGGACGTCTAAACTGCTCACCAAACCTTCGTGTTTGTGAGTTTCACATCGGGAGTCTTCTTTCCGTAGTTCCTTTCCAGCGCCTCGAGGATGGCAACTGTCTCCGGTTCTTGACTCGTGCGGTCTATGAATTCCGACAGTGCCTTTCTTATGTCATCCACGAGACCCTCCAGCTTGATTCCAAGGGCGGCTGCGATGGCTGGAAAGTCATCCTTTTTAAGGTTGTACAGCCACGACTTACCCATCTTCTTCTTGATTCCTTGATCAGGACAATCACGCTTGGGCGCCAGATGTAACGAACTGTTTTAACTGTTTGATCGCTACGTAAACGTCGCGACTAGCTCAGAGATATTGTGTGTTCGTCCAACCAAATTTGTATTGCGTGACTGCCCGTGACCCAAGAAAATGCAAGATATCCGATTGGGACAAATCGGAAGACTTTATTCAGTTTTACTTTTCGCTGGTATTGGTTTCTTCTTCAGCTGGCTGTTGCGGATCGCCTGGTCGGCGACGTGCCTTCCTCGGCTGAAGATCTCTGCGTGCGTTTCTCGGCGGCGCTCCTCGACGGCGTCGCTGCTCTCCGGCTTTCTGCGTGCTCCTCGTTGACTTCTGCGGCGTCTCTTCTCAGCGGCGTCCCTCCAGTTCCACCCGGCTTGTAGGACTCAAAAGGTCTGCACAATCTTCCTTTAGGGTCCAACCAGAATGCTCGTGAGAACACCTGTATCGCCGTAATCCCTGAGGTCGGTCTGGCTCTAGCCTGAGAGACAAGTGTCCCGACAGGTCAAATCCGGGGATTCAGCCTCGTCGTCAGTTCACCGTAACCCCGACGTCTGGCACAAACTCTTGATCCGCACTCACCTTACCGGTAGCCCGTCCTTCTCTCGTCCTTCTCTCGTCCTGCTCTCGTCCTGATTCAATCTCTGCGTCCAGCAGATCTCACCGTTGCAGTCTCTTGATCTTGATCTGGGTGTAGAGCACTCGGTTGTAACGGTACTCTCACGGCCACGCACTTGATAAAATCTTCGCACTTGTATTCTTGATCTCATAGTAACTTGTCGCACGTATACTTCCGCTCGCGTATCTTGGTTGACTGTCTTGAGCTGCGCCTGCGCCGTCCCTTTTATAGGTAGCGGCGGTGTCCCGTTATTTCCCCTTTTGCACACGGCTCGCTAGGGTCCAATGTCCAAGTATGTCCCGTTAGTTCCCTTTGCACACGGCACGCATCGGGTCCAAAGTCCAAGATGTCCCGTTAGTTTACGGTGCATCCTCTTTGTGCCGGTTCAAAGTCCACGGATTTACCGTTCGACCTCTTTGCCCTTTGGCGGCCAGGGTCCAAGGTCCGGCGCGGTCCCGTATTTCACGGTCTCTCCGCTTTGGCTGGGTTCAAGGTCCAGTATTTACCGGTGGACCTCGGATTGTGCCACATTCTTGCTGCCTTCGCTGTTGCTAGGGGCTCTCCTGCCTCGAGTTTCTTGGGGAGTTTTAAGACTCCTCACGGGGTATATAAACTTCGGCTGGCCGAAGCTAACTTTCATTCTTTATAACGAAATACTATGTCATTGTATTTAGTATTTCATACAAGCAACCAGAAACTGAATTTCGGCCAGCCAAAGCTCACTATGCCCTCTCGGCAGATCATGTCCGTATTTTTTTAAAGGCTTGTGAGTGTCGACTGACGATCATTCCTGTTGACTAACAAAATCGTTAAATCTGCATTGACTTACGTGCATATGTTACCAACATTACTATGTCTTAGATGCTTTTGTGTTATTCACAAACTTAACCTAAAATTGGCTAGTCAACACATGCCGTAGCGAGTGTAGCGTCTGCCGACTGGAGCTGTCAATGAGAAACTTTTTGTCGTTTTGTATGGGAAAATTAGGTATTGCGAAAAACCTTTGGCCGGGCCCCTCTTTTTTTTTGGATCTTCTTCATGAAGAATTAAACTTAATTTTAAAATGGTTTTGAACTCAGTAGCTGGTGAAGAACATTGAAAAAAATACACTGAACAAAATTTTTATTTTTTTTTTAGAAAACTACATTTTTAAAAGTTTTCATATTTTTGTATGAAAAGTTAATACAATTCTTGATCGATTAGTGAAAACATCATAAAGATATCTCAAACCGTTCCGAAGATATACAATAATTACTGAGTGCAATTTTTTCGAAAAAGTGGCAAAAATGCCATCTTGTGACCCCTATAACTCCGTTGCAACTCAAAATTTCGCAAAACCGTTCAAATGGAGTTCTTATTTTGTCGTTGTGAACAGGAAAAGCCAGCAAGTTCGATAAATATCGGACCTTCGGATCAGGGGTGGCCCACTTGGCAGATTTTGACTCTTTGGCATTAATTTTTTGATCCTTCGTATGGCAGCTATATAATATAGCCGTCAAATTTTTGTTAAATTTAATTCGAAATTGTTAAATGTTAAGAAAAGCTATATCCCAGAGAACAAGAGTAGGTAATAAAAATCAACAAAGACATCATTTTATTTCTATTAATTTCTATTTAATTTTCCGACCGTTCCTATGGCAGCTATATGATATAGTGATCCGATTTTTTAAAAATTTATTTCGAAATTCAGATATATTCAAAAAATAATATTCCCAAGAAACTTCTTATTTATTTATTTATTACTATCTAACCCGGAGCGACTTCGTTCGCTTAAAATTAGTTTGGAGTACGGTTGTCAGGACTTTCTTATTGGCGCGTTTTTTGGAAAACCTTTGTGTAAACAACCTTTTTAGAAGATCCTTCAGGAGCGAGAATCAGAAGGCTTGTGGCGAAAGTAGTTCATTTTTATACTTTCTATCAGTTACAATGTTATCAATGCAATTTTAATTTGCACACAAATATGTATACGTGTTTGTAAATTGATATTGGTTGTTTTAAAATTTTTTGTTTCGAATGAAATTTTAAGGTCTCTTTCTGACAGGTTCGTATGGGGTCAGTATGTGAGTGGTTTTTTTCTAACAACAAGCACAAGTGAGACCTTTTTTTACAAAGCAGAGCTTGTAGAATTAGCTCGTGTTTCCCATTAAGCAGTATTTTGTTGTAGTCTTCGGAAAATCCAAGTAACAGTTTCAACGGCACTCAAAAATTAAAGTTTCCATTTCCAATTTTTCAAAAATCAAAAAAACGGTTTTATTGGTATAAGAAATCCAATAAAATGTCCTCATGAAAACGCTTTAAACGAAATTAAAGCATACAATGAACAATAGATTCCATAAATAACACTAGTTTACAAAAAAAAATCGACGTCACCCTAATTGAAGACAACCTTAATTTTCTGGTAAAGAACATCTCCCTGATTAAGAAATGGGCACTTATAATTTTTTTATGATGTCAATTTTTTTAAGTGTAAAAAACTTTTTTGGCCCTTTTTTTTTTTTTTTTTTTTTTGGTGGTCAAATTTTTTTTTGTTTTTAGATTTTAGACTTATTTTACAGGTAATAGAATGACCTTTGACTTTCTTATACACAGCATTGAGTTCCAGTCATTAGTTTAGAAGCTACACCGCGTCAAAGTCTAAGTAAAGGGAAAAATTCAATTTGGACCGGCAATCATTAAAAATACACGGCTAAAAATCGAAATTAGTTTTATAACTTCTTCTGGTAGATTATTCTTACACTGTAGAAATAAGTCTAATGATCATTAGAATCCACCAGCAAAAATCGGTTTACCAGAACAAAAGATAGAAAATAAAAAAGGGCCAAAAACGTTTTTTACACTTAAAAAAAATTGACATCATAAAATAAATTATAAGTGCCCATTTCTTAATCAGGGAGATGTTCTTTACCAGAAAATTAAGGTTGTCTTCAATTAGGGTGATGTCGATTTTTTTTTGTAAACTAGTGTAATTAAAATTAGTTCCATTGATGATTTAATTCTCAGAATTGTTTTTCCATCAGAGAAATCTCTAAAATTTTGGGATTTTCAACTTTGGTGTCGAATTCCAAAGACATGGTCAATGGTTCACGATGGGAACTATTTTTTTGTAGTGCCGTGTTGTATTGAGAGTAGCTCCTAGCGAAAATAACAAAGGTAAGTTCAATTGAAAGGGATTACTGTAATGAGGAAAACAACCTTCACGTTTGAGTTCTGTATTAAAACTGATTTTATTTTTCTAAGTCTTCGCTTACGTAACTAACATGAAATTTGTATAATATACTTATCTATGGTCTACGCAGAGACCACATCTGTTTGCCTGAGCGGGAGCCTTATCAACGGTCTCCCGCTTGTACGACCCTTCGTACAGTGCGAAAACTATATTTATGGTCAGGCTCGAGTGGCCTGTACTTAAAATTACAATTGTTCGGCACTGCACCCTTGTAGGTTTTAAGTTACAGATCATTATTTACGGCTCTGTATAGATTTAAATATTGACATAAACAGAGCTCGTAAAATCTTAAATTTATGACATTTTGTGTTCTTTTTGAACATTCTGCCAAGGGCCGGCAAGGTGAGGTCTACAGGATATTAATTTGTAAATTATTTTCGTTAACAATGCAAATATAAAATTAGTGGACTGTATTGTTCTTTGATTCGATATATTTTTT
>JBAMCJ010004047.1:0-111437 GCA_037075205.1 Drosophila prostipennis
TTATGTCGCCATCCCCAAATAATCGAGTAATCGGGAAAACCAGGGATATCAGCTGTTTCGTGTCCAGTGTTGGGCAACGTCAAAATTGGAGTCGGTTGGGGCGAATTCGAATTCAAATGGGACGAATGTCGGTCAAAGGGAGAAGGAGCCCGTAATCGGCATAGGGTTGACGGAAGACAAATGGCCGACACGAGATCAGTCCAGATTCAGTGTCGGCGGCGCGCAGTCGCACGGGTTATTCGTCAAAACAAATCCCCTTAAGCAGTCGCGGTACGAGGGTGGCCATCAGTGCCCCACAGTTTTTGTAATCTTAAATAACGAACGCTGGCTAAATTAAAAAGGAGTGATCCCCGAGTTAAAATAATTTTTTCGACGGTCGCCGACGCGCAAAAGGACGGTCTCCGAAGCCGGACTGGCCAAGACCCTGAAGTGAGTCCGTTCTATAGTAGTGGGGGACGAAGATAGGCAATGAGGAACCCCGTTTCAGGCCAGCCAAGACGAGACGTGGTGGCCAGGTTCCGCTACTGGGAGCCTGGCCAATAACTTTTTACGGGCATCCCGGATTTGCTGAGGGTTATGTAATCGTCAGATCCCGTGCTGCCAGCCGCTACAAGCCAGCTGATCTCTAACCTGAACTACTACGCCACGAGAAATATCCCTCGAGGGGCACCGACTTCACGGGAGAGGCGTAATCCTATCGAGCATTCAGCGGAGGAGCTCGTGAGCGACGGAGCAGCACGTGGCGAAGTTACATCACCGACTCGAGCTGGAAGAGATCGGCGGCTTAACATCAAAAGACTGAGATTTTATATTTTATGTCGTGTCGTCCATTAGTTTAATAATTTATTTATTTATTTCATTATTTATTCATTTATCGTAAAATTTGGGAGAGGAATTTTCATTAATAACTATACTTATTATTGCACATACTTATTATCACTTATACATATTATTGCACATACTTATTATTGCTTATAATATTACATATTATTGCACATGTTTTAACACCAATTTATCACACCATATTTACATATTATTTATTCACTTATTTATTTATCTAGTATTGTCAAAATTAGTTGAATTATCCCAGTTATGCTCACTTCTTGTTTTTTTTGCACTGATATCTTTGCTCTAGTATTACTTTCACTTATTGCTCTTTCTGAGCGAGTCTTGAGGGTTTTTAATTGCCCCATTTTCACAAAACAAAGAAAACCAAAACACTAGCCGCAATTGTCGTGCGGAATACTTTGTCTAATCCTACGGGGAAGCCAATCCAGTGGTCGCATCGTGCAGGTCGCCTGTCGTTGAAGTCTGGGATCCACCAAGAGAGCTCTTTAGGTAGGGACCGAGAAAGCAGACATCCTATTAATTCATACCAATCCCTGATTGAGATTATTGCAACCGGCGGGCGGTGGTTTATGGGTTCCCTTACGGGAAGCTGAACAGAGTCTGTGAAATAGAATTAAGTGAATAAATTGTGATAATATGAATATGGAATAACTCATCTTTTAGAGGGGGAGGGAACATGTAGACTGTCCTAAAATTTCCTGCGGTGACCGGTCTTAGGGGCAGTCGGAGACACCTACGACTGCTACGGTTGGGTGGGAGCGCTGAGGCTTCGGGTTTAATATCCGAAAGCCCAAGATGTGTCCGAAGACGTCCTGTGAACTGGAATAGATTAAATGGGTGGGTTAGTTTCGTTGTATATATATGTTTTGTGGTCTTGTAGCTGTTCTTCAATGTTTTGGCCAGTTGCAAGACCATATGTTTGTTGCTGCGTGTAGTGTTGCAAAGTGCAGACTTCTGTTTGTGTATTGTTGCGTGTGTGTGGGCAGGGTTGGAGTACCCACACCCCAAGTGCTCTGAGCTAGCCGGCGCTGCCCACTCGCGGACACACGTAGTCCTATTTTGGGACATAACAATAATGGCGTCTGACCGGTAGACGAACAGCAGAAAGATCTGTGGAAAGAAGAGAAATAAAGATAAGATTACTTACCTTGCTTCCTGCTCGACGACATCAGCTAGTCCAAGCAGACTGGAAGATTTGCGATCGAGGCAGAGGAGCAACAGTCGGGAGGACGTAAAAGGACATCCTTTTTCTTCAGACGTATCGCCAACATAGCTAAAATCCGGAGTCCGGAGTCTCTTAAGAAAAAGAGTCTTTGAAGCTTCCGGATGATTCCTTGGTGTCCTTGACTGGTTTTAATGGCGGTTGAGATGCACCGAGAAGTCAAAGGAATGATGGCGGGTGAAGAAAGATGGATTTCCGCCAAGTAAAATGACACCCTTGACTCCCAAACTTCGACTAAGTCGAAGTTGGAAAGAGTCGACTTTGTCATTGTTTTGCGTTAAATTGTACTTTCATGTTCTAGGGTCCAGGACAGTCCATTAGGAAAATAGCGCCGCGGATCAGTTCACCGTGCAGGATGGGATAGTTTATAGTAGTTCTCTCCCTTTCTGTTCCTGAAAGAAAAATTCCAAATTAATAATTGTTTTTTTTTGAAGAAATAAATAATCTATTTAAAATGAACAAAAACGGAAATAATATGGCAGAAGGCGGGAACCTCACGACCCCTATAGCAAGACCAGGATCATTTACTTGTCCCCCATTACAACACATGCCATTTCATGCTCAAAACAGGGTGGGAAACCCAAAAAGATTGGAGCTGGGCGAATAATTCCACTCCATTACCGACTTTTTCAAACATCCAGTTAGATCCGATCGTGGAACAGTATAGCCTCGAAGGAGCAGACAACCAAGGCCAGAGTAGTGATCTAAGGAACTTTGTGATAGATTCCCAGAACCAGTTTCGGGTTGAAATGCAAAGGTTCATCAGCGACAAAATTGATAAAAATATCAAAGACGGGTTTGCTGAGTTGTTGAGGCAGGTCGAAAGGAAGACATCTCTATCGGGGGGTTCAGAAACATCGACAGGAGCTCAGGGACTCCCTGCGGGCGGTCATCTTGGAACTCATCAACCTGGGAATCAGCCGACAATACCTAACCGATTCAGGAATGACCCGGGAGTAAATCCTGGTCCATTTGGACAACATCAGCAAATTGGTCCGTCGAACTACTACCAGCCGAATCTACAACAGCAAAGGTTGCATTTCCGATCAGGCTCCTCTTCCAGTGGAAGCAATCAACCCAGAGACACGGAAGGTCGTCAAGAGGCTGTTCGGCGGAATCCTGAGGGCTACGGGCATTCTCAACGAGGACACTGTGTCCCAGTACATAAATGGGGTATACAGTTCTCCGGCAACTCTGATGGGATGAGCGCAGAAGAATTTATATTCCGAGTCGAGCACTTAAGGCAGCATTATGGGACTTCTTGGGCAGATCTTATCCGTAACTTTCACCGCCTGGTGGTCGACGGTGCGGCGGAATGGTATTGGTTGCTGGTCCGTACCAACAATATAGCGACCTGGACGGATTTGCGGACAGCAATCGAGCGGCGGTATAGCGACACTAGATGCGACTATGAGAGGATACAGGACCTGAGCGAGCGGAGACAAATGCCAGGAGAGTCTCTGGATTCGTTCTTTCACACAATGCGAAGGCTGAGGGCTGCGGTGCGGTTACCCATTACGGAAGAATGGATGATCAAGACCGTGAAACGTAATCTGTGCGAGCCATTGAAGCAGTACGTGTTCCCAATCCGGGCATATACCTTGGAGCACCTCAGAGACGAGTGTCGGGACGCTGAAAGAGCTTTCGCGGAGGAAGTGGGACGAGCCAGACAGACACAACGAACGGTACCCCCCAAGCGACAAGAATTTCGAGGACAAAGGGTAGACGAAGTCCAGTACGGCAGTATTCCAGACCAGAATTTCCAACCAGTAGTCGAAGATAAAAGCGAGGGAGGACTAGTAGATGCCATCCAATCTGTCAGCCAGCGGAAAGCCGTGGTATGTTGGAACTGCAAACAAGCCGGGCACGTCTACAAGCAATGTGAGATACCACAAAAGTCGTATTTCTGTTTTAGATGTGGTCGAGCCGACACGTTGACGCCGAAATGCCCAAATTGTAACCCGGGAAACTCGAAGGGGAACGTGATGAACCCAGTGGAGTTGCGTTCCGGACGGGAGTCGGTCGGCGTGACCCAAATGACCCAGAGCCGTGCAAAGTAAGCGCAGGATCAAGGGTGGAATGGCGAGGCAGACTGGCTATACCACTGGAGGAGAGATGGCGGAGATACAAGGAGGCCCGGGAGCGCATTTTTAAGGACCACCAACTGGAGGGAATGACAGCGGCGACCAGACGGATTCACAAAGCTAGGCAACGCTTCAAGAAAAGGAAAATGGAAAGGCAGGAGGTCCGTCAAACGATATGCGCAAATAGAATCCTTTAAGAATCTCAACGACGATCCGAGACCCTACGCGACAGTGACCATAGCCGATCAGGAGATCCAAGGACTGCTGGATTCTGGAGCTTCCATTAGCGTTTTGGGTACCGGTTGCCAGGAGTTGGTGGATCGACTCGGATTAGATTGGTTGCCGTACAGAGGAAACGTGAAGACAGCGAACGGCGAAGATCAAACGATACTAGGCAAGGTTATCGTAAGAGTGGGTTTCCGGGAACGAGAGGCCAACATATGTTTTTATCTGTGTCCGGCATTAAAGCAACAATTATATTTGGGAGTCGACTTTTGGAAGGAGTTCAATATTGCTCCAGAACTATTTGGAGGCGGTGTCGAGGAATTGCTAGAGTCGAAATCAACGGAAGTTGTAACGGTTGAACCCGAGTGTCATCAACTAACGAAGTCCCAGGAATCCCGACTCGCTAAAGTCCGAGAAGCTTTTCTGTCTTACGAAAAGGTTGGATTGGGACGAACTAAACTTCTAAAACACAAGATAGAACTGGAGGAGGGAGCTGTACCGGTGAAATCAAGGCACTATCCGATGTCTCCGGCGAAACAGGCGGCGGTCTATGCTGAAGTTGACGAGATGTTGCGGCTGGGCGTAATCGAGGAAAGTGAGAGTGCCTGGAACAACCCTGTGACGTTGGTCATGAAGCCTGGGAAAAATAGGCTTTGCTTGGATGCGCGTAGGGTGAACAAGGTGACAAAGAAGGACGCGTATCCGCTTCAAAACATAGATGGAATCTTAAGCAGAATTGCCTCAACCATATTCATCAGCAGCGTCGATCTAAAACATGCATACTGGCAAATCGAGCTGGAGGAAGAGAGTCGACCGATCACAGCATTTACTGTCCCTGGAAGACCCTTGTATCAATTCGTCGTGATGCCCTTTGGACTATGTAACGCGGGTCAAAGTCTGTGTCGTCTGATGGATAAGGTCATTCCATCCAAACTGCGGGAGAAAGTCTTTGTTTATCTCGACGATCTACTGATAGTAACCGCAGACTTTGAGTCACATCTGTCCATTTTGAGCGAAGTAGGAGAATGTTTGAGAGCAGCAGGACTCACAATAGGGTTGCAAAAGTCACATTTCTGCTTCAAAGAATTGCGATATCTGGGTTTCGTGATTGGCGGAGGGGAATTAAGAACAGATCCCAAGAAGGTAGAAGCTATTCGAAAACTGAACAATCCCCGTAATCCGCGCGAGGTTCGAAGTTTGTTGGGTACAGCGGGATGGTACCGCAGGTTCATCCGTAATTTCGCAGAAATTTCCGCCCCCTTAACAGACACTTTGAAGAAGAATGGGAAATTCCACCTAACCCCCGCGGCTCAGCAAGCCATAGAAACTTTAAAAACCGCGCTCATGACGGCACCCGTGTTGAACCATCCGGATTTCACACGCCGCTTTTACATACAATGCGATGCTTCCGACACGGGAGTTGGGGCTGTTCTATTCCAGCTGGATGATCAGGGAAACGAAAGACCTATTGAATATTTCTCACAGAAGCTGAACAAATGCCAAAAGAATTACAGCGTCACAGAAAAGGAGTGTCTGGCGGCTATCCTCGGAGTGAAACGATTCAGACCGTACGTCGAAATGATGCCCTTTACCATCATAACAGATCACGCCAGTCTGAAGTGGTTAATGTCACTAAAGGATCTGGATGGTCGGCTTGCTCGGTGGTCATTAAAACTGCAGATCTATGACTTTGCTATAGAGCACAGGAAGGGCTCAGAGAACGTGGTAGCTGACACTCTCTCTAGGATGATAGAGTCAATTGACCTGGAACCCTTGCTAGGGTTCGAAACGACAGAATTCGAGTCTCCAGAGTACGCGGAGCTGAGAAAGGAGGTCGTAGATCATGGGGAACGTTTCCCAGATCTCTTCGTGGATGGGGAATACGTATTTCTGCGGTCCAAACGAGACGACGACAAAGCTGAGATGGGGGAATACTCCTGGAAACTGTGGATACCGCCTAGCCTCACGAGCACTCTGATAGAGCAGGCGCATAACCCGAAAAATAGAGCACATGGGGGAATGGCGAAAACTCTGAGTTGGCTGCGTCAGAGATTTCACTGGCCGGGAATGGTAAGCCAAGTCCGAGCGTACGTTAGGGACTGTGCGGTGTGCAAAGAAACCAAACCGACGAATTGCGGCCCTAAACCCGAGATTGGCGCAGAAACAGTAACCGTCAGGCCATTCCAGAAAATTTATATTGATTTTCTGGGAAAGTATCCCAGGTCGCGAGGAGGGAATTCTTATGTGTTCGTAGTGGTCGATCACTTCTCGAAGTTCACGTTCCTTAAGGGCATGAGGGAGGCAACCTCTGCAGGAGTAATCCGATTTTTAAGGCAGGAGGTGTTTAATAAATTTGGGGTTCCGGAATTGTTACATTCTGACAACGGGAAGCAATTTGTCTCCAAACAATTTACGGAATTTCTAAAGGAATATGGAGTTAAACACATCCGGACCGCTGTTTACTCGCCGCAATCAAACGCGGCCGAGAGAGTAAACCAGTCAGTCTTAAATGCAATTCGAGCCTATTTGGAGCAGGATCACCGAGACTGGGATCTGTATTTGTCGGAGATTGAGTGTGCACTCAGAGGAGCGGTTCATTAGGCTACTGGGGTATCTTCATATTTCGCTCTGTTTGGACAAAATATGTTTACCAACGGGGCAGATTACCAACTGGCGAGACGTTTGAAGGCATTAGAAGATAACGAGCTGTATGTCCTGCCAAGAGAATCGAGGATCGCACTGATGCGCGAAGAAATCCAGAGGAATTCCCACAAGGCATACGAAAAAAGCGCGGCTGTATACAATCGGAGGTCAAGGAATGTACAATTTGCAGTCGGACAGGGGGTATATAGGAAGAACTTCACCTTAAGTAATTTCGGGCAGAACTACAACGCCAAATTCGCAAGGAAATTCATTAAGTGCCGAATTAAGGCAAAGATAGGGAACAACATGTATGAGACCGAGACATTGCAAGGGAAACCTAGTGGAATCTATCACACCAAGGATTTGAAACAATAAAGAAAAAAAAAGAAAAGACCTACAAGCGACCCACGACGAGCCCTGGAAGAGAAGGTGTCGGTGAGAAGGGTTTGCTGCGATTATGTACTCACCTGGTTCCCGCGACGAGATCCCAAGTCCATCAGTGGCCATCCATCCCAAAACCACAACAAACACAATCCGATTTTCAGCTGGAGAAGAAGAAGTCGCGGTACGAGGGTGGCCATCAGTGCCTCACAGTTTTTGTAATCTTAAATAACGAACGCTGGCTAAATTAAAAAGGAGTGATCCCCGAGTTTAAATAATTTTTTCGACGGTCGCCGATGCGCAAAAGGACGGTCTCCGAAGCCGGACTGGCCTAGACCCTGAAGTGAGTCCGTTCTATAGTAGTGGGGGCGAAGATAGGCAATGAGGAATCCCGTTTCAGGCCATGTGGCCATGTTCCGCTATTGGGAGCCTGGCCAATAACTTTTTACGGGCATCCCGGATTTGCTGAGGGTTATGTAATCGTCAGATCCCTGCTGCCAGCCGCTAGCCACTGATTCGAACCTACTACTAGCCAAGAAAAATCCCTCGAAGAAGTTACGTCACCGACTCGAGCTGGAAGAGATCGGCGGCTTGACACCGCGCTAGCCTTTTATATTTTATATCGTGTCGTCCCTTAATTTAATAATTTATTTCACTATTTATTTATTTATCGTAAAATTTGGGAGAGGATTTACATTATTAACTAAACTTATTATTGCACATATTTTATCACATATTTATTACATCATATTTATATATTTATTTATTTATTATCACAATTACTTATATTATCCTAATTATTGCGCATGTGAACAATTCACTTCTTGTTTTTTTTGCACTGATATTTTTTTCTTGTATTACTTTCACTTATTGCTCTTTCTGAGCGAGTCTTGAGGGTTTTTAATTACCCAAATTCACAAAACTAAGAAAAACAAAACACCACCGCAATCGTGTGCGGGATCTTTGTCAAATCCCACGGGGAAGCCTATCCAGCGGTCGCGTGGTGCAGGTCGCCTGTCGTTGAAGTCTGGGATCCACCAAGAGAGATCTTTTAGGTAGGGACCGAAAAAGCAGACATCCTAGTCATCCATACCAATCCCTGATTGGGACTATTGCACCGGCGGGCGGTGGTTAATGGGTTCCCTTAAGGGAAGCTGAGCATAATTCTGTGAAATATAATTAAGTAAATAAATTGTCGTGATATGAATATGGAGTAACTTATCTTTTAGAGGGGGAGGGAACATGTAGACTGTCCTAAAATTTCCTGCGGTGACCGGTCTAAGGGGCAGTCGGGAACATCTACGGCTGCTATGGCTGGGTGGGAGCGCTGAGGCTTGGGTTTACTGCCCAAAAGCCCGGGATATGTCCGAAGGTGTCCTGTGACCTAGAATGGAATAAATGGGTGGGTTAGTTTCGTGGTATATGTATGTTTTGTGATCTTGTAGCTGTTCGTCAATGTTTTGGCCAGTTGCGAGACCATATGGTTGTTGCAAAGTGCAAACATCTGTTTGTTTATTGTTGCGTGTGTGTGGGCAGGGTTGGAGTACCTACACCCCAAGTGCTCTGAGCTAGCCGGCGCTGCCCACTCGCGGACACACGTAGTCCTATTTTGGGACATAACAAGTAGACTGTATTTTTGAATATTTATGCAAAAATATATGCACGCAGTAGGAAACACAGTAAAAACACAATAGCTGCCAATTTTGGCGGATCACTTTTATTTTGAAATATTCACTGTGGCTGGATTATATATTTTTTACACAGGGAGAAATGTAGTTTATAGACCACGAATATATATTTTAAAAAAATAGGATATATGTATTATGTTTGTGTTATTAGGGTCTTGGAATTTATATAGCAGTGCAGAGTAGTGTTGGGTAAAAACTGCTCATTTGGGTGAACATGTTCACTTGCTCTTTTTTTCCAAATGAGTCAACTCACTCAGTTTGCTCACTTGCTCACTTCTTCACTTGCTCACTTGTTCTTTTGCTCACTTGTTCTTTTGCTCACTTGTTCACTTGCTCACTTGTTCAATTGCTCACTTGTTCACTTGCTCACTTGTTCACTTGCTCACGTGCTCACTTGTTCTGTCCTTTAATTTCTCACTGGCTCTGAGAAAATAGCTGATTGACTGTAAAACCGTATGCAAAATGCATCCAAATAGTAAAAAAAAACTTTTTAAGCCAAAAACAGCAAGAGAGCTACTTAGCAAGTAAACTAAAAAAATCAAATAAGAGAGAGCAAAACTGAACAAGTGAACAAAAAAGAGCAAGTATGAGAGCAAAACTGAGCAAGTGAACAAAAAGGAGCAAGTGAGCAAAAATGAACAAGTGAACAATAAAGAACAAGTTCGGAGGAACATGTTCACTCACTCAGTTTAGTGAGCAACTCTTTTTTGTTCACTCACTCATGAGCAACCCATCACTAGTGCAGAGTAGTAGAAGTGGACTGTATTAGAAAATGTATGTAAAAATATATACACGCAGCTGGAACACAGTAAAAAATGAAGAGTGCAGTTTTTGCGGAACAATTTGAAAAATCTGAAAGTTTTACTGCGGCTGGGTTTTATTTTTACACCCCCTGGGAGTTTTTTTGGTATATATTTATTTGTAATTGAAATAATTTGGCACTGGGGACTGGAAAACTTGCACGGAATTTTTTGGAGTGTACGAAATTTTCGGCATAAAGGAATGGAAAAAAATGCTGCGTACAAACAAAAGGAATTGAATAATATATTAAATGCCGTTAATATATATTAATAATAAACGCCTTTTGGCGTGAACACATGAGGATATTTTATTGGATTTCTTATACCAATAAAACCGTTTTTTTTATGTTATTATCTACTCCTAAATGCTGTCAAATTTTGAATAAGTCATGGCAACTATGCATACTCCTTATAGGATTTGTTATAAAAGTTGAGCTATTTTTTTTAACTATTATCTTCTGCTATTTATTGTATTAATCTACAATAAGATTAGGAGAACGCAATTTTAGGCCAGTTTTGCCGAGTTAAAATGCCCCTTCTTTAATGTTGAGTTGAGCAACTGCTCTTCAAGTCAGCTGTTATTGGATGGGATGGTGGATAGAGCTCTGTGGGAACACGAGTTTATCATTTGTCAAAAATCCCAACCGTTTCACACGGATGGACTCTTTGGGAAGAGGCTTGTAGCGCAACTATCGGATATTTACATTGTGTAAATATCCCAACTGTTGTTATGAGTTTTCCTCTGTGAGAATGGGGTATCACAAAGGTACTTTCTTTTTTGAAGACGGTCTGAATGATACATTTTTGAACGAAAAACCTAAAGATGGTGGATGGTATTGTGTGGGAATAAAGTATAACTCAGACGGTATATTTTTTAATTCTTTTCGCGGTCACACTGTTTTAAAAATGTATTGAAATTTGTAGATTTATAAATGGGGAAAGAAGGTTGTAAATTAATATGGTCGTACAATTTTTAAATCGAATACTTTTCAGATCATCACTTGAATCCTTCCATAAGGTCAAAGCCGCAGCATCACTCCTACTTAGCAAGATATAAAGACTACCCGTTTACTCAGTCTATTTCAAATTCTGTGCCGTCTAAAAGGCATCATGATAGTGAAGAGCAGGGGTGCAATGTTAAGATCCATAAACTTCAGTTCACCCGCAGGAGAAATATTGACACAAAAAAATCGGCATATGTTGCTACTTCTCCCAACGACGGTGCAAAAAAAGGCAAAAGGAAACGCAATAGTGAAACATCCAGTGACGAGGAACGATGGCTTGCTGCCATAGAAACTGGAAAACTGGACGATGTGGATGAGGAGCTGAGGAAAATTAAAGATCCCAAGTTAATGACGGCTCGTCAACGTGCTATGTATGAACGAACTCAGGATACCGATATCGATGGTTTTGTTGAAGAGCTAATTGCTCTTCCAAGTGGGTATAAGGAAAAGGAAAAACCACAAACGGCGGAGGAAATTCAAAAGGCTATACTGAAATCCCAAAAACGAAAACAGCAAGCTGACGAACGGCGGGAAAAGGATAAACAAAAAACGATGGAGCGCTTGTTAAAGAAGCAGGAGACTAACAAACGTCTGTCCTTAATTCGTAATAGAAAATTACAAAAGTACTCTTATCCAAAAATAACCTATATAAGTGCTGTTAAAGGTAACTATATAACTGTGCCACCAGGTGAAGAGTTTCCTCTAACGGCGCAATTACCCCGAACACCGCCTCTTAAACAGTTATGCTATGTTAGCGGTTGTGAAAATCGAAAGGCTTACAACTGCTCAACCACACAAGTACCCCTATGTAGTCTTAAATGTTATCGTAAGAATATTGTACAAAATTTCAACCAATAAATAGAGACCAACATAAAGGCAAATAAATTTTAATAGTGATTCACACACAAATTATTTATTATTTCATTTTGGGCCATTTCGATTCGTTGCAAATACTGCAGTTCGTTCTTCAGACGCTCTAGCTCTACAGTTTGCTCCAAGATCTCGTATTGGTAGATTTGCTGCTCACTCTGGCGGTGATTAGATATGGTCTTTAACTGATTTTGAGTACCAATGGATCGTAGCTTTTCCTTATCGAGATCTTTTGTGAAAGTTGCATATATTTTCCGAATATCAAGAGCTAACTTCTTAAAAATGCTTAAATTGTTAGAGTATTTAAAAAATTCTTGTTTAAACTTTATTTTGTCCCGGACAAGGCACGGATTTTCAAATCTTAGTCTGTAGATGTCATCTATAAACAATCCGACTTTTTTAATTTCCTCCATTTTTATGTTCAATTTTTTTCATTATGGTAAGGATTAGAGGGTGAGAAACATCGATGAAAACATCGATACATCGATGTTTCACATTTTTTTTTTTAGAAATATCGATGTCTTATGCCGACAATCGATGTTTTAGACAAATCACCCATTTTAAAGAAACTGTGGAAGGCATGTAAGCGAAAAATGTGTTTTTAATTTATGTTATTTACTGTCATGCGCGGATCCACGGGGGTTAGAAATCACCTCGGGTCAAAAATTAAAAAAAAACTTGCTATTTAAAAAGTATGCAACAAAAAATTTGTTTTAAAAACACCCCTCAAGCCAATTCCTGGATCCGCCACTGTATTGGTGACTTAGGAGGGAAGCGGCGGTGGATTGGGCTTTAATATAAAGTATGCTGATCACTTAAATATTGTTAAGGAATTTTTTTATAACCTCTTCCCATAGAGTCCGTCCGTATGAAACGTTTGGGATTTTTGACAAATGTGAAACTCGTGTTCCCATAGTGCACATCCAATAACAGCTGACTTGAAGAGCAGTTGCTCAACTCAACATTAACGAAGGTGGAATTCAACTCGGCAAAACTGTCGAAAAATTGCGTTCTCCTAATCTTATTGTAGAACAATACAATAAATAGCATAAGATAAAAGTTAAACAAGAGAGAACGCTATAGTCGGGTGCCCCGACTATCAGATACCCGTTACTCAGCTAAAGGGAGTGCGAGGGAGATGGAGATAAAAAACTTTTGATCACGCATAACTTTTTAACAAATGGTCCGATTTGAAAAATTTCTTCCGTCGGCAAACCGGCAAACCGTTACCAATTAGATCGAACTTTAAAGTACCAAATTTCGGAGTAGTTATCGAAATGTTGTGTTAACGAATTATTTATTCAAAGGTATTTAGAATTGTAGTTAAAAATAAAACTTATTTCTGGTAAAAATTTCATGTTAAAAGAAGTTGAGAAAATAATAAAAAACATGCCCCCTTTGCAAAAAGGTGGCAGCACTGTCGTAAAAAATGTCCTATTTTTTTATTCAAAGGTATTTAGAATTGTAGTTAAAAATAAAACTTATTTCTGGTAAAAATTTCATGTTAAAAGAAGTTGAGAAAATAATAAAAAACATGCCCCCTTTGCAAAAAGGTGGCAGCACTGTCGTAAAAAATGTCCTATTTTTTGCCGGATAAGACGCCAGCTGTGAATAAGAAGAAGACATATACGTAAAAATAAACAATTTTTGTTTATTATTATTTTAAACTAATAAACGATGCTAATTCTCAGGGGTAAACATAGGTCACCAGCGCAATATTCTTGCGATTCCCGATAACACCGGCATTGCCAAAGGATTTACTCGGGGCGACTCCCGACTCAATGTAGAAGAAATTTTTTAAATCGGACCATTCGTTAAAAAGTTATTGCTGATCAATGTTTATATCTCCATCTCCCTCGCACTCCCTTTATCTGAGTGACGGGTATTAGATAGTCGGGACACCAACCCGACTATAGCGTTCTCTCTTGTCAGTTTTTCAATTATTTTTCCGATTATTCCTATGGAAACTATTAGATATAATTTTCCGATTCGGCTGGTTCCGACTTATATACTACAATACTTGTAATAGAAAGACGATAGTTTTAAAACTGAGGGACTAGTTTGCGTAGAAACGGTCGGATCGATTCGTCTAGTTATGCTGATAAAAAATAGATATGTATACTTTATGAGGTCGGAAACGTCTCCTTTACTGCGTTGCAAACTTATGACTAAAAAAAGGTCGAAAAAATGGACCAAACAATGGCTCACTGGCGGTACAGACAGAGGAAAAGGGAATTACAGCCTCTCAAATCTCAAACAAGAAGTTTCACTTCTGTCGTGCGTAGGCTTGACACACCCCTGTTTTTAAGATTTTTTAAAGTTCAAAATGTTAATTCTCGGACTTTTTTCGAATTTTTTTCTATATCTCGGCAAATATCCATTCAATTGGGCTAGTTTTTGTTTCATTTTAAAGTCAATAGATCAGAGATTAACTTTGCCATACAGATCAATATGATTGGATAAGTAATGGCAGCGAAGCAGCTCGACAAATATGAAAAATGTGTTTTTTGGTTCACTGTAAGTGAATTAAAAGACTTGAATTTCTCGAAATCTGTGGGTTTGATTTGCCTGAAATTAATTCAGAAATTACTCAAAATGAGGCCCCTTCTGTTAATATACCGTGCAAGTTGGCACAACCTCTGTGAGAGCTGTATTAATTACCTAAAGTTTGCATAGAAAATATTCATATATTGATGGTTTATGTCATGGGAACACGCTGTCTAGCTGGCTGGTCAGTGTGACCGCGTGGAAAAAGCCATAATTGAAATGACTTGATTTTCTCGAAATCTGTGGGTTTGATTTCGCTGTAATTAATGCAGAAATTACTTAAAATTATGCCCCTTCTGTTAATATACCGTGCAAGTTGGCACAACCTCTGTGAGAGCTGTATTAATTACCTAAAGTTTGCATAGAAAATATTCATATATTGATGGTTTATGTCATGGGAACACGCTGTCTAGCTGGCTGGTCAGTGTGACCGCGTGGAAAAAGCCATAATTGAAATGACTTGATTTTTCGAAATCTGTGGGTTTGATTTCGCTGTAATTAATGCAGAAATTACTTAAAAACATGCCCTTTCTGTTAATATACCGTGCAAGTTGGCACAACCTCTGTGAGAGCTGTATTAATTACCTAAAGTTTGCATAGAAAATATTCATTGATTGATGGTTTATGTCATGGGAACACGCTGTCTAGCTGGCTGGTCAGTGTGACCGCGTGGAAAAAGCCATAATTGAAATGACTTGATTTTTCGAAATCTGTGGGTTTGATTTCGCTGTAATTAATGCAGAAATTACTTAAAAACATGCCCTTTCTGTTAATATACCGTGCAAGTTGGCACAACCTCTGTGAGAGCTGTATTAATTACCTAAAGTTTGCATAGAAAATATTCATTGATTGATGGTTTATGTCATGGGAACACGCTGTCTAGCTGGCTGGTCAGTGTGACCGCGTGGAAAAAGCCATAATTGAAATGACTTGATTTTCTCGAAATCTGTGGGTTTGATTTGCCTGAAATTAATTCAGAAATTACTTAAAATTATGCCCCTTCTATTAATATACCGTGCAAGTTGGCACAACCTCTGTGAGAGCTGTATTAATTACTTAAAGTTTGCATGGAAAATATTCATTGATTGATGGTTTATGTCATGGGAACACGCTGTCTAGCTGGCTGGTCAGTGTGACCGCGTGGAAAAAGCCATAATTGAAATGACTTGATTTTTCGAAATCTGTGGGTTTGATTTCGCTGTAATTAATGCAGAAATTACTTAAAAACATGCCCTTTCTGTTAATATACCGTGCAAGTTGGCACAACCTCTGTGAGAGCTGTATTAATTACCTAAAGTTTGCATAGAAAATATTCATATATTGATGGTTTATGTCATGGGAACACGCTGTCTAGCTGGCTGGTCAGTGTGACCGCGTGGAAAAAGCCATAATTGAAATGACTTGATTTTTCGAAATCTGTGGGTTTGATTTGCGCTGAAATTAATTCAGAAATTACTTAAAATTATGCCCTTTCTGTTAATATACCGTGCAAGTTGGCACAACCTCTGTGAGAGCTGCATTAATTACTTAAAGTTTGCATAGAAAATGTATGGATGTTTACATGGCTGATGTCATGGCTGTATGGAGTCTCGCTGGCGCAGTCAGCGGGAAACGGCCAATTTCAAAATTTGACCATTTAACCCACACACTGTAATAGGGTCTTCCCACAGAGCTCCATCCACCATCTACCATCCGTTGAACGGATGGTCCGTAAGGTTTTGCCGTTCTAAAAATTTCCCAGTTAGTCCGCCATCCAATTTTAACGGACTTTGACGGGCTCTTTTATGCGATAGTTAGGCGATGTTTTTTCGGTGCAACTCTGAATTCTTCCTCTTGACTGTGAAAAATGGAACGTTGACTACGAGAACAAATCAAATCAATGGCGGGAAAAAATTAAATAATGCTCAAGTTCATTGTTTTTTGGCTATTGTTGAATTATTTGTAGTTTGTTATGAGCGGAAAAGCATTCGCCAACAAGTTGCTATGTGTGGGCCAAATTTAAGCTGTTCTGCAAACGAAAACATCAATGTTTGCAGCGAAGTCTCAGAATATGTTCTGCAATTCGTAAATACTGACAAATATTAATTAAAAGTGTACTATGTACTCCTATAAAGCTCCAAAGTTGCTATAAATTACCAAAACAGCACAAATTTGGTTTTGTTTACAAATTTTACACATTAATATTGGTTAGACAGAGGCATAGTAAGAGCGGAGTGTGGGGTACGGGAGGTTAGGCTCTCCCCCAGTCAGCAATATGAATGCTTACTCGTTATAGAGTGTGTTATAAAAGCTCAGATATGTTTTAAACTATTATCTTATGCTATTTATTATATTATTCTACAATAAGTTTAGGAAAACGTAATTTTACGCCAGTTTTGCCGAGTTAAAATCCCCCTTCGTCAATGTTGAGTTGAGCAACTGCTCTTAAGTCAGCTGTTATCGGATGGTAGATGGTGGATGGAGTTCTGTGGGAACACGAGTTTCACATTCGTCAAAAATCCCAACCGTTTCACACGGATGGACTGTATGGGAAGAGGCTATAAATCAATTTTCTCGAAAACTGTGGGTTTAATTTTCATGAAATTTTCACAAAACGTTCTTAGGAGGATCCCCAATCTGCCCATTTACCGTGCATGTTGGCACAACCTCTATGAATGGAGCCCCAGACAAATTAATTTTTGACCCCCTTTTTTGTATGGGAAAAATCCGAGGTTGGTTCACTGTTAGGCGTTTTACTCAAAATCTGTGGGTTTGATTTTGATAAAACTTTCAGACAAGAAGCTTGAATTAACGCTTAATAACCTGGTTTAGCGTGCATATTGGCACAACCTCTGTGAGGGGAGCAGTTAACCAAATGGTGGATACCCGATTTTTCGAATGCATTTTTGAAACCCTTGCAGACGTCGGATTTGGCCCCAACCTATATAGATCGATAGATATTTTAATTCTAAACAATTTAGCATCAAACATTTTTCAATTCGGCCCCCAAATAGCGAGAAAATTAAAAAATAAAAATGGCCCCAGTGTTCCAATTTCCACCGTTCCACTTTAGTTGCTAACTGGTCGACGCTATTTTGACGTACATATATAATTAATGGTATTTATTTTTAAGCCGGATAGTATTTTTTATCGTTACCATTGCGGTCACGCTGGTTGACAACCATTTCGGAATTTAAGCATCGCATCCCTTTGTTTTGTACCTCTTATAAATATAGATTGGATTTTTGTGAAAAAATTACTTGTGTGTGAAAAAACCAGAAGAAAGGGAAACACAATTATCTTTAGAATTTTCGTTACCCAGCGTTTGGCTCGAACGCAACGCAAAAGCCAGAATGGCTCACGCATCTGAATTCGAAAAAACATTGGTAGTAAACATAGAAAATTTCGATAAGATTCAAAACATTTTAAATGATAAGGAGAAGTATAAAGAGATACTTGAAAACAGCGAGAATTTCAACACTCGCTTGTGCATTGAACGCCGACTTCGCATGCCGTTCCTCGATCCCCAAACAGGGGTCGCACAAACACACAGTTCCCTTTTCCTGAAAAAAAAACAGCGTATGCCAGGATTTCGACATGGCCAGATTTACACTTATCCATCCTCCCGTTGGCGCAAACCCAAACGTCAGTATTTGCTTAACCCAAATCAGAGCTACAGAGCGTATCAGTATCGCGAACACAATCTTCAGAGCTCCCACCATCAACTGCATCAGCATCAACATCATCACCTTATTCCTTCGACTGGCGTTGCTGTTACACGAGATCTGCATCTTGCTGAAAGTGCAGGTAAGAAAAAAAGACGTCTAAAAAATATACAAAAACTAGCAGGTTGCGAAAAGACTGCAATCTAATAATGTCAAGGCTAAACGTCAGACATTCATTATCGGGGGTGAGAGTTCCACCTGAAGTTCGAACACCAATAGAAAACAATTCTTATATTTACACAGTCATTGCTGCTACGGATGGCAACTCAATGGGAGCTTCAGGAGACAATGATAGTAAGGACTCACATGCAAACGCCGAAAAAGAATGGTTCCACGATGAAATGGACACATCACATTATCACCATGGCGATGATTATGAGGATGATTTGGATTCAGACAACGATTTTGACGAGTCCTACACCAGCAGGGGTAAACGCAAAAAGGGTTCGCGATCCCGTCGAACTAATGCTAGCGTAGAGGGCACTTCCAAACGTGGTCGTAAAGGTGGTGGTAAGTTAAAAACATTTAGGACCGATTTCTTATGGTAACATTAAGAAACATTAAAGGGCTAATTGGGAAAAATTAATTTGGCAATATAATTTTAGCTTTTATGTGATTGGGTGCTAGGATCTTAGGCATTAAAAAATCGCATAACTTTAAGATCTGTTTTATAAAAATCAAGAGATAACGCTATAGTCGGGTGCCCCGACAATCAGATACCCGTTACTCAGCTAAAGGGAGTGCGAGGGAGATGGAGATATAAAACTTTGATCGTGCATACATTTTCAACGAATTTGAAAAATTTCCTCTACATTTCCATAGGTATGGATAAACACAATAAAACTGAATTTTTACTTTTCCGAAATCTTTAAAGGTGTATGCGCCAGACACCTTTTAAAATCGTTTAAGGCGATTGTGGACGTTACGGGAGGCGTGGCCCTTGGCTGAAACAAACTTGCGCTGCGTAGGAACTCCAAGAATCTGCATGCCAAATGAAAATCTTCTAGCTTTTATAGTTTCCGAGATCTCAGCGTTCATACAGACGGACAGACGGACATGGCTATTTCGACTCGGCTAGTGATCCTGATCAAGCAGTTTTATTGTGTTTATCCATACCTATGGAAATGTAGAGAAAATTTTTCAAATCGGACCATTCCACTATGGTCCGAGCGGCCGATTTTTTGGCATAAAGTCGAAATTTTTATGTTAATGTTTTGTATTTTGGATTTTAAATTCATACATATACAAACTTAAAAAAAAAAGATTTAAAAGCTTCACTAAAGCTTTTTATGAGCTTTCAAACGTACACAATCGATCAGCTGCTTAGTACTAAGAAATTGGCGCGAAAATATTTTCTTTACGTTTGTGCAAAAAAAAAAATCTTTTCTGTCCGGACTAAATTAAATAAATTATGGAAATGGAAGATCAATTTATGTAATATTTAGTGTGTATAGTATATTTATGTGTAATCTTAGTCTTCGACCTGTGTTTAATGTCCAATTTATGTGTATTTTTATAGAAAATTAACATTTTTCCCTGTGTTTCGTGGAATATAACTAACGAATCGACGTCTGCCCACAAAAACTAAGTACGCCAGTTTGTACATATATACATATGTCGTTTTTCATCTCTAATTAACACCTTTTCCCCGTTCGTCCCCCTTTTCACGAAATTCCACAATATTCAGGGACCTTAAAGTTTCTTCGTAGCGATCTCTAGAATATTTGGCGCAGCAACAATCGAAAATTAAATTTTTTTCGGATTAGATTTGTGTAAAAATGAGCAATTACCACTTAGAAGATGATAAAACATCAGAAATAAATAAAAAAATGTAGTTATTTTGAATCCTTTTTTGTTAAGCATTCATAAGACAAACAAAAGGATATGTCTTCTTTAGCTTATAATTCCGTTAAAAAAATTACAAAAAATATTTCGAGCGTGGGGTTTGAAAGATACAGAGTTGCACCTTTTAAATGTTTTGACAGCATTACAAACCAAGAATCCGTTCGTCTGTAAAACAGTTTTAAAGTGTTCCAAAAACAGAATTTTTCCAAATTTAATGTCCTTTTTCTCAGAATTCTCGCGTAAAAGAATTTTTTCGAGAGCACTGATTATTTAAAGCAAATAGTATTTTTAAGATTTCATCAATGTAAATAAATAAAGGTTAAATTGTATAACACAGTGTAGTATTATGAATTTGCTTGTATGGGAGGCAAGAGAGGGCGTGGTCGCACAGACTTTAAAATTTGTTTGCATGGTATTCGTTTTAAAAAAACGAAATGTGACGATCAAAGTTGTATATCTCCATCTGCCCCACACCCCCTTTAGCTGAGTAACGGGTATCTGATAGTCAGGACACCCGACTATAGCGTTTTCTCTTGTTGGTTAATTATATTGGTTAATTTTACCAATCGATATTTTTGTGAGTAGATCACGAAAATACCACTAACTGTTTTCTCTATGACTTTCGTGTTTTTCTATGGCACATTTTTTTTTTAAATTTTTTAAAGTTCCAAATGTTTAATTTCTGACTTTTTTCGAATTTCTTCCTATATCTCGGCACATATCCACCCAATTGGGCCAGTTTTCATTTCTGATCTATTAACGATCGTAGAATAATATCTACACCAATCGAAAGGTATTGCAAAAACTTAAAGGATTGCATACCGAGACTTTTAGGAGAATCAATTGTGAAAAAGTGAAAATTTAGAAATTTGGAGCTGTTGGGGCCGGTGGGGATAAATGCCCGCTAGTTTAGCAGGAAAACAGCTATAAATGGCAAAATTTGGGAATTAGTTAAGCTACAGACTTGTGCTTTACCTCATATTAAAGGTATTTTGAAATACAATAAACGCCTTCTTAACGTAATTTTTGTAAATAAAATTAAAAACTTAAACTTTTTTTTTTTAGCTTTTTATACCCGTTAGAGTAAAAGGGTATATTGTATTCGTGCAAAGGTCCGTCTGTCTGTCTGTATGAACGCTGAGATCTCGGACACTATAAAAGCTAGAGAATTGGCATTAAGCAAGCAGATTCTAGGGGTTCCTATGCAGCGCAAGTTTGTTTTATCAAGGTGCCACGCACCCTTTAAGGAGGGAAATACATATAGAAAAAATAAAAATTCAATTTTTTGTTTATTATATAAATTGGTAGAATAACTCTTTAAGAATGTGTCATGAAAGTTTCACGAATAAATTCGATCTATTTTTTAACTTATACCAGGATGACGGCACCCACCTTCCTTGTGCATTACTCATTATTTCATTACTTTAAATGCCTTTTTCTCGAAACCACGTTTTTCTCAGCTGCGGATCGTGTATTTTAAAAAGTAATGCCTCGATCATTATTCTGCTTTTGCAGAAATGTTTGTAATAAAATTGCCCACTGTCTGAACCTACTTAATGTAGAAATTTTTACGTTTAAGTATTTTTTGTTCGCCAAAGACAGCAAAAAAAAATATGAAAAAAATTGATTTTTGACTTTGAAAGAGTGCCACAACCAGAGTTTTTGAGATGTTCTATGTAAGTTAGGTTCAGACAGTTTCTATATTATTTCTTAACAAAATAAACTTACTTTCATAAAAATCGGATCTACACAGCGACCTGTGGACGATCCGCAGCTGGCCTACTTTTTATACCCGTTACTCGTAGAGTAAAAGGGTATATTGTATTCGTGCAAAAGTATGTAACAGGGAGAAGGAAGCGTTTCCGACCCTATAAAGTATATATATTCTTGGTCAGGGTCACTAGCCGAGTCGATATAGCCATGTCCGTCTGTCCGTCTGTCCGTCTGTCTGTCCGTATGAACGCTGAGATCTTGGAAACTATAAAAGCTAGAGGATTGGCATTTGGCATGAAGATTCTTGGAGTTCCTACGCAGCGCAAGTTTATTTCAAGAAGGTGCCACGCCCCCTCTAACGCCCACAATCGCTTATATACGATTTTAAAAATTTTAATATTTCGGAAATGTAAAAATGCAGTTTTGTTGTGTTTGTCAATACCTATCGAAATGTAGAAGAAATTTTTTAAATCGGACCATTCGTTAAAAAGTTATTGCTGATCAAAGTTTATATCTCCCTCGCACTCCCTTTAGCCGAGTGACGGGTATTAGATAGTCGGGACACAAACCCGACTATAGCGTTCTCTCTTGTTTTTAATATACCCTGACAAAAAAATTTCCACGGCCGCCATTTTGAAAGATAAAAACAAAATAAAAATTGGTTAAAATTATATAAGAACAATGTAATCAACATGCCAAGTTACTAAATCCCAGTACAATTCCTTATTAGTTTAAAAAAATCACGAAAAACGTGAAAAATTTACAGTTCTATATGTATCTCCCCCCTTAACTCCCACAAACCGCAAGAAGCTGTGAAGCCCACAACCGCGTGTTCAACACTACTGCTGCTGCTGGATTTTTATTTGTCTTATATGACACTCTCTGTTAATTCAAAATCAAAATTATTTGAAATGGGGCGTGCGGAATACATACAGAAGGCATATTTATATTAAAGTTGTTAAGCTGCCTATAGCGTTCTCTCTTGTTTTTTCTGAAATACGGCTTTAACGATTTTCTTTTTTTGAATTTTGGCATATAACACGTTATTGTAAAAAGTCACGATTAAAAAGTATTCATAAACAAAAGTAGCCACTTTTGCCAGCTCAGAACAACTAACGCTGCCTGAGTATTGAGTTTTGTGTGGGCCAGTTTTCATTTCATTTCTGATCTATTAAAGTTATAAAGTTCTTTAAAATGAAAACTGGCCCAATTGGGTAGATATTTAACATTTTGAACTTTAAAAATCTTTAAAAAAAAACTGTGGCATAGAAAAACATGAAAGTAAACTAACTTCGACCAGCTGAAGCTTATATACCCTAGCAAATTATTCCTATTAAATTACAAATTTCAAAATGTTCATTTTCGTATTCTTTTGACATAAATTGTCTTTCCTTTCTATGGCGGCTTTTAAATATTGTCGTCAAATTATTGTCAAATTTAAATCAAAATTCTGAAATTCTGAAAGAGTCATATCCCAGACTAGAAGAGACTACAATAAAAACCAACGGAGCTATAATTTATTTCCAACTAATTATACCCGTTACTCGTATAGTAAAAGGGTATATTGTATTCGTGCAAAAGAATGTAACAGGGAGAAGGAAGCGTTTCCGACCCTATCCCTAAAGATTATAAAATGAAAGACCGATTTTTAAGGGGATACGACCACAGCCCAAACCGTAAGAGCTAGAGCAGCCAAATTTTTTCACAGTATTCCATTGGGGGCGTAGGCGCCCACTAAGGTCCGATATGTCCCCCAGAGGCCCCAAACAGCTCCAACATCCATATTTTGAGCAAAAAAAATTAAATTATTTAATGCTTATCTTCTAAATTGGTTAGAATTTCGAAATTTGGATTTTGCAGTAATTTAGGTTTTGAAAAGGCCTAATTGGAAATCTAAAAGAAATTTCGATATCCCCCATAATTTGGGGGCTACATTTAAAATTAACTTTTCGATTTTAAAAATCTAAGCCGCTGCTCCGATCAAGATGATTTTTGGATCATTAGTTATTCTATGGCCCAAATGCTTAAGTTTAAAATTTCAAGTTTTTAACATTTTTTTAAGTATTTTTAACGAATTTATTTAGATTTTGTAAGTTATTGCGTTGCATTTTTTGGGAGCCTGCCGAGAAAGCGAAACCCAGAGAGCGGATGCCAAGAGAGCGACGGCCGAGAGAGCAACAGCCAAGAAAACTGATGAGGGGGAGGGGTAGTGCTGTGAGGAAAAGGGGAGGGGTAGTGCTGTGTGGAAAAGGGGAGGGGAAAAGGGCAATTTAAGTTTAAATTTGTTTTGGATTTTAAAAACTTAAACTGCTGCTCCGATGAATATGATTTTCGATCAATAGTCAGTTCTGTGGATCAAATGCTTAGGTTTTATTTTTCGAAAAGTATTCTGAATTTTGTTACAGAAGTAAGAGCCCTATTTAATTTCCGTAATGGATTAAAATAAAAAATTACTACAAAAGCAAAGCCAAGCTCCAAGTTAACTATTAAGCTTAAGATTCGAACTCTTGACCAAATACGTTTGTACATCTGTATATTTGGATATGTTTTGATTTGCTTACAATACATGTGCAATACAATGCATACACACAATGGGTGTGTTTAAATACAACAAAAATTAATAATAGGCAATGCAAAATTTGTCGAGTTTAAAATTAATAATTATCGATCAAATGTGGAATCGGAAAATAATAAGTTACTTCGCTACTTTTGTATTGGTGGCCAATCTTTTCGTGTGTGTACAAATGTTTTCGTTTTATTCAAAACAACAAATTTTGAAACAACAAATTACAATTTACAAACACGTATACATATTTGTGCGCAAATTAAAATTGCATTGATAACATTGTAACTGATAGAAATTATAAAAATGCACTACTTTTACTAAGATCACATTCATTTATTATATAGCTCTGCTACAAGCCTTTTGATTCTCGCTCCTGAAGGATCTTCTATAAAGGTTGTTTACACAAAGGTTTTCCAAAAAACGCACCAATAAGAAAGTCCTGACAACCGTACTCCAAACTAATTTTAAGCGAACGAAGTCGCTCCGGGTACAGCTAGTAAAGTATATATATCAGGGACCGTAATCATTATAAGCGATATTCAAAAAACTCAGAAATAATCATTATTTATGAGTTTTATAAATATGTATCACGAATAATCATTATTTATGAGTTTTAAAAATATGTATCAGGAATAATCATTACATGTAAGCGAAAAAAAATATCGCTCACATATAATGATTATTTTGTGAGCGATATTATTTCGCTTAAAAATATCACTCAAAGTGCGATTGCAGCCGTTCTAAGCGGAATTTTACAAAAAATTAAATGTGTGCTTGTAGGTGGAAGCACGGAGCACATATCCTGATACAAAAATTTTGGATTTTCTTTGTTTAAACCATTTAAAAAGCGGTTATATGTTTACAAGAGGTATGTGCGTATCCCATTATCTATCAACAGTAGACTTTTATGTCATTTATGTGTTACTGAAACGGCTTAACAAGATACTATAAATTATTCCACTTATACCTAACTTGATATGTAGGCTAGGTGTTAGTGTGTTGGTTCACAGTGCGGTGAACACGAGTTCGAATCCCACATCGAATAAGGATCTTTTTGCTAACCATTTTTGTATATTTTCCTGCTAATAGATATTTTTTACGTTAATTTATGGTAGGATTTATTTAAGTCAAAAAAAGAAAGTAAACCAACCAAAGAATATAAACCCAACAGCAACATATTCATTTAGTTTTACAAATAAAAAAATGGAAATAAATGAGAAATAAAAGTCTACTGTTGATAGATAATTGGGATACGCACATAACATAAAACCGCTTTTTAAATAGTTTAAACAAAGAAAATCCAAAATTTTCTTATCAGGATATGTGCTCCGAGCTTTCACCTACAAGCACACATTTAAATCTTTGTAAAATTCCACTTAGAACGGCTGCAATCGCACTTTGAGTGATATTTTTAAGCGAAATAATATCGCTCACAAAATAATCATTATTTGTGAGCGATATTTTTTTCGCTTATAAGTAATGATTATTCCGGATACATATTTATAAAACTCAAAAATAATGATTATTTCTGAGCAATATCAAATAAAAATCAAAAAACCGTGATCATTGCGGATTTGCGAAGGTTTTCTAAATAGGAACCGAATGGTGTATTTCATTTGGTTTTCCGTCTATTATAAGTGACTGATTTTTAGATTCAAAAAATCAAAAATAATGATTATTTTCGGTCCCTGATATATATTGATCAGTGTCACTAGCCGAGTCGATATAGGCATGTACATTAGACTGGGTCGATTTGTAAGGGCCAAAAAAAGTGATAAATCGTAGGGGGGGAACGTAACTAGGAAGAATTCTACGCAATATTGAAAAAGAAACTATATCTTAACAAGAGAGAACCCTATAGTCGGGTTGGTGTCCCGACTATCTAATACCCGTCACTCGGCTAAAGGGAGTGCGAGGGAGATGGAGATATAAACTTTGATCAGGCTTAACTTTTTAACGAATGCACTATGGGAAAAAATTCGATTTTTTTGGCATAAACTCTAGTTTTAAAGATAAACATTTGAAATTTTTTATATATACTATTAAGATAAAGGTGTAATTTCGGTTTTTGTTAGTTTTTGAATCGGACCATTGCAATGCATTACCTTCATCCACCGCCCACGCTGCATAAATAAATGATGTGGCAGGGATTTTAAAAAATGTTTATTTGTATTGGTAAGGCGGTAAAATAATTTCGGTTTTCTTTATTTTTTGATGCTAATTTTAGCTTTAACGATGGTGCTGCTTCTTTATATTTGAGCCTTTTGCAGCCAGGTTTATCAAAAATTCTTTGTTCTTTCCATTTTTATACCCGTTACTCGTAGAGTAAAAGGGTATATTGTATTCGTGCAAAAGTATGTAACAGCCAGAGGGAAGCGTTTCCGACCCCATAAAGTATATATATTCTTGATCAGGATCACTAGCCGAGTCGATCTAGCCATGTCTGTCTGTCCGTCTGTCTGTCTGTCCGTATGAACGCTGAGATCTCGGAAACTATAAAAGCTAGAGGATTGATATTTGGCATGAAGATTCTTGGAGTTTATTTCAGAAAGGTGCCACGCCCCCTCTAACGCCCACAATAGTTTATAAACGATTTTAAAAATTTAAATATTTCGGAAAAGTAAAAATGCAGTTTTGTTGTGCTTATCAATACCTATCGAAATGTAGAAGAAATTTTTTAAATCGGACCATTCGTTAAAAAGTTATTGCTGATCAAAGTTCATATTCCATCGCACTCCCTTTAGCCGAGTGACGGGTATTAGATAGTCGGGACACCAACCCGACTATAGCGTTCTCTCTTGTTAAGCTTGATGCAAGCCACATATAATGTTTTTTTATTTTGAAAATTTTTTTTATTAGATTATAAGTTGCTAGACAAACCTAAGTTTTTAAAAGAAACGTGCAAAAAGTTGCAAAAATGATTAGTTTTGCGATATTAAGGATACATTTGGTAATAACTTTGCGTTTGTACCTTTTTGCAACTTTTTGCCATTTATAAGTTATACACCACGGAACACAAACAAACTTGTTAGTATTAAGCTAAAAAGATACACATATAAAACATTTCACAGTTGGACATCAAGCCATAATAATAAAAACATGTAATCTAAGATACATTTATTAATACCTTTGCTATGATTTGCCATAATCAGAAATAATAAATCAATTTGTTGCTCCACAAAATAAGCACTGAAAGTTTGCATAGATGTTTTACTAATTTACGCACTTAACAAAGTCAATCGAACAGCTAACTTCTTTCGTTTATCAACACTATAGTGTTGTCGGTAAAAAATCTTAAATAACGGTTCTTGTTTAATTAGGGTATGTAAATTCAAAAAATATATTTTATTTTTAAAAATAATTTGTAAAATAAGTTGATTTTATGCCAAAAAAATCGACTTTTTTCCCATAGTGGAATGGTCCGATTTAAAAAATTTCTTCTGCATTTCGATAGGTATAACTAAACGCAATAAAATTTCATTTATACTTCTCAGAAATATTTGAAAATGTGGGCGCCAGACACATTTTGGTATGGTTTGTGGGCGACTATGGGCGATTGTGGGCGTTAGAGGGGGCGTGGCGGTCGCCTGAAATAAACTTGCGCTGCGTAGGAAGCCCAAGAATATGTGTTGGTAATCCCAATATTCTAGCTTTTGCAGTTTCCGAGATCTCAGCGTTCATCCGGACGGACATGGCTAGATCGACTTGGCTAGTGATCCTGATCAAGAATATATATACTTTATAGGGTCGGAAAAGCTTGCTTCTAGCTGTTACATACTTTTGCACGAATACAATATACCCTTTTACTCTACGAGTAACGGGTATAAAAACCACGTTTGACCCTCCGCATTTGCAAAAGAAAAAACCCAGTATTTGATCAAAAATATCACAGTAGCCCTAAATTTTATACACTGGCATGGACGCGAAAAAAAGTAATAAATCGTTTGGGCGGAAAACATTCTCTGGGCATTTCTAAGCCATATTGTCAACAAAACTATATGCCTTAAACCACGTTTGACCCTCCGCATTTGCAAGAGAAAAATACTGGTATTTCGTTTTACTTTTCAAAAATATCATAGTAGCCGTTAAATATTTATCAATTTTAAATTCTCCCCTTTGCTAAAAATGTTTTGTTCTCTTTAAAGCATTTTTTTCAATGCTGTTATTTTGTATATTAGTAACGGCTACTATGATATTTTTTCTCAAAAATAAAGTGAATTACCAGTATTTTTCTTTTGCAAATGCGAAGGGTCATTCGTGGTTTTAGGCATATGGTTTCTTGGGCAATATGTCTTAGAATTGCCCATAGAATACGTTCCCCCTACGATTTGATGACCTCCAAATCGACCCACCCTAGTATACATAGGCTGGGGTGTTGTAGGCCTTGAAAACTATTTTGTATGGAAATTTTTGTTGGAACTGCTTACACTTTTACACTTCTCAAACGTTTGCAACGCAATTGAATACCCTAACTGTGTTTTTTTACCTAGGTAATGTTAAAGGTATTGGGCAAAAATAAATACCTAGGTAAGGTAAAGGTACTTCAATTTCCCAGTACCTAGGTAAAGGTAAACGGTAAAAATATTGTTTTTTTTTTTAATTTTAATAATCTTATTTGTTTTATTACATTGGCGAATCATTACATTAAGACTAGGTCGTGTTCTTTATATTCCTCAATAAGCCACCCTTTAAATAATTTAAAATTTTTTTTTATCACGCAATGGAACCCATTTAAGTTTAAAATTAGGGATTGTCATTGCTGACAATACAAATGGTTTTGACTCTTCACCAGTCAAATGGTTTATAAAAGTAAATCTTTTATAAATACCCGCTTTTAGGGCATCTGCAATAGGGTGGGTCGATTTGGAGGTCATCAAATCGTAGGGGGGAACGTATTCTTTGGGCAATTCTAAGCAATTTTGCTAAACAAACTATATCTTGGAAATCACGTTTGACCCTCCGCATTTGCAAGAGAAAAATACTGGGTTTTTGATAAAAAATATCTAAGTTGCCTTGAATTTGAAACATTTGTATGGACACGAAAAAAATTATGAATCGTTTGGGCGGAACATAATCAATGGACAATTCTAAGACATATTGCCCAAGAAACCATATGCCTAAAACCACGATTGACCCTTCGCATTTGCAAAAGAAAAATACTGGTATTTCACTTTATGTTTGAGAAAAATATCATAGTAGACGTTACTAATATACAAAATAACAGCATTGAAAAAATGCTTTAAAGAGAACAAAACATTTTTAACAAAGGGGAGAATTTAAAATTGATAAATATTTAACGGCTACTATGATATTTTTGAAAAGTAAAACGAAATACCAGTATTTTTCTCTTGCAAATGCGGAGGGTCAAACGTGGTTTAAGGCATATAGTTTCTTTGACAATATGGCTAAGAAATGCCCAGAGATTGTTTTCCGCCCAAACGATTTTTTACTTTTTTTCGCCTCCATTCCAGTGTATAAAATCTAATTTTCATCAAATACTGGGTTTTTAAGATATAATTTCTTTTGCAATATTGCTTAAATTCTTCCTAGATTACGTTCCTCCCCTACGATTTATCACTTTTTTTGGCCCATACAAATCGACCCAGTCTAATCTACAAGTGCTTTGCAAAACTCCAATTCATTAAACTGTTCTAGTTTGTGAATGATCCCATGTAATGTGGGTAACAAATATCCAAGATAACATCTATTTTCATCCTGTAATATATCTATGGCTTCTGCAGTGATATCAGTAACGGAATTCATTTCCTCCAAAAAATTTAGCTCTGTTACTGTAAAAAGTGGCTTTTTTAATGCAGAGCATTTATTTTTCAAGCGATTTTTCACTTCTAAAATACGTTTAACGTTATCGTGAAACGAGTTCCACATAGTAGCGCATGGAGCTATAAGCTTGGGGTGACAAATTTCTTCTACTTCATCTGCAGCAACCGTTGACCTGCTTACATAGTTCCACATAGACGTAGCTTTTGCAAGAGATGACTGATATAACCGTTTAAATTGGATGTCCTCAAGAGCCTTCTCTGCATCTTTGGTCACTACTAAGTTTAGAGTGTGGGAGGCGCATCTAAAATGCTTTGGGAGAACTCTGAATCCTCTAAAAATTGATGAACGAAATTCGATCCTACAAATTTATCAAAACTGTATACCTTAAATGCTTTGCTGAAGTTTGTAGCGTTGTCGCATATTTGCGAATCTTTTAACCCATATTGAGAATGTATATCTGCCAATGTTTTTCCAATCAATTCATGTGTATGAGAAAACGTACTCTTTTACATGCCAGAACAACCGAATGCCTCTCTAGATTCGAATCGATGTAATGCCCAGTGACACCAAAATAGCTTTTGTTGCTCCATATATCAGCTGTTGTACAAACGAAAGGGATATCTTTAAGTATATTATTAATATTCAGTTGATATTCCACTCTGCGTTTATAGAACATCGACTTCATAGTTTTTCGGCACGGTATATAAACAGGACGTCTACCAATTGCAGAGAGAAGCTCCTTGAAAGATTTTTTCTCGACGTGAGATATTGGTAGCATCTCCGCCACGATGTAGTCGCACACTTTCTGATTAATCTGCAAATATTTAAATCAGGGAATCAAACCGAATCTAATTACGGTTCCGGTTGTAAGATCATTAAAATTAATTTGATTTTTTGATTTAAAATATACAAAATAAGAAAAAATAGGGTTTTAGTCTCTTCAAAAAAAAAAAAACGCGTAGAATAGCCCCAAAAATTCCAGATTTTCAAGTTTTTTTAGACAAAGAATGTTTATGCTTCAGCGATATTTTCTTACATGAGCAGCTAAAAAGGGACGGGAAAAAGTCCATTAGCGGAAAGTGGGAGCTGATACATACATACGGGTACTTTTTTGTTCCGGATTTTAAACGAATTTAGTTAATGAGTACCAAAACCGTACCGGTACCAGCAATACGGTAATCGGTACAAAATTAAATTTTTATTTTGGTCTCGGTACCGGTACCGGTTCTCTATTAGGAATCGGTTTATTTCGGTTATCGGTTCCGGTTCTGGTTTTATTCCCTGATTTAAATTGACACACATTATTGTATATTGAGTTATTAAATTTTGTCATTAATTTAATTACCTGGGCTGAATTCAAGGAACCGAAAAACGATTTTGAAAGTTCTACATTCGTCTTAGCTTTCTTAGCTTTCATGGCCTCGTAGTCCGTGTAACTGCTTGGATGTTCCCTCTAAAATTGTTGAAATTAAATCCAATTATTTAGAAATATAAGCTTGAATAATTTTGTGTATATATTTTTAAAACACGCAGAATGAATAATTGTATGCACGTATCACTACATTAATGTATTTATGAAACCCTAATGTACATATTTGGCGCGCAAAAATTCCGTATGTAAAAACATTTGACTGTATATTGTGCATATGTTTCTGCCGTTTGTTTACGTACATACGGCATTTTTGCGCGCCAAATGCCATTAAATATTATTTGCAACACTTTTTCATTTAAGTTTTTTTTTCGGCCATGTCGGTCGCGCAAAGTCAAATTGTTTTGTGCATATGTGAAAATTGCAATGCAAAGGTAACTTCACAAAACGAACATGAGAATGGCTAAGATCCAGTGACTTTTAATACTGCGTTCCGACTATTACGATTTCGAAACGAAACGTACGTGTACAATGACGTGTAGATGTGGTGGATTTAGCTTATTTCTGTGTCGCAGGTACGTACCTAGGTAAAAGTATCTAGGTATGTCCCAACACTGGTTATTGTTGAATTTAATTCGAAATTCTGAAATATAAAAATAGAGTCTTATCTCAGAGTAGAAGAGAATACAATAAAAACAAACGAAGCTATTATTTGTTTCATATTAATTTCCCAATTATATTTAGATCGTTCCTATTGCAGCTATATGATATAGCCGCCGTGTATTGATAAAATTTAATTCAAAATTCAGAATTATTAAAAAAATGGTATTCTCAAGCGTAGAAGGATTCTTTGATAATAAACATCGAAGCTATAATTATTTTTCGACTTTTATTTCACATCCTATAAGATATAGTTGTCTGATCCGGCTGGTTCCGGACTTTTGGGAATGTTTTATCCACATAGCTTAAACCAGAGACTAGTTTGCGTAGAAACGGACAGACAGACGGACGGACAGACGGACATGGCTAGATCGACTCCTCTAGTGCTGCTAATCAGGAATATATATACTTTATGGGGTCGGAAACGTCTCTGCTTTACAAGCAGCGCAAGTTTGTTTCAGCCGAGCGCCACGCCCACTCTAACGCTTACAATCGCCTTAAACGATTTTAAAAGGTGTCTGGCGGCCACGTCTTTAAAGACTTCGAAAAAGTATAAACGCTTTTTATACCCGTTACTCGCAGAGTAAAAGGGTATATTGTATTCGTGCAAAAGTATGTAACAGGTAGAAGGAAGCTTTTCCGACCCCATAAAGTATATATATTAGGGCGGGTCGATTTGTATGGGGCCGAAAAAAGTGATGAATATAGGGGGAACGTAATCTTTAAAGGATTCTAAGCAATATTGCCGAACAAACTTGTGGTCTAAAATGACGTTTGACCCCCCCAAACGCGAATGAAAAATACTGGTTTTTTCGTGAAAAATATCATAGTAGCCAGCACAGATATATTACTGAATTTGAAACCATTATTTTTTTTTCTCAAAAGGTTACTTTGTAAAATTTGTTTATTGATTAATAATTAGTGTTCTATTTTCAAATCTTGTTTACTTGTTTCTAGATTATTGCTTATATAGAAACCCGCAAAGTTGAAGGAATTTTTGATAAATAATAACGTAATTAAACTTAAACAGTATCTGGATAAAGTCGCCTTTTAACAACGCAAAATAGGGGTTTCAAATTCAGTAATATATCTGTGCTGGCTACTATGATATTTTTCACGAAAAAACCAGTAATTTTCATTCGCGTTTGGGGGTGGGGTCAAACGTCATTTTAGACCACAAGTTTGTTCGGCAATGTTGCTTAGAATCATTTCATTTTGGGCTCCCAAATCGACCCACCCTAATATATATTCTTAATCCGGATCACTAGCCGAGTCGAAATAGCCTTGTCCGTCCGGATGAACGCTGAGATCTCGGAAACTACAAAAGCCAGAATGTTGGGATTACCCACACATATTCTTGGGCTTCCTACGCAGTGCAAGTTTATTTCAGCCGAGCGCCACGCCCGGCTATCTGATACCCGTCACTCAGCTAAAGGGAGTGCGAAAGAGATGGAGATATAAAACTTTGATCGTGCATAACTTTTTAACGAATAGTCCGATTTGAAAATTTTCTACATTTCGATAGGTATAACTAAACACAACAAAACTGCACTTATACTTCTCCGAAATCTTTAAAAATGTGGGCGCCAGACACATTTTAGTATCGTTTGTGGGGCGACTATGGGCGATAGTGGGCGTTAGAAATAAACTTGCGCTGCGTAGGAAGCCCAAGAATATGTGTTGGTAATCCCAACATTCTAGATGGAGATATAAACTTTGATCAGCCATAACTTTTTAACGAATGGTCCGATTTAAAAATTTTTTTCTACATTTCGGCACAACAAAACTGCATTTTTACTTTTCCGAAATATTTAAATTTTTAAAATCGTATATAAGCTATTGTGGGCGTTAGAGGGGGCGTGGCACCCTGTTGAAACAAACTTACGCTGCGTAGGAACTCCTAGAATCTGCATGCAAAATGCCAATCTTCTAGCTTTTATAGTTTCCGAGATCTCAGCGTTCATACGGACGGACAGACAGACAGACGGACAGACGGACATGGCTATATCGACTTGGCTAGTGACCCTGATCAAGAATATATTGGTCTACAGAATTCGCGGTCTCATTATGTTGAAGAATTCAAGAATGGCTTTATTGGTTAGCACTTTTAAAATTGTTAACATGGTCATTAATGGTTCCTCTTGGTCTGAAGAATTCGCGGTCTTAGGGGCTGTCCATATATTACGTAATCACCTAGGGGGGGAGGGGGTCAACCAAATGATTACTCTAGTGCAAAACAATTTTTTTTGTATGAAGAATTGATTACATGGGGGGGGGGGTCAAATATCGCCAAAATGGTGATTACGTAATATATGGACAGCCCCTTATTATGTTTGAAAGTGCTAGCCAATAAAGCCATTTGTTAAGCAAAAACCGTGATTTATTTGTTCCTCTTGGTCTCAAGAATTCGCGGTCTCATTATATTGAAGAAGGATGGATGGATGACTTTATTGGTTATAACTTTTAAAATTGTTACCATGGTCATTAATGATTCCTCTTGGTCTGAAGAATTCGCGGTCTTATTATGTTGAAGAATTCATGTGTATAAGTACCAATTGCAACCCTTAAAATCCAAATTCCAACTGAGCAACAGATATTTAAGACTTATATATTTTCGATCACCATAGAAGTTGACTTTTATATTTTCAATCAAAAAATTTTTTTTTTTTTTTTATATATGTGCTTTATTTATTGAATCTTCTCTATATGAGACTAACAATAAGTGTATCAAATCTTAAGAATATAACTTAACTTACAGTCACGTAGACTGAATTTAGACTAACGGGCCCTAATATTTATTGCTGGGCTGGTAGATCGTTTCGATGAAGACGAGTTCTGTTCGAAACCCGTGTTAGGTTCCTTGCGAGGTTATTTGGGTGCAGTGTGAGCTTGTTATGGTAGGCCGCTTTCTGCTTTGCTATTTCATCTTTGACCGGTGGTATGCCCAGATCTCTGTGGATGTTTTCGTTCCGAACATACCATGGTGCCCCAGTGATTGTTCGCAGGATTTTTGATTGTGACCGCTGTATGATGTCAACGTTGCTGTTGCTCGCGTTCCCCCAGAGCTGGGAGCCGTAAGTCCAAATGGGCTTAAGGGTGGAGTTGTAGAGAAGAACTTTAAAGTCCAGGCACAGGGGTGATCGTGAATTTATAATCCAGTGTAGGCTGCTAGCTTTAAGTTTGAGATGTACTTTCTTGCATTCAATGTGCCTCCGCCAGGTTAGGCGTCTGTCGAGGTGGACGCCGAGATATGTTACATCGCTGGCTTGGGGGATCTGCGTACTATTCAAAGTTAGCGGGGGGCACGATTGTCTATTAAGGGTAAACGTTATATGTTTACACTTTTGTTCATTAATTTTGATTCGCCAGTCTGATAGCCACTTCTCAACTACCACCAAAAGATCAGCCAGTTGAGCAGTTGCTCTAGTTGGGCATCTCGAGCGGCTCAGTATTGCGGTGTCGTCAGCAAATGTGGACGTGGTCAGTCTCTCGTTCGTGGGGATATCTGCTGTGTATAGGACAAACAGGGTAGGGCCCAGAGCGCTACCTTGTGGGACTCCGGCTTCAATGTCATACTCGTTGGATGTCGTTGTATTGCATCTCACCTCAAAGACCCTTTGATAGAGGTACGACTTAAGTAACTTATGAGTGTTTTCTGGCAGTAATGTTATGATTTTATACATAAGGCCTTCAAGCCACACTCGGTCGAATGCCTGTGAGACGTCGAGGAATATCGCACTACAGTATTCCCGATGTTCGAAGGCTGTACGAATTTCTGAAGTTATCCGGTTGACTTGCTCGATGGTTCCGTGGCTTTCACGAAACCCGAATTGATGTGCCGGGATTAAGTTTTGTTCTCTTAAATATGGTGTAATGCGCGTAAGTAGGCATTTTTCTAGTAATTTGGACAGGCACGATAGTAAGCTTATCGGCCTGTACGATGAGGGAATTGTGTGGTCTTTCCCAGGCTTCGGTATCATTATAACTACAGACTTTTTCCATTTTTTGGGATAGTAGCCAAGTTTTGTTATCCCGTTAAATAGCTTGCATATAACATCCACTGCGCAGTTTGGAAGTTCAATTATCATTTTTGGGGTTATTAGGTCGCCCCCTGGAGCCTTTTTCGGTTTTAGTTGCTTCCTAATGACATTTGCAATTTCGCTGGCTTGAAACAAAATCGGGTTAATTGCAGTTCCAGGGCTAAGCGGCGGTAGTTGAAACGAGTTTGTGGCGGCATTTGGTTGGAAAACATTTCGTAGGTGTATGGCAAATGTTTCGGCTCTGGCTTCGTCACTGCGGGCCCAAGTACCTGAGGAATTTCTAATCGGAGTGACTGATTCTATCGGAGAGCTTAAGTTTGGGTGAGCTCTCCACAAAGGATGCTTTGTACTGGTCGGCGACAGTTTCTCGATGTACCGGCGCTGCGCAAGCTCCTCTTCTTGCTTGAGGGTTTTGGTAAGCCTGCGGGTGGCTTCATTAAAGAGCTGCTTCGAATGGGGCGATCTGCAGGATTGCCAAGCGCGTCGTAGGCGTCGTTTTTCCCGAACTAGTTGTTCAATTTGGAGATTAGTTTTGTATTGGTTGCTACGCACGATTGTCTCTTCTGGTGTTGAGATTTTGGCTGCTGCCACGAGTACTGACTCCAGGGCATCAGCACAGAAGTCGATGTCGTTCTCTATGTTTAACTGTGGTGTTAGTTCAATGTGGGAACTTACGTACTTTTTGTACTTTAGCCAGTTAGTTCTAGTCGAGGTCAGCCTGAGGGGGTGCTCGATTACTTTCGGGCTTTGAAGGAGAGTTATTAAAACAGGCGAGTGGTCCGATGATAAGTCCGATAGCGATTTGGCGCTTACTAAATTTCTTGGGATGTTCTTGGTCACAGCGAAGTCAATTAAGTCCGGTATTTTTCTGGGGTCAGCTGGCCAGTATGTGGGGCTGCCAGTGGAGACATAGTCGAGTTTGTTGCTCAAATTTATAATTGCTTTATACAGTTGTCTTCCTTTGGGGGTCACGAGTCTTGATCCCCAGTGCGTGTGCTTGGCGTTGTAGTCTCCTCCTGCTATAAAGCGATCTCCGAGTGAATTGTAGAAGTCCAAGAATTGCTCTTCAGTTATTGCAAAACGCGGTGGGCAATAGACAGCGGCTATAGTGATACTGCCGTTGCCTGCTTGTAGTTTTATAGATGTAGCCTGCAAGTAATTTGTTGCAAACCTCTGGTGAAAGTGGTGCTTAATGCGTTCCCTGATTAAGATTCCAGTTCCTCCGTGAGCCTTACCGTCCGGATGATCTGTGCAGTATGACGTATAACCTCTTATTTGGAAGTTGTATTTACTTGTGAGATGTGTTTCTGACAGCAGCATTACATCTATTTGGTTTTCATTGAGAAATTGAGTTATTTCAAGTTTGTGCCGTGAAACGCCATTGGCATTCCACATGGATATTCGAAGACAAGACATCGATTATTTTGATTGTTGGGATGTGAGCAGTTTTATTAAAAGGTTTTGATTTTGCATAAGGTTATCCATAGTTGTTTTCATAAAGGACATAAATTCCATCATACCCTTTTGTAAAGTCAGCATCATGGTTTCGATGCTGTTTGGTGTTTGTCCTATTGCATGCTGAGGTGTTATTATATTTTGCTCAGAGCATTGAGCTTGTGGAAACCCTGTCTGATTGGCAAGTCCTGTTTTTAGGGCACTGGCGTATGAAACTCCCCATTTGTGTTGAGGGGCCCAAATGAAGATCTGGCTGCTTTCGCAAAGAAAACATCAGGTGTGGCTTGGGATTGTACGTATACATTTTGTGCATTCTGGGAGCGTGCATACTTAGCGTGTTGTAACCGACTCTTTAACTCTTTGTAGACCGGGCAGCCTCTGTAGTTTGCGGTATGATTGTCTCCACAGTTAGCGCATTTCTTCGTCTTTGGGTCTTCTTTGCTTGCAGGGCACAGTTCAGAGTTGTGGAAGCCTCCACAAGCTACGCAGACTGATCGAAGCCCGCAGTTGTTTCTGGTGTGTCCATACTCTTGGCAGTTGGTGCATTGCAGCGGACCATTTCGCTTATGCGGTTCTTCAACAGTAATCCTTCTATGCAACAGGAATTGCAGCTTGTAGATCGGGTGCACTTCATTTTTTTTCATGGCTCTGCTTTCTGGCTCCAGTTCGACCTTAAAGAGTGGTTGCGGCTTTTTATTTCTGTTGATAATATTAATAATATCTTTTGCGAGAAAACCTTTTTCTTTTAGTGCCTCTATTATCTCATTTTTGGATACGTCTGGCTCTATGCCCTTTAACACTACTTGCAAGCCTTTGCTACTCTTGAGCTGGTACGTGTAGTAGGGTTTCTTAGCCTCGTCTAGGTATTTGGTTACAGCTCTGAATTGATCTTCAGTGTTAGCTTGAAGCTTTGTTTCGTGTATATTCCCTTTGACAAGAGGAGTAACATAAAAGTTGTCATTCCCGACCAGCGCAACAATTTTCTTTACTAGGGCATTTGAGTTCTGTTCCCTTATGTAAATTGGTGGGGGCTTTGGCTTCTTTTGTACAGCCTGTCCAGTCTCGGATTGAATATTTTCAGTATCAGACAACAGGGCGAATCTGTTGTTATTAGATGCCCCTGGTTGTTCGCTGCCTTTATTAGGGCAATTTTGTTTTGGTTTATTTCCAACCATTTTATTTTGCGGGCTTAGCTTCCGTTTGATTTGGATGTAGCGATCCATGCCAGTCTGTATAGCCGGACCGACTTGTTGTTGTTGTGTATTGCCGTTTTTGGCACTCGTACTTACAATTGACTTTGTAGTATTATTCGACCCTGCAGAAGTTGCTAACGCATTCGAAATCGCGTTGTTGGTTACGGAGACCGTTGATGTTGTTGTAGCAGTGGCTGCGGTTGCAGAAATTAACGAGGTTGCAGTGCTCGTGGCTGGTGAGCAGTGAGTCGAAGCTGGGGGTGGGGTTCTACACTGAACGCTCCATGGAGGGGGAGGTGCTGTGAGTAGGGCGGGAGAACAAGACCGTGCTCTCGCACTGTCAATGGTCAGTTGGGCTGAGTTGCTCTTTGAAGAAGTTTTCTCTACTTGTACATCACGGGTTGAGAAATAATGAATATAACTGTTTCTCTGGTCTACGGAGCTTCTACGCTCATTTTTTGAATCGCCGCTCATTGAGCTATTACTCGTGGCACTTTTCAGTTTTTATAATAACTTAGCACTAGTTTTATTCATAGCACCGATTATTATGAATGTTTTTAGCAATAAGATTGCCTTTATTACACTACTCCAGTATTTTTAGTTATTTGTTTTCACTTTTAAGCTGCTTTTTCCGGAGCTCGCGCAAAACACGTCTGCACTCTCCGGGTGTTTCGTTTTACAATCAAAAAATAACATTTATTTTTAGACTTTTAGTATATAAGTCATTAATAAAAGTTACGGAGGACTTTGCGGATATCAATAGACCGCATTAGATTGGTTATGTGATTTTTTTCTCCGAATTTTAGTGGGATCCTAAGTGCATGATTTTTTTGATTAAAAATAATAAAATAACTGTTATTTTCGGTCCCTGGTATAAATATGTTATTTTTATTAGGTTTCTCCATAGAAGACAAAACCTTATTCACCCCTTACATTTATAAATATTCTAAATTCAGTCAGATGTTTGCAACGGTTTGAAGGAGACGTTTCCGACCACATAAACTATTTATATTCTTGATCAGCACCAATAGCCGAGTCCATCTAGCCATGTCCGTCTGTCCGTTTCTATGCGAACTAGTCTCTCAGTTTTAAAGCTATCGCGATGAAACTTTCCCAAAAGTCGTATTTCTATTGCAGGTAGTACATATGTCGGAACGAGCCGGACCGGACCACTATATCTTATGGCTCTCATAGGAATAATCTCCCATCTAAAATATTACAGTGTAACTTTGTCAGAAGTAGGCAAAAAATTTAAGTTTTATATGTATCTTCCCCATTAAATTAGGCTGCAGTTTAGGGCGGCTAAAGGAAAATTGCCTAGGGCGGCGAGTTGTCTTAATCCGCCCCTGTCTGCAAGGGTATACAACATATTTATTAAAAATGTACTCCTGGGAAACTTGATTCAAAGTGATAAATGAGTTTCTTTAGAAAATTTAAAATATCTTTCTTTTATTAAATATATGGCGTTTGTAAAATTAACAGCATGACATTTATAGTCGACAATAAGCTGATAATATAGATATATTACTAAAATTTCAGGCAATCGCCGGAGAAATGTTGTTGATGGAGAATCAGATAGAAGACGTCGAGGCAGTGGGAATAGTGCAAATACATCTGCAGCCGCCGCTGCAGCTGCCGCAGCCGTCGCACACGCAGCTAGTACTGCAGCAGCGGCAACTGCCGCTGCCTCAGGACTCTACGCATCTCATTCAAACTCAGCTTCACCCATTCCCACAATTGATGACAATTCACAGTCAGCTCTGATGATGCCAACAAACATAGCCTCGTCGTCGTTCGAAAAGATTTCCAGCGACGCTGGAGCTTCTAACGACTCAATTCCCCTAGCGACAATGGCTGGACTAAAGACTAATTCCTCTGTCTGTAATGCCTCACTGGTCCAGGCAACAACAAATACGTCAGCTTTTGTTCTGGGAGCTGTTGGAAATAAGGTAAAACACCGTGGTGAACGGGACATAGCTCAACCGTCTCCTTACTGCGACTTTTGTCTGGGGGATCAGAGGGAAAACAAAAAAACCAATATGCCCGAAGAGCTTGTGTCGTGCTCAGATTGCGGTCGCTCCGGTCATCCATCGTGTCTGCAGTTCACTGCAAACATGATAATATCAGTTAAACGTTATCGTTGGCAATGCATTGAATGCAAGTATTGCTCCATTTGTGGGACTTCCGATAATGACGACCAATTATTATTTTGCGACGACTGTGACAGAGGATATCATATGTACTGCTTATCGCCACCGCTCATCACTCCACCAGAGGGTTCTTGGAGCTGCAAGTTGTGCATGGAGGAGTTCCATAAGAATAAATAAGTAAACATATAAGATTTAAAGATTACATGATGCAGAAACTATAAGAAAGTCTCCCATACATACATAAATAGTAGATAATATGTTTTAGTTTATTATATATTTTATTTTATTTTACTTTGCGTCATATTATAAAAATATAAAAAAGATTTCGCTCCCTTTTGGCGATTGATCTCTCGGCGTGCTCTCGCTTCTACAACAAAATGCGGCGCATTAGCTCTTATAATCCGAAAAAATTATAATACTTACTTTAAAGGTAAGCATTTTGGGACATAGAATTAACAGTTGATCATGAAATCTTCTTCCGAAGTTTCACAGAAATCAAGTCCAACCCAAGACGGTTTGTTGAGTGAATTAATGTACTTAGGGAATATAAAAGATTTTGGTTGGAAAAGTTTTTTTGATTTGGATTTTTAAAATCTTAAAGTTTATTTTAAATTATGGCGGATCTTTTTGACAATTTCATAACCTAAATTTACGTTAAAAATTGTTTGACATACAAATATGGTTTTTGGAGCTTTTTAGGGCCAGTAAGGGCCAAATAGAATGCTGTGCTGTTTTGGATAGGTTTGTGATGTGGGCGTAGCCCCTAAATTCTTGTTTCTTATTTTTTTTTTGTCAAATGAAAAAATGGTCAAATTTAAAATTAAAATCAAAAGTAGGTATATGTTCACTGGTGGAAAAAATAATAGAAACGATTTGGTAGGGCTTGCTTTCTTTCCAGTTTCTTACTAATGAAAGCTGATATAAATTTGGTTATAATTTAATTTAAAATTAATTAAGATCGGTCCACAACTTACTGAAATACGATTAGCGAGATATTTATGATTATATTCAAGTTCCGCATCTTCGGAAATTTGTATGTAAATCGTGCTTTTCGGCAAAGTATATTCATACGGACAGACAGACGGACAGACAGACATGGCTATATCGACTCGGCTAGTGATCCTGATCAAGAATATATATACTTTATGGGGTCGGAAACGCTTCCTTCTAGCTGTTACATACTTTTGCACGAATACAATATACCCTTTTACTCTACGAGTAACGGGTATAATTATAACCAAATTTATATCAGCTTTCATTAGTGAGAAAATGGGAAGAAAGCAAGTCCTACCAAATCGTTTCTATTATTTTTAGACATTTTAATTCCCGTTACTAGCAGAGTAAAAGGGTATATTCTATTCATTAAAAATTATGTTACAGGTAGAATGAAACTTTTCCTACCCTATAATTATACTCTCTATTAGGATCACTAGCTTAGTCTTTCTAGCCATGTCAGTTTGTCAGACTGTTTCCGTCTTTTCTTTTCTTCATCAGTTTCGGTTTGTAGACCGAAAAATTTAACCACAACAATGGTTCTATTAATAACACAGGTACACAGCCAAAAATTTCCACGAAGCATTTTAAGTTTTCCATGATATTTGGGTGCTCCTAAGTAAAAGTCCCATACAAAATTATTTTCCATCACCTACAGGTTCCACGGTATAGCTAAGAATACAAAAAACCGATGTTTACCGACATTTTGAATTACGTGGCCTATATAATTGGACTTACCTTTGTTATTTTCGCTAGGACCTACTCTCAATACATCACGGCACTACTAAAAAATAGTCCCCATGGTGAACCATTGTCTTTGGAATTCGACGCCAAAGTTGAAAATACCAAAATTTGAGAGATTTCTCTGATGGAAAAATAATTCTGGGAATTAAATCTTAAATGGAACTAATTTTAATTATGTGCTGTCAAATTTCAAATAAGTCATGGCAACCTCTAGAACTAAGAAATTGAAAACGTTCACTGAACATACATAGAGAAACATACATGTTTACTCGCATTCTATAGGATGCCTTGACTTATTTGAAATTTGACAGCACATAGGAGTAGATAATAAAATAAAAAAATCGGTTTTATTGGTATAAGAAATCCAATAAAATATCCTCATAAAAATGCTTTAAACCGAAATTAAAGCATACAATGAACAATAGATTCAATGAATAATTAAAATTATTTCCATTTAAGATTAAATTCTCAGAATTATTTTTTCATCAGAGAAATCTCTAAAATTGAGGGATTTTCAACTTTGGCGTCGAATTCCAAAGACAATGGTTCACCATGGGGACTATTTTTTAGTAGTGCCGTGATGTATTGAGAGTAGGTCCTAGCGAAAATAACAAAGGTAAGTCCAATTATATAGGCCACGTAATTCAAAATGTCGGCAAACATCGGTTTTTTGTATTCTTAGCTATACCATGGAACCTGTAGTTGATGGAAAATAATTTTGTATGGGACATTTACTCAGGAGTACCCAAATATCATGGAAAACTTGAAATGGTTCGTGGAAATTTCACAAAGTTTAATTTTGTGTTCCTGTGTAATAAATGTAAACATATCGGTTAATAATAAATTCAAACATATCGGTCGACAAATCGAATCTGACAGTAAAAACTTGCATACTTTTTTCAGGCTCGGCAGATCGAATTTTTTAGTGAATCGTGAGTCACGACTCGTGACAGATTCTGTAAAGAATTTTGACAAAGAAAAAATATTTTTTTTTATAGTAGGCGGTGTACACATTCATTCATTCTGCGTAGAGAACTCCGACGCTTATGATAAGGACATTAAAAAAGCTTATAGCGAAATCAAATTTTTTTCTTCCAAGCAGGTCCATTTAAATACAGATATTATGAATTATTAGGAGGAGTAAAAATTCATATCATACTTGTACGAAATGGCAAAAGTGGTTCACGTGGTTTATACGACTCAAGGGAGGTCCTTTTATGCTCTGAAGTTAATTCTAACGACCTAATACGCAAGCTTTCGTCGAAATAAAACAAAACCCTTATTTGTAAGGCCTAACAACAAATTTAAATAAATTCAAACTTAAATATAATAAGGTTATATCTGCTAATTTTTTCCGCATTCTTTTGTTACAATTTGTTGTGACAACCATCACAACATATCGACAATGTTTTAAAATCCGTAAACAAAAATAAAAATACAAAACTTGAGCCCTTGCTGTGTTCCCCCATTTTGTGGATCTGATACTTCTATTAGGTTGTCAAAAAAGTTCTGCGGTATTTTTATTATATTATTTTTTTCTTTTTCTACATCGAGCTTTTAAGTGACTCAAAGCTTTTTCAAATGGTTTATAACGGCTTGATGACTTAAGCCAAGCTCTTGACCGATGCTACGGCTACTACTTATCACAATTTTCTACGACAGGCCTTCCTTCTTTGACCACCTCTGCACCGGAACAAAAACGTGGAAACCATCGTTGTGCGGTGGAAATGGAAACTGTGTCGTGTCCATAAACTGCACAAATTTTATTGGCGGCTTGAGATGCATTTATGCCTTTATCGTAGTAGTACTGTAAAATATGTCGTATTTTCTCTTTATTTTGCTCCATGACGACGCTATAACTCACGAACGACTTAAAAGAAAAGACAATCAATCAAACACGTGCTAGCGCGTGAAATGAGCTTTCCAAAAAGGTATAGCATGAACCGATGCGACGAATAAAACAAGAGAGAACGCTATAGTCGGGTGCCCCGACTATCAGATACCCGTTACTCAGCTAAAGGGAGTGCGAGGGAGATGGAGATAAAACTTTGATCAGGCATAACTTTTTAACAAATGGTCCGATTTAAAAAATTTCTTCCTCATACCAATCCTCTAGCTTTTATAGTTTCCGAGATCTCAGCGTTCATACGGACGGACAGACGGACATGGCTATATCGACTCGGCTAGTGATCCTGATCAAGAATATATATACTTTATGGGGTCGGAAACGCTTCCTTCTAGCTGTTACATACTTTTGCACGAATACAATATACCCTTTTACTCTACGAGTAACGGGTATAATGACACTGTATTGTGTACCGACCGCGATTAAGATTTTTTTTTGATATACGGCTAATTCTATGGCCTTAATGTTTAATTATTTTCTTCACTTTCTAGCGTTTATTTTGTGTGTTTTTTTTATGCAGAAGCGAGACCCTAACCCTAAGAGCTACAGCCGAGATAACTTCTGAGAGGAGGAACTTGTGGGAATGACAGTTTTAATCATTATTTGTTGTTTTTGTTGGGATGAAGAAAAGGGAACATTTCCAGAAATCATGTAAGCAAAGATAAAATGTTTATAGGTTATTTATTAAACTTAAGTATAGCATTTTTAACCAAGTACGGTAATAAGAATCTTCGAAGCAAAAATGGCTATATTTGGAAATAATGTTTCTACAATATCTGTAGAAATGGTCAAAACATCATTAAAATTTTCTTTTTCAACAAATATATGTATGCATTTATGAAATAAAAAACCCAATTAAGAATACTTTAATTAAAAAGGAACATAAATTCATATAAGATGTAAACAGTTTATATTTAAGCAGCAGGGTGTCCAGCAGCTTCGCCTTCGGAAATTAAAGTTAACATCACGCTATTTAGCTATTCCCCCCACCAATATCGCCGCACATGCCGGCAAAGTTCTGCTGGCGTTGGGCCGGTACCGAATATCGTGAAAGTCAACGGCACATAGAATGCTGACTCTGCACGGGGGGCCGGGGGAAGCGAGATTTGGGCGCTCAGCTGATATTTCGCCGCTATGGAAATTGCAACGCTTGCAATCGCCAAAGGTACAGCGCAGCGCTGCCGCTGCAGCCAGCACCCGCTGGAGACAACAACATCTTGCCGACGCAGGCAAAGTGCAGCGCTGTCGCCGCAATAAACACCCGCTGGAGACAACAAGAACTTGCCGGCACAGATAAAGTGCAGCGTTGCCGCTGCAACACCTTGCTGGCGCAGACGATCGCAGAATTACAAGACGACGCTGGCAGCGACGTCAACAGAGAGCGCAACGAAGTTGGGCGGTATCAAGGAAAAGCTTGTGGAGTCACACTTGAGCTGGACGGCGAACTAATCCATTCGATTATTTAATACTGATTTAAACTGATTTAACTTTAAATTTTAATAAAATATTATAACTTTGCCAACCGAACCTTGGACGATATTGGAGTCATTCTGGGAAGCAGCTGGGACACCAATGGGGATACCTATGTTTAGGTAATAACTGGCTCCTGCCCTGGGGACAGGATGCTGACAGGCTCCTGCCTTGAGAGGCAGAAGTCTTAACTGGCGCCCGAGCAGGGACCCATCCAACAAGCGATGGGATCCCTTGGAAAAGGAAAAAAATTAACTGGAAAGTGGAAGGTAATAGGTATGTGTAAAGTGTGTGCAAAAATATGCGAGAAGAATCAAGCAATCGATTCCAAAAAAATTATGATCGCAAAAAAAATGATCGGGAAATAAAATACACGAGCGCAAAAGTCATACAAAATAAGGAAGCAACCTACCCGCCGCGGTGATATTAATTCACGGGCGCATTTGTGTTGAGAGAATAAAATAAAATATCCCGATAACCGCTGCGTTAACCTGTTTACGAGCGGCCCCATGTTTAATAAAGTGAAATTATAAAGCAACAAGTGACGAAGGTAACCTACTAGATACGCTCCGTGTTACTCGCACGAAGGGAGCCGCCTAGTGGGTTGTGTGGTCAACCGTACCTGAGTAGGCGAAAAGACAAAATGGAGAAATACGGCCCACCATGCCTGATGTCGAAATACACGGAATCAATCAGAATTGCAAAATAGGAAAGAAGCATTAAAAAAAATAAGAAAAAATAAGAAAAGAAAAATAAGAATACCCGCAACATAGGGAGAAAATTGTAAAAAAATAAAATGATAAAAAAATCCACAAAAGAGAAAAAATAATAAAGATAAAAAACCCAACAAAAAAGACGCAGGAAAATAAAAAAAGATAATAAACAAGAGAGAACGCTATAGTCGGGTGCCCGACTATCAGATACCCGTTACTCAGCTAAAGGGAGTGAGAGGGAGATGAAGATATAAATTTGATGAGCCATAACTTTTTAACGAAGGGTCCGATTTAAAAAATTTCTTCTACATTTCGATAGGTATTGATAAACACAACAAAACTGCATTTTTACTTTTCCGAAATATTTAAATTTTTCAAATCGTATCTAAGCGATTGTAGGCGTTAGAGGGGGCGTGGCACCTTCCTGAAACAAACTTGCGCTGCGTAGGAACTCCAAGAATCTGCATGCCAAATACCAATCCTCTAGCTTTTATAGTTTCCGAGATCTCAGCGTTCATACGGACGGACAGACAGACAGACAGACAGACAGACGGACAGACAGACATGGCTAGATCGACTCGGCTAGTGATCCTGATCAAGAATATATATACTTTATAGCTGTTACATACTTTTGCACGAATACAATATACCCTTTTACTCTACGAGTAACGGGTATAAATATCATAAATGCACACTCACACTTACCGCTCACCAAATAAATTTACTAGGTTGACAAACCACTAAAAGCAATTTTTACCTTTAGAATCTACACCTTGTAAGTGGCCAACAACCGGGAAGAAGTTTACACTCCATTCACCATCTTACAAATCGTCTTGGAAACGAGATAAGCACACACGAAAAAGACAAATGGCTAAATAACACAAAGATACGGGTGAGTAAAGCTATAAGTCTTAGTTTCCATAATACTTCCTATATAAAAAACAAAAAAACGTAGCAGCCTATCTGTCTAAAATTAGAAAAAGGTATAAACATTTTTTTGAAAACCTAGCAGCCTTGAGGAAATTAGATATTTGAAAATGGAGGAGATGAAGGAAGCCCTGACCAAATTTGAGGCTACACTGTCGACCCTACTTGGCCAAATGGCCAATGTAAAGGAAGACATAAAGAAGGTTAGCTAGAAAGTGACCGGATTAGAGGGCGACCGGGAGAAGGACAACCAGGTTGTTCCGCAACCCAAGTCCTTGACAGCCGCTCGCACCGAGTACGAACTGAAAGAAATTTCGAGATTACCGGACTGCGTGAAAGAATTACAGATCTTTGAGAGGGAGTTTGGTAGTTATGATTCATGGATTGGAAGAGCTGAGGCAGTTTTAAAGGATTACGAAGTAATCAAAGATAGACCCTTCCATAGTACTCAGTATCAGACAGAAGATTAGGGGTAATGCTGAGACGACCCCGTTATCGTATAATGTCCCGAACGACGATTGGCCCGAAGTTAAGCGGGTTTTGTCCCTCCATTCCGCGGATAGGCGCGACCATCGCACATTGGAACACCAGAGGGTGCGAAGTCCATCGATACATTTTATTCAGGGGTTAACAACCACTTTGCACTCATAATTCGCTGCCAAAGCCCGGAAGTTGCGAACGCTCTGGTGGAAGCCTATAGAGATAGGACCTTGGACGTGTTCATTAGAGGCCTGAACGGGGACTTTTCAAATTATTAATCATCAGAGGACCGAAAAATCTACCAGAAGCCTACGCAATTTGCCTGGAGTTGCAGAACTTGACGTCCAAGGCGCAAGTTACCTACTCCCAGATACACCTGGACTCCGCAGGCGAACCACTCGGCACCTATACCAAGACGACCAATACCAAGACGCGGGGAAAAGTTCGCAATCCTTCCCGAGACATTCAAACCCCCGGGCAATAAAAATGGAGGCTAGTCAATCAGGGCAGTCTTATCGTTCCAATCAAAACCAGGGAAACCCCAGAAGCTTACGCAATTTGCCTGGAGTTGCAGAACTTGACGTCCAAGGCGCAAGTTTCCTACTCCCAGATACACCTGGACTTTTAACGAGCTGAAAACTATCCTAGCCTTTTCCGAAGTGTTAGCCTTCCCCGACTTTAATAAACCTTTCCTTTCCAATCGGAGCCGTTCTCTCCCAGAATGACAATGGGAAAGATCGCCCAATTGCGTATATTTCGAGATCATTAAATAAGACAGAGGAAAACTATGCGGTTAACGGAAATGTTAGCAATTGTGTGGGCACTCAATAACCTCCGTTCCTATTTGTACGGTGCCCCGGCAATTAAGGTCCATACCGACCATCAGCCATTGACTTTTGCGCTAGGCAACCGAAATTATAATGCAAAACTAAAACGATGGAAAGCGTGCATAGAAGAGTACAATTGCAAGCTTATTTATAAGCCAGGTAAGTCCAATGTAGTCGCTGATGCCTTGTCCCGTATCGTATCGAATGTTAATTACCTTGATCTCGACACAGAATCAATTGCTACTGTCCATAGTGCTTCTCAGGACGCCTCAGACCTAATTCCGCACGTTGAAGCCCCCATCAATGTATTCAGAAATCAGCTTGTCTTTGATCCTAAGAGACCGTATTACGCCTCCGAAATGCCACACGCGGGTTTTGTACGTCATTTAATCCCGCTCACTTCAGTAGAATCTCTACGACCATCTCTGAAAAAATATATAAAACCTCTAATAACACTGTGCAGCATTTTTAATGGTTTTTAAATTTACCTCGATGGATGATATATTTTTGGATTTGTTACGAATTCCCAAGTTAAACTGCGTTTTCCAAAAAGTTCCCCGACGCAAGGATTCTTAGCAAAAGGACCTCAAAGTTCGAAAAATGCTGAAATTGGCCAACTTTCCGGAGCTCTCAGAGGCAAACGGATTCATGGTTTGATTCAATGTTAAAGTTTTTTAAAAGATACACTCTTTATCTTTGAAACCCCATACTAAGAATAATTTTAGGATTTTTATTAAGGGAGAAACAAATTTTAGAAAACATAGTCAAAAAACATAAAAGCATACAGCTGCGGTCAGAATAGTAGTAGTGTTGCCGCCATGTGTTTTTAAAGGTTTGTTGTTGTAATTTATCTTCTCCTGGTAATATTGTATTGATTATTATTGTACTATTAGACTAATTGGATAAGAAAAGTGACAACAACAAACTTTTTAAAACACAGGGCGGCAACACTACTACTATTCTGACCGCAGCTGTATGCTTTCATGTTTTTTGACTATGTTTTCTAAAATTTGTTTCTCCCTTAATAAAAATCCCAAAATTATTCTTAGTATGGGGTTTCATAGATAAAGAGTGTATCTTTTAAAAAGCTTTAACATCGAATCAAACCATGAATCCGTTTGCCTCTGAGAGCTTCGGAAAGTTGGCCAATTTCAGCATTTTTCGAACTTTGAGTTCCTTTTGCTAAGAATCCTTGCGTCGGGGAACTTTTTGGAAAACGCAGTTTAACTTGAGAAGTCGTAACGAATCCAAAAATATAGCATCCATCGAGGTAAATTTTTGATGCTGCATAGTGTAATTAATGGAATCAAAATCCCCGAGGAATATTTGCATTCCTTGCAGAATCCAAGTCTTCGATCCACCTCCGCGGAAAATTGGCAGAGGTTCTCCATTATTTCACGTCACCAAAAACACTGGTGTCTGACAATGAAAGATGACTTCTCTGTCCCACAGTTCTAAATTATCTGCAGTCCTTAGGAATATCTGTGAATTACACACCTTCGCAAAAAAGCGAGGTCAACGGACAGGTTGAACGATACCACTCAACCTTCATTGAAATATTTAGGTGTTTAAGAAATGACCACCCCAAACTCAAACCAATTGAGTTGGCTTTCATTGCGGTGGAAAAAGTACAACAACTCTTTCCATTCAACGACAAACCACAAGCCGGTCGATATTTTTTTTGGATAGGACCTCAAGAATATATTAGCTGGGCCTCACAAATTTTAGGGAACGGACCCTTGAAGATATAAAGGGATTGTAATTATAAAAGCAAACCAGAAAGGAAGCTAGCTTCGGCCAGCCGAAGCTTATATACCCTTGCAGATAATTCCTATTAATCACTAATTTTCCGATCGTTCCTATGGCAGCTATATGATATAGTAGTTCGATATTGATCAAATTAAAATCGAAATTCGAAAACATTTAAAAAGAGGCATATCCCAGAGTAGAAGAGAATACAATAAAGACCAACGAAGCAATAATTTATTTCATATTATATTCCCATTAATTTTCCGATCGTTCCTATGGCAGCTATATGATATAGTCGTCCGATTTTTATAAAATTGTTTTCGAAATTCGGAATTAGATAAAAAATGGTATTTCCAAAAGTACGGGGTGATATGTTCAAAAACACCCAAGATATAATTTATTTACATTTTTGTTCCCGATTATTCCTATGGTAGCTATATGATATAGTTTTCCGATCCGGCTCGTTCCGACTTATATACTACCTGCAATAGGTATACGACTTTTGGGAAAGTTAGCTTTAAAACCGATAGCTTTAAAACTGAGAGACTAGTTTGCGTAGAAACAGACGGACAGACGGATATGGCTAGATCGACTCGTCTAGTGATGCTGATCAAGAATATATATACTTTATAGGGTCGGAAACGTCTCCTTCACTGCGTTGCAAACTTCTGACTGAAATCATAATACCCTCTGCAAGGGTATAAAAACAGCCGCAGACCGGCTCAACAAAAACCGAACAGAACTCTTAAATTTTGCACAGGGGGATACGGTCTATGTTGCCAACAAACAGATAAAAAGCAAAGAGAAGCCTCGGTACAAGCTAGAGGAAGTTGAAGGAAACGCCAGGGTCAAGGTCAAAACAAAGTCAGGGAGAATTGTTCATAAGTCCAACATAAAGAATTAGGGGCTTAAAATAAAAGACTCCGAAAACGCTTCACGAAACTTAGCTAAATAAATAGATAAACACAAGAAATAAATATTTTAACATAAAGCAATAATTAAAAAAAAAAAAATAAATGTTTGGTCTCAATGTTGCTCAACATGACCAACGACCAACAAATCAAGCAGCACTACAGTTGGTAACAGTACCAGGCGCCCAGTTGCAGCCACGGCTGGTAATAAGTACTGATCAGCATACGCTAACTGCTACCATAATCAAAACATATTGACATACTCCAGAATACAACCCATTCCAATAGTCTTTACATTTGACTTCCGTGTTATTCAAGTAGTATATAAGCTTGTACCAACTTCAGAATAAATCAGTTATCATCTCATCTTATAACTCCGTGGCTCTGCTTTCTAACCTCCGGGAAGGGACCTCGTAACATATATTGATCCACAAGCCACGCTTAGGATCAAACATTGGTGACCCCGACGTGATCCTTTACAACAAAGGATCACACCCTGCAACCCCCTTCAACCTCAAGGCTGAACCTCTAACGGATGAGAAGCAACGTTAAGTTCACACTCAGCTGTCCAGCTTCACAGTATACACAGCTCATCCAGCTTCACAGGGCCGCATAGCTTATCCAGCTTCACAGGACCGCATTGCTTATCCAGCTTCACAGGACCGCATAGCTTATCCAGCTTCACAGGATAGACAGCTTATCCAGCTTCACAGGATAGACAGCTTATCCAGCTTCACAGGACCGCATAGCTTATCCAGCTTCACAGGACCGCATAGCTTATCCAGCTTCACAGGACCGCATAGCTTATCCAGCTTCAGGACCGCATAGCTTATCCAGCTTCACAGGACCGCATAGCTTATCCAGCTTCACAGGACCGCATAGCTCATCCATCTTCACAGGATAGACAGCTTATCCAGCTTCACAGGATAGACAGCTTATCCAACTTCACAGGACAACATAGCTTCATCCAGCTCCACAGGATCATTCACCCCATCCGGCCTATCCAGCTTTCTAAAATACCGAGCATCATCCAGATTCACAGGATTCGTCATCTCCAAACCACGAGTAGTAACTGCAGAAATTATGTCGATCTCATTCATAGAGGAAACCAGTCAAAACAGAGTCGATTTACACAATCGTCTGCTTGACGATCAGAATGAGGTACAAGGGCAAATCCAACAGGTCATAAAGAATTATAGCAAGGATTGGGCCGAACGACGCAAACGAGACGGCTATTATGCCGGTCGGTTAAGCCAGTTGAACGATCTTTGGCAGCAGTTTTGTGATCTAGACGAAGAGGTCGAGAAAGCGGCACTACCTACCGGAGAGAAGTATGCCTCAAGATTAGCGGCATTAAAGGAGCTTGTAGAAAAATATCAGCAATTATTTAAAGACAACATCCCGTCAGGAAGCTGTCCTCAGAAGGTTCCGCGGCAAACACAGAACAACACAAAAGACCCGATAGTCAAACATATAAATATTGACTCTTCGATGGACTTGGCTGTTCGACAACTGCAGAGACGATGCAACGAATTAGAATCATCTCTAATTCTGGCATCAACGGCGCAAACAATTACCCCAGCGCTACAACGACATCTGCACCTCCAATGGGAACTATTGAGACAGGCCCATGATGACTACAGTGCAGAAGACTTTAAGCACACTTAAAAATCTCGATATCAGCACTAATTCATGGGATCCAATCCTTGGTTTTCTTATCAGAAAAAAAATAGACCATGAGAGCCTAGCCGCACTGGAAAATTCAGCCGATGCACCAACTGAAATTCCAGTCTTAAGGAGTGTACTGACGTTTATTGCGCGCCGCGCTTGCATGTTTGAGACGATAAACGCACAACCTACAACAACACTCCGCAAGCCATCAGTCAACAACGAAGAGAGCTGCAAAATTTGTCACCTAGGACCACATTACATAAGGGCATGTATCCGTTTTCAAGAAATGGATCCTAAAACGCGGCGCCAAGTTATTATTCAAGTAGGAGGATGCACAAATTGCTTGTCTACAGCTCATAAGGTCGAAGTCTGTAAATCATCCGCCAACTGTCGAGTCTGCCAGCAACGGCATCATACAATGCTACATAAGATGACCGACATCACGCCTTAATTGAGGGTACCCCTCAAAGGGGGGGGGGGATAGAATGTTTGGTCTCAATGTTGCTCAACATGACCAACGACCAACAAATCAAGCAGCACTACAGTTGGTAACAGTACCAGGCGCTGACTCAATGTCTCGCTGACCCGCCAAGCAGTCAGCACATTATGCAGTGTCAGCCGACCCAACTACGCTAACTGCTACCATAATCAAAACATATTGACCTACTCCAGAATACAACCCATTCCAATAGTCTTTACATTTGACTTCCGTGTAATTCAAGTAGTATATAAGCTTGTACCAACTTCAGAATAAATCAGTTATCATCTCATCTTATAACTCCGTGGCTCTGCTTTCTAACCTCCGGGAAGGGACCTCGTAACATATATTGATCCACAAGCCACGCTTAGGATCAAACATTGGTGACCCCGACGTGTTCCTTTACAACAAAGGCTCACACCCTGCAATCCCCTTCAACCTCAAGGCTGAACCTCTAACGGATGAGAAGCAACGTTAAGTTCACACTCAGCTGTCCAGCTTCACAGGAAACACAGCTCATCCAGCTTTACAGGACCGCATAGCTTATCCAGCTTCACAGGACCGCATAGCTTAACCAGCTTCACAGGATCGCATAGCTTATCCAGCTTCACAGGACCGCATAGCTTATCCAGCTTCACAGGACCGCATAGCTTATCCAGCTTCACAGAACCGCATAGCTTATCCAGCTTCACAGGACCGCATAGCTTACCCAGCTTCACAGGACCGCTTAGCTCATCCAGCTTCACAGGATAGACAGCTTATCCAACTTCAGAATAAATCAGTTATCATCTCATCTTATATATCCGTGGCTCTGCTTTCTAACCTCCGGGAAGGGACCTCGTAACATATATTGATCCACAAGCCACGCTTAGGATCAAACAATAAACATACGCATAACACACTATAAACGAAAAATTATAAAATTAGATTGAGGTTAGATTTTAAGAACACACAATAGAAATCTAAGTAACTACTCTTCCCAAAGAATGACAACTATTAACGTCACCATGGCGCTTCACATCTTTAAGTACGATACGCCGGTTGTCCCACTCTAGAAGGGGGTGGTATGGCGAGTCAACGGGGTATTCAAACCCGCCCATGTGATTTATCTGGCACAAGTGCAGCGGAAAGGAAAGGGCTACGGACGTGATGGCAAGGGTGAGTGGCATTGATGGAGACGCTCATGTGTCCACGCTCCTGATGCAGAAGGCGACGATTATGATGAACCAAGTTAGCGAAATTACGCGAGCTTGTCAACTGGCGAAGGCGTCTGTCGTGAACACCAACCTACTGTGTGAGGAACCGTAAGACGGCCCTCACAATTGCCGACTAATTTTGTAGACATGTAGGATTTTCTTTTTAGCCATGTAGGAATATTTTTGTAGCCATGTAAGACTCATGAAGAGATTATTAGTTTAGCTTTTTAATAGCCAACGCACCCAACTCCCCCAAACCATCGAACCAGCAACCGCCACTTCGAACATCAATACGCTCTCATCAAACACACTCATTTCAACATCAAAGCCCGCAACATCTAAACCATCGAACGCTCTTGCTCTCGCTCTCTTCTTCGAACAGTTCCAACACGCTCACACTCATCTCAACGCTCACTTCGAACATCAGCATCTGCACACAACCCAACCATCGAGCCCCTGAGCACCGCAAACACGCTCTCGCTCTCTTCAAATACTTCGAATATCAGCATCTGCACCATCGAACAGTTCGAGCACCTGCACACACACAAGCTTTCGACAAACGATCGAACCAAAAGGTGGGGTATGTGAGCCGATATCAAAGAGAAGGAGAATTAATTACTGTTGAGGCTTCGCGCGTGTCAGATTTAAATCGCGAGACTCCGCAAAACCCGGGAAACCGCCCCCGCCGTGAAAATTCAACTAGTGTGATAGTGTAATAGAATGTCGAATGACAGTGGTGAAGTGGAAGGAGCGTACGACCCGGTTGCCGCCGCAGGAGCACGGGAAATCAACTGGCTGGATTTGCTGTGGGAGGAAACGTAAGCGCCCGCTTTATATTTTCTCGACATATTTTTCTCGAACGGCTAGACTGGAGTGGCGTGGCAAGCAGACTTTGTACGCCCCTCAGAAAACCCTAACTCAAGAACAATAAATGAACCAAAGTGCTTAGCAACTAAAAACCTATTTCGCCTGTTGTGTTTTGTGTGTGTGATTGTAGGAGGGGTAATCAAATTCGTGTTCCTTTTTCCCCATCTAGGAAAACCCCTTCCCGCCGATCGTGGTCGAGCCGTGTGATGGCCAAGGATTACGACGGAGTCTTGCACTCGATTGTCGGATCCGAAGCTATTACCGGTCCTGGGGCACGCAGTGGCCGTGGATCACGACGGAGCTACGCTCGTTTGTCGGATCCAAGGGCAATGCGGATCCCGGAGCGTGTGGCGGGTGCAGCTTTCGACGGAGTCCTGTACTCGATTGTCGGAGTCTAAACCCGCTGCAGGTTTCGGCCCAGGGTCGGCATCACTGGGTGACAACACCCCAAACTTCTCCCTCCTTCTTCTTTTGCTGCTCCTGCCGATCAGGATCGGACCGCGTGGTGGCCAAGGAGTACGACGGAGCCACGCTCGATTGTCGGCTCCAAGGGCCATTGCGGGTCCCGATGTGCGTGGCGGGTAGGGATTACGACGGAGCTCGGCTCGATTTGTCGGATCCAAACCCGCTGCCAGTTCCGGCCACAGGGTCCGTATAGGGTCGTTTTTATATCGCCCCTCCCTGAAGTCCTTGAACTTAAATAAATTTATTGTAAGTGACCCTGGGAGCCCTGAGTAACCTATCCCAGCCCGAGAACTTCCTTACAGCCCCAAGGAAACTGAAGCCGCCACCCATCTTTATTCGGGAGAAGACCTCGAATGCCCTAGTCAACAAAATAGTTGAGCTAGTCGGAAAAGAGAACTTTCATGTTAGACGATTTCCGAGCAGTGGCAAAGTACCTAAACGATGCCAAAAAGAATTACTACACGTACCAGCTAAAAAGCTGCAAAGGCTTGCAAGTTGTGCTTAAGGGTATATAACCCGATGTGACCCCTTCTGAAATTACAGAGGCTTTAAAAGAAAATGGGTTTTGTGCAAAAAATGTTATAAACATTATGAACAAAAACAAGAAGCCGCAACCACTATTCAAGGTCGAGCTGGAGCCAGACAGCAGAACTTTGAAAAAAAACGCAGTGCACCCTATCTACAAGCTGCAGTACCTGCTGCATCGTAGGATCACAGTAGAAGAGCCGCACAAACGGAACGGGCCAGTGCAATGCACGAATTGCCAGGAATACGGACACACCAGGACTTACTGCGCCCTCAGGACAGTATGTGTAGCTTGTGGAAACTGCCACGGCTCCGAACCCTGCTCTGCCAACAAGGAAGACTCTCTAACTAAAAAGTGTGTAAACTGCCAAGAAAACCACACAGCAAACTACAGAGGCTGTCCAGTCTACAAGGAGATGAAAAGTCGGATGCAACGATCGAGAACGGCACGCTCCCAGAACTCACAGAACATTTACATGAGATCACAAACGATACCGGAAGCTTTCTTCGCAAGAGCAGCCAGGTCATCATTTGGGCCTTCAATTACCACCAACGGCCGATAATGGATAACATCCCGCAGGCCATGGGACAGCCACAAAGTAACATGGAAACTATGATGATAACCTTGCAACAAAATATGATGAATGATGAAGCTCAGCAGTCCAAATAAACTATGCCTAGTCTTCGAATAACTCTGTGGAACGCAAACGGTGTTTCACGCCATAAACCTGAAATAACTAAATTTCTGAACAAAAACCACATCGACGTTATGCTGCTGGCAGAAACGCATCTCACCAGCAAATATAACTTTAAAATACGGGGGTACACGTTCTATAGCACCGATCATCCAAAAGGTAAAGCACATGGTGGAACCGGCATCTTAATAAGATACCGCATCAAACACCACCTTCACCAAAGGTTTGCAAAAACTATTTGCAAGCTACATCGATAAAAATACAGTTGGGCAACTGCAACCTTGCCATTGCCGCTGTTTACTGCCCACCCCGTTTTACAGTCTCCGAAGACCAATTCATGGACTTCTACAACTCACTTGGAGAGCGATTTATAGTGTAACGAAGTTCTTAGGCCAGGGTTGCATTCAGCCGGGGCCAAAGAACCTTACAAGAAATATGTAAGAAAAAGGTAAGGGAATCTGTGGCTGGATAAAAGCGGAAGGAAATGACTTGAAATTGGCCGGCAGAAAACCTTAGATTACCGTCTACCGGGGAATGTCCGCCGGTAGTGTAGACTGAACGGGCACTAACCAGGGATGTCCACCGGCAGCAGTGTAGCAGTCGGTGACTGGTCAGGGAATAACCACTGACCGTGCACACTATAGTTAGTCGTTTACCGGGGAATGACCACCGGTTATGTAGACTACGGTTAGTTAATTCCTACGTTACTGGGACGCTACTGGCCAGGGAACAACCACTGTCCGTGCAAACTATGATCGGTTATTTGCCAAATGGAGGGGGTTAGAGGACTTACCGGGGATGGCCGCCGGCAGTACCCGCTAAAGTTAGTAACTGGCCAGGGAGTAACCACTGACAGTGCAGAACTACTGTTAGTTTACCAGGGAATGGCCACTGATAAGGCAAAATACGATCTATTATTTACCACGGAATAACCACTGGTAATGCAAACCACGGTTAGTTATTTATTAGGTTGTTGCCAGGGAATTCCACTGGCACTAATTACGGGGTCGGGGCAATGAATAAAAACACGGGAGAGTTTCACTTTAGAATTAGTACACTTGGTTAATTTATTAAGCTTTGGTTAGATATCGCGGGTGTTCTGTGTGCAGTTGAGAATTCTTATAAGGTGACGGGGGTCCTACCCGGAGCACACGTCTGTTCGCTGGCACGATCGGAAACACAAGAGACCCTTTTTCTCTCGATCCGCGTGGTCCCTAACTCCTATCGAAGCCGATTGGTCTATTCGATCGGCGATTGTTCCATTCGATATGTGACAGGGGTGTGTGAAGACTGTTCCAATGTTAGTTAACAGTGGTCACGACTATTCGATTGGTAATCGATGACCTTGTAGCTAGTGTGACCCTAGCTAACTATCGCCCTATCGCTTAATAAATAAGACAGAGTGGTGGGTTTTGAACTTAACTTATTTATCCTTCAGTGGACTTACTTCTAAGCTTAATTTATATATAAGAATAATTGAGCGCCTACAACTCCAAAAATAAGGCGTCACAATAGCAGCAGGAGATTACAGCGCCAAGCACACACACTGGGGATCCCGCCTTGTGACCCCCAAAGGAAGGCAACTATATAATGCACTCATCAAAACATGCAACAAATTGGACTACGTTTCGCCAGGCAGCCCTACATACTGGCCTACAGATCCTAGAAAACTACCCGATTTAATTGATTTTGCTGTGACAAAAAATATTTCTCGCAATCTTATATCTGCAAAATCGCTTTTGGATCTATCATCGCACCACTCACCAGTGCTAATAACTCTTCTTAAAAGCCCGGAATTAATCGAGCACCCTTGCAGGCTGACGTCGCATCTAACCAACTGGCTGAAGTTCAAAAAGTACGTAAGTTCCCACATTGAACTAACCCCACAGCTCAACATCAATGAGGACATCGACTGCTATGCCGATGCACTGGTGTCTGTACTCGTCGCAGCAGCCAAAGTCTCTACACCGCAAGGGAGGGATGGGCGTACACACCAACACAAAACTAACCTTGAAATCGAATAGCCTGTTCTGGAGAAAAGACGTTTGAGGCGTGCTTGGCAAACCAGCAGATCGCCATCCTCTAAACAAAGTCTTAGCTGGTCGCAGACTTACCAGGGCCCTAAGGCACGAAGAGGTAAAAGCTCAACGCCAGTACATTGAGAAAATTTCACCCACCAGCACCAAACATCCCTTGTGGAGGGCCCACCCAAATCTAAGTGCGCCGGCCGAAACAGTAATTCCCATAAGACACTCTTCAGGCAGATGGGTCAGAAGCGACAAAGACAGAGCTTGTACATTTGCTTTACACCTTCGAAACGTCTTTCAGCCAAACCCTGCAACAAATTCATTCGCACTACCGTCGCCGTCAACCCGAATTGAAACTGAAACGGAACCAATTCTGTTTCTGAGCAATTGAAACCAAAAAAGGCCCCAGGCGGTGATCTAATAACTCCCAAAATGCTAATTGAACTTCCAAACTGTGCAGTTGAGCTCATTTGTAAACTCTTTAACGGGATTACACGACTTGGCTACATTCCAAAAAAATGGACAAAATCGGTAATCATAATGATCCCAAAGCCAGGAAAAGATCACACAATACCAGCTTCATACAGACCGATAAGTTTACTCTCGTGTCTGTCAAAACTGCTAGAACAATGCTTTTTGACGCGCATAATCCTATATCTGAAACAGCACAACGTTATTCCGGCACATCAGTTTTGCTTTAGAGAAAGCCATGGAACAATAGAGCAAGTCAACAGATTAACAACCGAAATACGGTCTGCATTCAAATATCGGGAATACTGCAGTGCGGTATTCCTTGACGTTGCACAGGCTTTCGATCGAGTCTGGCTTTATGGCCTTATGCACAAAATCAGAACTATTCTGCCGGAAAACACTCACAGGATACTTGAATCGTACCTTTACAACAGAGAATTCGCCGTGAGATGCAACACTACAACATCCGACGATTACACCATAGAGGCTGGAGTTCCCCAAGGTAGTGCCCTTGGTCCAACTCTATTTCTCCTTTACACCGCAGATATTCCCACGAACGACCGGCTAACTACTTCCACATTCGCAGACGATACCGAGATCATAAGTCGGTTCAAATGCCCAATTCAGACAACAGCACTACTAGCTGATCATCTCGTGGTAGTGGAGAGGTGGTTATCAGACTGGCGTATAAAAATAAATGCGCAAAAGAGTAAACACATAACATTAACTCTTAACAGACAAACGTGTCCACCGCTAACTCTGAATAACATGCCACTTCCACAAGCTGACGATGTAACGTACCTTGGCGTTCACCTAGACAGGAGACTTACATGGAGGAAACATATCTAAGGAAATGCATTTAAAACTAAAGTCCAAAAGCCTCCACTGGCTCCTAAACGCTCGCTCCCGCCTCTGCCTGGACTTCAAGGTCCTGCTCTACAATTCAACGCTCAAGCCCGTCTGGACTTACGGCGCCCAGTTGTGGGGTAACGCGAGCAGCAGCAACATCGACATTATCCAGCGAGCCCAATCAAAAATCTTGAGAACTATCACAGGGGCACCTTGGTATGTTCGGAACGACAACATCCACAGAGATCTTGGCATTCTGCCCGTAAAAGACGAAATATCCAAACAAAAAGAGTACTACCTCACCAAGCTAACTTTCCATCCAAACCAGCTCGCCAGGGGCCTAGCCAGGGTCTCATACCGGACCCGATTGCAACGAAATGACCTTCCAGCCCAGCAATAGTTATTAGAGCCCTTAAATCTCGCGTCAGTCACCTTGACTGTCAGATAGCTTTTTAATTTAAGATTTTATATACTTATTGTTAGTCTCAATTCAGAGAAGATCCAATAAATAAAATGCATATGTATACAAAAAAAAAATACGGACGGACAGACAGACAGACGGACATGGCTATATCGACTCGGCTAGTGACCCTGATCAAGAATATATATACTTTATAGGGTCGGAAATGCTTCCTTGTAGTTGTTACAATATCCCCTTTTACTCTACGAGTAACGGGTATAATAAACCTTAAACACAAATTAAAATACAAATTTTTTGTGGGAAAGTTTTAAGAAAGTAGGGTGTCCCAACTTACAGACCTCTCCCCTACTTTGAGCAAAGCAAAGCAAGAAATTGGCGAAATATATATTAAATTCATAATCAATTGGAGTTTAAATTTAAAAAAGAAATTTTTTATTGTAAAAAGATTTACAATACGATCATGTTTAATAAAAAGGAAGACAGGTTGGAGGAGACGTGAATCAAATTGTTTTAACATTTCTATTTGTTTAAACAATATGAGGCACGTGTAAGGAAGACCAGGAGAATCAAATGGTTTGATAAAAATATTTTTTTTAATAATATCTATAAATGCGATATGAATTTAATATATATTTCGCCAATTTCTTGCTTTGCTTTGCCAATTGCAGGACTTCTTTTCCTTAACGATCTACTGGTAGGTAATATTGATTTTCCTTGTCTGTTGGGATGCATTAATTTTAATGCTCCTGCCAGGAATCTTCGTACCTTGGTACCATTTCTTGAACGTGCTGTCAGGACAAATTATGCTCGCAACGTGCCATTACTAAGGTCTCTTAGAATGTTCAATTCCTTGCCTACAAACATTAGATTTTGCTGGGGGGCCATGAAGGAACTATTAAGGCAAACCCTTAGGGAATATTTTTAAATTAATATTCAATAACACTAGTTTACAGCAAAAAAATATTAACCTTGAGACCAATTTTTTTTGATTGGTTTTAAGTTGCTGATCACGCTGAACAAACTAAAAAAATTTTCCAAGGAAGGGTTCTGAAGATATTCGCGAAAATCCAGATTTTCGGCACTTCTTTTATAAAACCTAACATATCTCACAAACCATTAGACTTAGTAACGGTCACTATTTAAAAGGCAATAGATGCACCTTTCCGAAAAGCTATTACTCGATGTGATCGGGCCGCAATTAACGGAGGTACAACCTGTGAAAGTTCAAAAAAAGTTTCATTTCTGGCGTTTTTTTGTTATAGCTAGTTTTCATTTAATTAAAAAAAATACAAATAAAAATGTATAAATTATTTTGAGCTTCCAGATATAAAGGCCCTTTTCTCGTTAACAAGTTAAGGCTAAATATTGGCAAATTGAGTGCTAGTTCTGGGAGATATGCATTTTTCAGTGAAATAACCCAATTCCACAAAAATGTTTTCAAGGCATGTGGCCTGCTTTTGTTAGTTTGGTTTTTGACATATAAACAAAATAGGAGTATTTATTGTACATTAAGGAGTATACTTATACATATTTCGAATACATTTAAAGTACTTAAGCAAAAAATGTACTACCAAAAATACTCCTATTTTGTTTACATGTCAAAAACCAAACTAACAAAAGCAGGCCACATGCCTTGAAAACATTTTTGGGGAATTGGGTTCTTTCACTGAAAAATGCATATCTCCCAGAAATTGCACTCAATTTGCCAATACTTGGCCCTAACTTGTTAACAACAAAAGGGCCTTAATATCTGAAAGCTCAAAATAATTTATACATTTTTATTTGTATTTCTTTTAAATAAGTAGTCAGGACCCATGGCGATCTCTAGGTGGACGGCCCTTATCGTCAGGCATGTGAACAGGCAGATCCATCGTGTCTCTGTTCCTCTGCCTCTTACTATTAGGAAAGGTCCCAGCAGTCGATGCCTACACAAACGGGGAGAGTCTATCACGAGGAAGTTGCCCCATTTGGGGATTCTTTGCGGAAACTCTTTGTATTTGACATATCTTACAATCTCATGCAGCCCTACGAACTGCCTGACGGCAGTGCGGTATGTAATACTTTCGGCGTAACTCGGCTATGATAGTGTTTTCGTTCTGGTGGTTCCATTTCTCGTGATACTGGTTGACAATTAGCTGGGTTACGTAGTTTTTTTGGGTAACAGGATCGGCCGTCTAGTTCCCTCTTAGACGGCAATGGCATTGTTAATGCGGCCGTTCATGCGTATCACTCCCTCTTGGTCCAGTATTGGCGAAAGCTTCCACAGTTGACTGCTCTTCCCGATGGAGTCGCCACGTATCAGGGCTTGACGTTCATCATGGTAGTCAAGGTCCTGAATGTGGTGGCTGAGACAATGCCTTATCGATTTCCGCGACCTTCAGGAAGGGTTTCGTAATCGTTTTTCGTCTGCACAGACGGTAGACCCACGCGACGACTCGTACCAATCTTGTGAATGAGGTCCGTGGTCAGTATCCAATTCCATTCGTCGATTAAGGTCTTCTCCAGAATCTCGTCGACACGGTGTGCAACATATGGTTTGTATCTCCTATGGTCAGAGTCTGACCACATGCAGACGCGTGTCGGCTGAACGTCGTGGCCTTGCAAAATGGTATTTCTCAATTGAACTCCTAACACCGCCGCCTGCAGCTCGAGCCTGGGCACCGTAAAGAGTTTCATCGGGGCGCACTTCGTCTTTCCCATTATAAACGCACTGGGCCATCCGAATTCTGTGGGTATGCGCCAGTAGCCAGTGCCAGTTGCATACGCAAGCGTCACAGAATATGTGCAACTCGACTGAGGCGTGAAAGAAATCCACTCCGTAACACCGTGGTACGCTGATTTGGCTGACCTCGGTCAGGCGACTTAGCCATCGATTCCAGATCATCGTCTCCTATGGGTTGGTCCCACTCCGTTTTCTTTTCGTTTCGTTTCGATTGGAGAAGTAGCTTGGCCATCAGCGAGTATTCGGAGAGGAATCCGATCGGATCGAAGATTGACATTGCGACTCGAAGTACTTCTCTCTTCGTGGGTGTTTTGGATTCTGCAAATAGTCTTGTATAAATTTTTTGGAACGATAATGAAAACCCAAACTCATCGCTGTTCGTGCGCCCTATCAATACCAATACCTTTTGGTAGTAAGAAGAATCTTTTTTGTCAAGGCGCACTGAATCTCACACACCTTCTGCAAAAACTTTATTATAGGTGCTGATGTTGGAAACGAACCTCTTTAGCTCGAAGCCACCCAGCCTATGAATTTCAAATATCTCTTTACTGATCCTCACTGCTTCATCCTCAGATGCGAAGCAGTGCACTAAGTCGTCTACATAATGGTTCTTAATTATAGCGTCAACAGCTTCTGGGAAGACCCTCTCGTTTTCAAGTGCATTTCGGTTTTTAACATACTGAGCTGAGGCTGGCGAACATCTGGCTTCAAATGTCAATACCTGCATTTCGTATACCTTAATATCGTCGGACAGAGATTTTCTCCAAAGGATTTGTTGGGCAGGCCGGTCTTCTTCGCGTATCATGACTTGGTTAATCATTTCAGCTATATCGGCGCACGCATCGATTCTTTTCCGTCTAAACTTCATTAGGACCTCAATCAACGACTGACATTCGTCTGGCCCATTCAAAGGCACTGAGTTCAGGGACACCCCTTCCGTTTCTGCTGCCGCATCGAAGACGATCCTTAATGTGCCTGGTTTGTTGCAGTTTTGGACTTCGAAGTGGGAGATACTCTGGAGATACCATTCATTCTTGGCGGCCACCCTTATCTCGTCCGCATTCATTTCCTCGTACGATTCCATAAGGCGGCGGTATCTTTCGTAGTACTCTGGATCTGACTTAAATTTGCTTTCAGGTAGGACAACATCGTCTGCTGCCCACAGCAATCCCGTCTCAAACCTTGCGCCTACGCGCCGAGTTGTATTAAATAGCAGGTGTCTAGGTTCTTTCAGTTTCTCGACCCTCTAAATGCTTAGTGGCTTGTCGTGCGTCTAGCTCGAAATTTGTGATGTAGTCCTGTACCAATTTCTCCAATTGATCATTCTGGCAGTGACCGGCGAGATGCACTCCGTTTTCCGGTTCGGGCTGCTCTAAATATTTTCCGAACACGACCCAACCTAGCTTGGTTCTGGTTACGGCCGGTCCGATTCCTTCCGCCAGTATCGTTTCCTGGGGAACCATCAGGTGTACATTATCCAGGCCAATTAGTACCTCCGGCTCTTCGTTTACATTCCCACTTAATGGGATATTCTTTAGATGAAGCTCAGACAAGTCGACGGACTGTTTGGGTAACCGCAAGTCCTTCACGGTTCGTACTCCGTTCAGGTTATAAACAACTCGCTCCCTGTCCCCAGATATTCCGATGTTAAAACGGCTCGATACTTGTGTGGCCTTCTGTTCTCCAAACCATTGTAGTGTCAGATTCTCCTTTGGTCCCTGCAACTCCAACGCCTTGGCTACGGACTCGTTCATAAACGTTACTGCCGAGCCTTCGTCTAGAAAGGCATGGCAACTTACTTCTCTCCCCTTTGAGTAGAGACGGACGGGAATTATCTTGAACAAAATCTTAGGATTAGCGATGTGGGTTGCCTCACCTGTAAATTGCGGATCATTGATCCTGGCCTCATTGTCTGGAGTTCTGACACCGTCGTGGAGCAATTTGGGAAGACGCCTTCTACATCCATTCAGGTGGCATCGGTGAGGAGTCCTGCAGGTTGAGCTCCGGTGCCCTGGTCTCAGCCAGTTGAAGAAGAGTCGCCCGTCCCTGGCCAGTTGCCATCTTTGAGGAAGCTCCATCTGACTGAACAGGTCACACACGTCTATTCCATGGTTCTCCTTGCAGGCTGGACACTCCTTTCCTTCGATCTCGCTGGTGTGGAAGAATCTGTTTTCTCTCCTTGGCTTGGGCGTTTCCTAGTCATCGGCCAGCCCGGCGACTTGGACGGATTCAGCTAGATCCTGCAGACAGTGGCTCAGGTGTCTGATCGACTTACTGTCTCCCAACTGCTTTGAGTAGCGTGCCCACTCTAATCTCTGCTGGACCGGAAGCTTCAGGACAAGTTCTTCCATCAGGGTAGGGTTTTTTAATTGTTGCTGAGCGTCGGCTGCCTGCAAGAATGCTGCGAGATTTTGTACCTTTATTTTGAAATCGACTAACTGATTTAATTTCCCCTCACGAATATTTGGATGCTCTCTAACTCGACAGATCTGGCTCTTTACAAGTTTCTCGGGCCTTCCGAAATTCTGCTTTAGTGTTCCTAATATGTTACCAACATTCGAACTGTATATTAGAAGACACTCGACGGTTTCCCGGGCCCTGCCCTTCAGTGCTTTCAACCAGTTCTGCCCGTCAGAGTATCCATATTAATTTGTCGTCATCAGGAAGGCTTCGTTAAACATCGGCCACTGCTCCGGGGAGCCGTCGAATATTGGCAAGTCGTATAGGTTCCGGTGCGGCTCCTGAGCGCCGACGCACAGTGGCGCCTTGGGCCCAAAAACGTGCAATAAATCACTTTTTGGACTTTGTCCTAGAAAGTTGCGACCCATACCAATCGACAGGTAATTGATCCACTATTACAAATATGTAACCCTTTTTCAAATCAAAAAATTTTTGTAAAAAACATGCCCTTTCAAAGTTGAACAATTTTTCACTAAAAAAAACACCGTTTTTAGGTCATTTTTCGCACGGGGTTAGTTAAGAGTAAAAAAAGTAAAACATATTGCAGTTTGCCAGCCGCATCTCTTAGTTATGCGAAACATCAAAAATAAAAAAAAACTATTTAATACTATTTTTTTTATACTTCCGTAAAACGTTATTTGGACTTTCTTCTTGATATTACGAAAGTTGTAGCTGCGTCCGCCTGCGTCCGCGGTTTTAAGAGCCAAAAAAGGGAAAAAAGTCATGGTCCAAGAAATTGCAAATGGCGCAACCTTGTGAAAGATTTGTCCAAAACATGGTTTTAAAGTCCTGAAAATGTGATATGATGTTCAACAGCTCGATATAAGAAACTTTAGTTCTACCACTTTTGGAAAAACCCGCAAGTTTAGCGGGAAAACAGCTAAAAATAGCTAAAATACGGAAGGCCGTAACTACTGAACTACTGAAGCAACAGACTTGTGCTGTATCTCGTTTGAAAGGTATTTTAAAATGCTTTAAGCGCCTTCTATATGTAATTTGTGTAAATGTAATATTTAAAAAGATATGCACAAAACAAATTTTTTTAAAACTTTTTTTTTAGCTTTTTTTTATTTTTCTGAAAAACGGCTCTAACGATTTTCTTTAAAATTTCAAACTGTATAGCCCTTGAAATTCCTTAAATTTTGGTATATATTATGTAACTGTAAAAAATCACGTTTAAAAGTTATTCAGAAACGAAAATAGCCACTTTTGCCAGCTCAAAACAACTTACGCTGACTAAGCATTCAATTTAGTATGTGCGAATCCAAACTGTATTTTAGGGTCATGGAATCACAACCTTGTTACAGAGTTAGAATCTAGTAATTATAGTCCAGAAATGTTAGGTCTATTGGATTTACCAAGTTTACCAAATTGTGACCATTAATTCAAAAAACATGAAATATAACATTTTTTTTTTTAAAAAAACTTTAATTTTTATTTTTGTTTTTTAGTTTTTAAAAATTAAAACATAAAGAAATAAACTAAACAAGACAACATTTAAAAAAAATGTTTTTTTTTTAAAACCCCAATTTTTTTTTTTTTAATAATTTTTAAAATTACAACATAAAAAAAAAAACTAAAAAAAACCAAAAATTTTTAAAAAAGGTTTTTTTTTGTCGGAAAAAATGGATTTGTTTTTAAATTCTGAATTTGCCGATTTGTAAGTACGCCTCTGCCACGCCCACTCCCTGTCTCAAGCAATAATTTGAAAGGTGGATCAATTATCTATCATTTGCTGTTTACATCATTCAATTTTCTTCACTGGTTCAAAAGTTATGATTTATTACCAAAAAAAAGTCAAAAGGCGCCACTGTGCGACGCGCTGCTGATCTTGCCTCTCTTCTTGTTGTTACAAATCTTCTCTCGTACCGTTCCTTAATGGCGTGCTCTCCGCACCTCCATTTCTTCTGGTGATGTCGCCCCCAGCCCCCAGCAAGTTTGTTTTTTCCATCTGGATTTGGTTCATTTTTAGGATTTCCATTTGACACTCCTGTGAATGCTGGATCATGGTCTGCTGGAACTCCTGCATTTGTAGCCACAAGTCCAGCCTGGAGTTGTTCTCGATTTGTCAGGGATCGCTAGTGGGATCACCCGCCTCCGTATCGAGATTCCGTGTATCCGCATTTTCAATTTCTTCCTCGTTCTTTTCGTGGGTGCCGCCGGTTGCGCTTGCCTCGCTCATTACTGCCTAACTCTAGATAACCTTACCAGTGAAAACCCTTGCCCCCCAATCAGCAACTTAACGGCACTTACCTCTCCACTCCGCGTGTCTTCCAAGTTTATAGATGGCGCGCGCTCGTCTCGACGCTCCGCAATGTTCCACTTGCAAGAGTGAGACGACAATACACGCACTATCCGGTTACGCAATCCAACCACCAGTCGCGCACTTTGCTGGCTCCGGATTACCACACTTCTTCTTGTGGACTCGGTCGCTTCTCCAAATGGCTATTGACACTCTGTCCTGCGCAGTCACTCTGTCCCGCGTACAGTTCAATAAGTCCCTCGTATTGGACCAGAAACGAAATAAAAGATGTTGATTCCAAACGCGGATTTGCGTATATAACCCCAATCCAAACAAGGAGGTTCCCGGTTCTCGTCTGCCAGTGGAGTTGTAGGTTTTATTTCCTGTTTTCAATAACAAATTAACTTCATAACCTTAAGTACCACGCGTTTTCTTGGAATGTTAGAAGCTTGACATGTGTGACCGTATCTTAATATGACAATTAGGTGAGAGTTCGAAAATATACTAACAAGTTCCGAACCAACAAAAATATACTAACAAGTTCCGGACCGTCAAGGTTATTCTCTACAACAGAGGGGGCGTGGCACCTTTTTGAAATAAACTTGCACTGCGTAGGAATTCCAAAAATCTGCATGCAAAATACCAATTCTCTAGCTTTAATAGTTTCTGAGATCTCAGCGTTCATACGGACAGACAGACATACGGACAGACAGACATGGCTAGATCGACTCGGCTAGTGATCCTGATCAAGAATATATATACTTTATGGGGTCGGAAACGCTTCCTTCTAGCTGTTACATACTTTTGCAAGAATACAATATACCCTTTTACTCTACGAGTAACGGGTATAAAAATAGTCCCCATCGTAAACCATTGCCCATGTCTTTGGAATTCGACGCCAAAGTTGAAATTCCCAAAATTTTCACAATTTCCCTGATGAAAAACCAATTCTGAGAATTAAATCTTAACTAATTTTAATTATTCATTGAATCTATTGTTTACTGTATGCTTTAATTTTGGTTTATGGCGTTTTCATAATGACATTTCATTGGATATATCCATTTATCCAATTTTTTTTTTTTTAGAAATTTTATTTTGAAAGAAGAGGTTTTAGAGGAATTAATGCCGAAGACATGAAGTCAATCGGATTCATATAACCGGAGATAGAGATTTTCAATGAGAGGGTACTTTTTCAAATTTGACAATTTTTGGCAAACTTAAAAAAATTGTAACTAAAAAAATAATTTTTTTTCGGTCAAATCCTGATACACGTGTTTACTTATTTTCCGAATAGTACGTGTAAAAAATGTTTCAGGCAAATCAAAAATATGACCCAATAAAAGGTGTTCGGTTTGTAAAAGAACCGCCCATATAGATGATATATGATGATTCGGAAAAGTAAAAATGCAGTTTTAGAAGACAACAACTTAACAAGAAATGGGTATAAAACTTTCTTATTTCTTCTTGTTTTTATTGCAATTTGTATAAAATTAAGGCATTACGCCAAAAAGATGTTTGTTTGGTTATATCGCTAGCCATTTCTCGTTAAGTTGTTGACCGATTTTTATAAACCATACCTCATTATACCCGTTACTCGTAGAGTAAAAGGATATATTGTATTCGTGCAAAAGTATGTAACAGCTAGAAGGAAGCATTTCAGACCCAATAAAGTATAAATATTCTTGATCAGCATCACTAGTCTAGTCGATATAGCCATGTCCGACTGTCCATCTGACCGTCTGGATGAACGCTGAGATCTCGGAAACTATAAAAGCTAGAGGATTGGCATTTTGCATGCAGATTCTAGGAGTTCCTACGCAGCGCAAGTTTATTTCAAAAGGGAGCCACGACCCCTCTAACGCCCACAATAGCTTATAAACGATTTTAAAAATTTAAATATTTTGGAAAAGTAAAAATGCAGTTTTGTTGTGCTTATCAATACTTATCGAAATGTAGAAGAAATTTTTTAAATTAGACCATTCGTTAAAAAGTTACGGCGGATCAAAATTTGTATCTCCATCTCTCTCGCACTCCCTTTAGCTGAGTTACGGGTATCTGATAGTCGGGGCACCCGACTATAGCGTTCTCTCTTGTTTTGTTGGTTGCTTTATGCACTTTTAGACAACAAATCAAAGCTCCCTGAAAGTGGGACTCGAAAAGGACTTTTGGTACCAAGAGGACAACGATACTAAACATTGCGCCTACAAAACAAAGTTTTTAAACGCTAAAACGCTACATTCGTCATCACAATAGTAGATCTCCATCCCGTAAAGCATTTTTCGTATGACCTGGAGGGCAGGTCTCGCCTTCACACCCTTACATTCAAGGATATGGTGAAAAAATGCAATGTCGAGGAATGGAATCAAATAACGGTGAAAGATGCAAGGATATTGGTCCAATCGATGCTAAATATGTAGACTGAAGTTATAAAACATAAAGGGTAACAAACTCCGTACTAAACTCGACGTACTTTGCCCAAAATATGGCTTTTCCTAATACTATATGCATTTGTACGCATACTTTTTCTGATGCGAAATCCGGCCATTTTGCACATTTATGTTAATATTAGGAAAAGTATAAGTGCGAGAAATTAAGACCTTACATCAAATTAAAGCTTAATAAGTGTACTAAATGTTAAAATTATAATGAAGTTTATACACATTTTTTAACACGTTTTTTTAAGCTCTAAAGTTGCGGAAACTATTTGTACGCATACTTTTTCTGGCAAGTGTAGGAGTGGCCGGCTATACATAAGACCGGCTGCTGACATGCTGACACAACATAACTGAGCTGCGGAGACACTTGTGTATATCTGAGTACTTATGTGTGAGCAATATTTCTTAGATGTTTTTGTGTATAAGTGTAGGAATATTTGTTGGCTGACTTAAACATATTAGCGATCGGCTACAAAGTAATCTTATATGTACGTATATGGGGTATTTGTAATGGTATGCATACAGTGTGTTTTCGATAAGAAAGATACAGTGAAGACACCGGATGCTGAACCAATAGATACCCTGCAGTTCCCGAATTCAGCACAAGGGCTAAAATAGCACTGAGTCGACTGCGACGCCGGCAGAGCATCGGCAGAATCGACTCTCTAACCAACCCCCTCTCTCTCAATCTCTCTCTTTACGAAGTTAAGGTAATGACAAGAAAGGAAGCTAGCTTCGGCCAGGAATTTAGGACTCCAAATATATTATTGCCTATTAAAAATGTTAATATTGAATTGCCAAAAATTAAAACGCCTACTTTCTACAAAGTCAAAACTGAGAGACTAGTTCGCATAGAAACGGACAGACGGACATGGCTAGATGGACTCGGCTATTGGTGCTGATCAAGAATATATATACTTTATGTGGTCGGAAACGTCTCCTTCACTGCGTTGCAAACATCTGACTGAAATTATAATACCCCTGCAAGGGTATAACAAGTGAATGAGCGCCTAGAAGTGGTGAGGAATTGGTGATACATTTTGCTCAAAATTCATCAGATTATCATCATTAAGCCGACAGTTTTGCCGGTGGAGCCGACCCAAACGGCGCCAGAGACGACGCTCTCCTAAATTTCTCTCTCTTAAAATCATAAAAAGAAACAAAAACGAAATTCGTCTCTTTTGCTCTGCCTTCGTAAGGGTAGAGACAAATTAGGCAAGCGCGATCGTGACAAAGAGAAGAGAACAACATGAGAGAACGCGCTCAGCATTCTTTTTCTTAAAGGCAGGTGCCGATTTTTCGTGGTTTTCAATTGCGATCTAACTTTTACATAATTGCTGTGATTAGTTATTTTCATTATTTTACATTTTGTAGGTAAATAATTTTTAAGTTTATTGAAACTTTGTCTTGTCTAAATTACAATAGATTTTAATTTTTATATTATCCTTTATTTTATAATATTTTTAGGTCGAGTGCATAAAAATATCTTTTCAAATGAGATCATTTTGTCCTACAGTCCAGAAGATTGTTGCCAAGTAAGTTTTTATCATTCTTCCCTCGTTATACAATATTATAAAAATAAATCTTTTCCAAATTTAGATCCCATTGGTCAGGTGGAGCCTACAGAGCCTTCGGAGAGGATGTGGAGATGCGTGAAAATCGCCATGCGTGAAAAAGCACCTCACCAAGAGTTCGGAAGCTGAGAACGTGCCGAAGACTTTTACAAGTTACCGTACCCTTCAGTTCTGGAGTGGTGACACATGACAAATTCATTAGGCCAAACAAACGGCCGCTGCCGACGTCAGCAGAGAAGTCGGCGCAGCGTAGAAGACTGCGGACGAAATCTATCGTGCACGAAAGGGGAGCCGATATTCATATATTGCTCTCTCTTTTTCGGTCTTAATATCTGCCTGCACTCGGCGGTAGCAAATTTCGGCCGGTCCGTCATTCTCTTTTGCGCTTAACCGTTATGTTCAGCTAGCGACCAAAATTTGGCTGGAATAATTTTCGTGAAGCAGCGACATGTGTATGCCCTTACATTTTAGGAGCATTATTGTATTTCGAAATAAACAAATTAATTTCCTGTTATAAACTTAAATTGTTTATTCATAAAATATGAGTTTACTTAAACAATACATTTACCTAATTTAATTTTTTATTTAACTTGATTTTATAAGTTCATTTTTTAGTTTAGTTAAAAAAAGGTCCATTAATATTTATTTTAATATTATAACAGTAACAGTTTTAAGAAATTGCGTTTTTACTGAACAAATACAAATTATTTAGTCGGATATATACCGCTTTAGAAAGGGTATAGGAGCATTGGCACGCGCCAACAGCGAAGATGAAACAAAAGAAATCGGGTAAAAGGGTATGAAGAAGACTTGGTGCATCGCATTATTTTCAAAGGTTTTCTGAGAGAAGGAGTGTTTTGCGTGGTTAATTAAATATTTTGTGACAAGTGATATATATGTACATAAATTAAAGTCAGGTAAGTGCTACCTTAAATGTAAGATATTGTGATAGACTTAACTTTAACTTGCACCAATGTTGCAAAAAAATATTTAATACAAATGTAAATGAATACAATGAAATAAATTAAATTAAATAAATGAATAGAAAATATAATAATTTGTATGGAATTTTTTTTTTTGGAATGAAATTGCTGATGACATTTTGGAAGACGTCACTCGTGAAATCATGCGTGACATGTCACAGGGTGGTGACGTCTCATATGACCAATTCGTATAAGGCACTGGTGATATCACCGGTGACTTAGGATTTCCATTTGACACTCCTGTGAATGCTGGATCATGGTCTGCTGGAACTCCTGCATTTGTAGCCACAAGTCCAGCCTGGAGTTGTTCTCGATTTGTCGGGGATCGCTAGTGGGATCACCCGCCTCCGTATCGAGATTCCGTGTATCCGCATTTTCAATTTCTTCCTCGTTCTTTTCGTGGGTGCCGCCGGTTGCGCTTGCCTCGCTCATTACTGCCTAACTCTAGATAACCTTACCAGTGAAAACCCTTGCCCCCCAATCAGCAACCTAACGGCACTTACCTCTCCACTCCGCGTGTCTTCCAAGTTTATAGATGGCGCGCGCTCGTCTCGACGCTCCGCAATGTTCCACTTGCAAGAGTGAGACGACAATACACGCACTATCCGGTTACGCAATCCAACCACCAGTCGCGCACTTTGCTGGCTCCGGATTACCACACTTCTTCTTGTGGACTCGGTCGCTTCTCCAAATGGCTATTGACACTCTGTCCTGCGCAGTCACTCTGTCCCGCGTACAGTTCAATAAGTCCCTCGTATTGGACCAGAAACGAAATAAAAGATGTTGATTCCAAACGCGGATTTGCGTATATAACCCCAATCCAAACAAGGAGGTTCCCGGTTCTCGTCTGCCAGTGGAGTTGTAGGTTTTATTTCCTGTTTTCAATAACAAATTAACTTCATAACCTTAAGTACCACGCGTTTTCTTGGAATGTTAGAAGCTTGACATGTGTGACCGTATCTTAATATGACAATTAGGTGAGAGTTCGAAAATATACTAAGAAGTTCCGAACCAACAAAAATATACTAACAAGTTCCGGACCGTCAAGGTTATTCTCTACAACAGAGGGGGCGTGGCACCTTTTTGAAATAAACTTGCACTGCGTAGGAATTCCAAAAATCTGCATGAAAAATACCAATTCTCTAGCTTTAATAGTTTCTGAGATCTCAGCGTTCATACGGACAGACAGACAGACATGGCTAGATCGACTCGGCTAGTGATCCTGATCAAGAATATATATACTTTATGGGGTCGGAAACGCTTCCTTCTAGCTGTTACATACTTTTGCAAGAATACAATATACCCTTTTACTCTACGAGTAACGGGTATAAAAATAGTCCCCATCGTAAACCATTGCCCATGTCTTTGGAATTCGACGCCAAAGTTGAAATTCCCAAAATTTTCACAATTTCCCTGATGAAAAACCAATTCTGAGAATTAAATCTTAACTAATTTTAATTATTCATTGAATCTATTGTTTACTGTATGCTTTAATTTTGGTTTATGGCGTTTTCATAATGACATTTCATTGGATATATCCATTTATCCAATTTTTTTTTTTTTAGAAATTTTATTTTGAAAGAAGAGGTTTTAGAGGAATTAATGCCGAAGACATGAAGTCAATCGGATTCATATAACCGGAAATAGAGATTTTCAATGAGAGGGTACTTTTTCAAATTTGACAATTTTTGGCAAACTTAAAAAAATTGTAACTAAAAAAATAATTTTTTTTCGGTCAAATCCTGATACACGTGTTTACTTATTTTCCGAATAGTACGTGTAAAAAATGTTTCAGGCAAATCAAAAATATGACCCAATAAAAGGTGTTCGGTTTGTAAAAGAACCGCCCATATAGATGATATATGATGATTCGGAAAAGTAAAAATGCAGTTTTAGAAGACAACAACTTAACAAGAAATGGGTATAAAACTTTCTTATTTCTTCTTGTTTTTATTGCAATTTGTATAAAATTAAGGCATTACGCCAAAAAGATGTTTGTTTGGTTATATCGCTAGCCATTTCTCGTTAAGTTGTTGACCGATTTTTATAAACCATACCTCATTATACCCGTTACTCGTAGAGTAAAAGGATATATTGTATTCGTGCAAAAGTATGTAACAGCTAGAAGGAAGCATTTCAGACCCAATAAAGTATAAATATTCTTGATCAGCATCACTAGTCTAGTCGATATAGCCATGTCCGACTGTCCATCTGACCGTCTGGATGAACGCTGAGATCTCGGAAACTATAAAAGCTAGAGGATTGGCATTTTGCATGCAGATTCTAGGAGTTCCTACGCAGCGCAAGTTTATTTCAAAAGGGAGCCACGACCCCTCTAACGCCCACAATAGCTTATAAACGATTTTAAAAATTTAAATATTTTGGAAAAGTAAAAATGCAGTTTTGTTGTGCTTATCAATACTTATCGAAATGTAGAAGAAATTTTTTAAATCAGACCATTCGTTAAAAAGTTACGGCGGATCAAAATTTGTATCTCCATCTCTCTCGCACTCCCTTTAGCTGAGTTACGGGTATCTGATAGTCGGGGCACCCGACTATAGCGTTCTCTCTTGTTTTGTTGGTGGCTTTATGCACTTTTAGACAACAAATCAAAGCTCCCTGAAAGTGGGACTCGAAAAGGACTTTTGGTACCAAGAGGACAACGATACTAAACATTGCGCCTACAAAACAAAGTTTTTAAACGCTAAAACGCTACATTCGTCATCACAATAGTAGATCTCCATCCCGTAAAGCATTTTTCGTATGACCTGGAGGGCAGGTCTCGCCTTCACACCCTTACATTCAAGGATATGGTGAAAAAATGCAATGTCGAGGAATGGAATCAAATAACGGTGAAAGATGCAAGGATATTGGTCCAATCGATGCTAAATATGTAGACTGAAGTTATAAAACATAAAGGGTAACAAACTCCGTACTAAACTCGACGTACTTTGCCCAAAATATGCCTTTTCCTAATACTATATGCATTTGTACGCATACTTTTTCTGATGCGAAATCCGGCCATTTTGCACATTTATGTTTATATTAGGAAAAGTATAAGTGCGAGAAATTAAGACCTTACATCAAATTAAAGCTTAATAAGTGTACTAAATGTTAAAATTATAATGAAGTTTATACACATTTTTTTAACACGTTTTTTTAAGCTCTAAAGTTGCGGAAACTATTTGTACGCATACTTTTTCTGGCAAGTGTAGGAGTGGCCGGCTATACATAAGACCGGCTGCTGACATGCTGACACAACATAACTGAGCTGCGGAGACACTTGTGTATATCTTTTTTTTTTTTTTTTTTTTTATTTGAAAGAAATTTAGATATATACATATATAAATATAAAGGAAAGGGAAGGTAAGGAAAAGAAGGTGCCGCTCCCGCGGAACTGCCGCAAAGCTTTACTTCGCGGGGCGGAAGGCGGTCAGGGTGGCGCTCCTCATCTGGATCCGGAGCGTCGTTGTTCTCGACGCCTCAGGTCCCTAATGATGACTGCTGCCATATGGGCAACAGCGTCCCATTTGGTTGCGCTGTCCAGCATGCACTCGATAGCATTGTCCGCCGTAATCGGACAATTCGTCACCGCTTCCGCAACTGCTCGATCTCTACCATAGAGGGGGCATACAAAGAGAGCATGCTCCGCGTCCTCGCTGGTGGTGTTGCCGCAAACGTCGCAATAGGGGTCACGTTCGTGCTTAAACCGCCACAGGTATTCCTTGAAGCAACCGTGCCCCGTTATCATCTGAGCCGAATAGAAATCAATCTGCCCATGCCTCCTGTTTAGCCAGTGTTACGTGGGCATATTAGTGCCTTAGTCCTGAAAAGGACTTGGGCCGAGTGAAAGTCATCCGATGTTCAGGCACCAATTTTTGCCGGCATAAGCTCGCCGGATGGGGTGGGTTCTTGGTAAGACTTTCTCCTCTCCAACATAACGAGAATAAATATTAAGATGCCTGAAAAATAGTAATAGTCGTAAAGTCCGTCGGTCATCAGTCTACATTGCCCCACAAGCTAAGCTTTTGCTTGATCGTAACACGATCGGGCAATGTTTCGGCCACATTCCCTCCCCTTCACACATTCGTGTGCCAAATGGATCGTCGCGGGCCGCGCAATACGATCCCCTATTGTCAAGGTTGTTCGTCAAAAGTTATGTCATTATTCTTCACCTACTCCACTTATCGCGTCAGCAACCCCCTTTTGAAAACTTAGCACTTCATGGTTTTAAGTACGTTTTCACATTATAATTTATTGAATAAAGTATTGGCTAGTGCCATTTATGAGTAGTACTATGGTTAGGAATACATATGAATTTAATTTTAATTGACCAACAAAGTTGTTTAGCGGAGAGTATCGAATTTATCACCCGTTAAAGGTGCACACGTCAGCAAATTGCTGACTATTCACGACTACAAACGTCGCTCTGAGGGCTCTTGTGATTGTTCATACAAACACAAGGCTGATACTCGCCGCTGAAAAGTCAATGTTTATTATATTATAAAAAGTTAAACAAAAGTTTACTGATTAATTATAAAAATATTATAATGCCTTGAAGAGGCCTAAGTTGGAGGATTTACGTCAGATACATTTAAATCAAAGGCACGAATATATATATATAGTGAATAAAGGAACCGTGTTCCGACAAACTTACCCCTTTACTGGTCCTGGGCGATGAGATCTCGACGCGCTGGATCCTGGGTTCTTTTTGAAGAAATTAGAAACATATATATATACGTGCAAGACACTATCGTTAGAACACACATAAAAAAAAATCTCGTTCCTAAACACAATCACTTATTGTATATATATATATATGTATGTATGTATGCTTATGCACGTATGTCGGTGTATCCCACGGCGGCACACGTCTGGCTTGATGAGTTGCGGGCAGCGGCGTCTCCGATGTCTTGCTCACTTCGCTTGATATTATTGCTGTTGCACTTGCATTCATAAATGCCTGAGTTCACAATTTGTTTTTCTTTTTGATTTGCTTCACGTTTGTTTGTAATTAAGGCATTTAATTGCCTTTATTTTTCTGTCACTTTGTTATGGTTTTTGGGTAGGTTTCTTGCACTTTATTGTCTTTTTAGACCTGGCGGCATATCGCCTGTTCCAGGGCGTGCTTTTGGTCCCGGCGTCCTTGCACGGATCGCTTGTACATCTGGATCACTTTCAGGATGATCACAAAAACAAACATAGCGATGACGATCTTCAGATTATGGTTCACATCCTGAATGTCGTCCTTGTGATCGATTATTTTGACGGTGTTGATCACATTGGCCGTGTTATGGTCCGCTTTGGAAGTAGTTCCTCCCATGGTGGAGTCCTTGATAATAAAAATATTTCTTCTTTAGGACGAGGGTGTAGTAGGACTTCTTTCCAGGATATGTTTGCTGACTTCAATGGACTTCCTTCAAGGATATGTTTGCTGACTTCAATGAACTTCCTTCAAGGATATGTTTGCTGTTCCTCGACGGCAAACAGGACTGTCTTCAGGATTTCTGGTCTTGGCTGTAGTCATGGGCGGCTTCGGGAATATAGTGCCCACACTATAGTGCCGTGAGATCAGAGTGAACTCTGTCTGTCTTTTCTACCTGGCTACGGTGTTTTATACCAGTGTAGAGCTTTTTCTAGCCTCCCGTGATATTTGGGTTATTTAGGTGTTCCCACCTATGATTTCCCCTATCTGTAGCGTCCACGCCCGACCGATGCACTTTGCCAGCTGCCGGTGTATGGTTACCAGTAGGTCGATCGCGGTCGTTGTTCTGACCGAAAAGATCGTCAAATTGCACATTCCTTTGCTTGTTTCGGTGAGTCAACGGGTCGATTGCCCCTCTCCCTTTGCTTTGAGATTCGCTGTTGTTTTCTACGTGCATCTTTCTCCATCAAATAAAATGAAGAAGAGGGCGTACGTAACAGGCTCGAAGATATCGATGCGGAAACGCATGGAATGACTTCGCAAAAAGGAATCTTCGTACGACCATCGAATAAGTGCTTGGTTTCTCCTTTTTTTTTTCTATTATTTAGGCGCCCTTAAACGTGTGGCTTCGACCCACTCCTGTAGCAAGAGTCTCATGTTCATCCGACTGCTCTAACCGGGCTATTATCAATCTCTTGGAATGTGAAGGATCCTCGTATTTCATTTAGGGGGGTCAAGCGGTATAAAGGTCTTTGGCGTGGAATACGCCGACACTCTTCCCACCGACATTACCCAGCTCGTATAACGCCTTGCCCTTACGCTGGAGTACAACACAGCGAATCCGATTCGGGCCAAGCTTGGCATTATATCCCTCAGCTTTGTTACTCTGCCGGTAATTTTTTCGATAGACAACTTGTCCAACGGAAAATTCCACCGGCTTGCTGCGGGTGTTATAGGCCTTTTCTGCCCGTTCATGGGTCCTGTTTAGCCCCTGGCTCACTTTTTGTCGGATAAGGTCCATTTTATCCGGTAGACTTATCTCTGGGTCTCCAGTCTGGATTCCACCCAGCTTCCTTAAGATTGGGTATGCAGTGCCGTGTGTCACCATTTGTGTACCAAACATGGCATAGTAGGGTTCCATGCCTATCGATTCGTGTCGGCCACTCCTAAGGGTACATTCTATTCGGCTTAACTGGGTATCCCAATTTCGCTGATCCGATGCAATCGTTGCTCGCAAAATTTGGAGCACCGATCGGTTTACCCTCTCCGCTGCATTCGCTTGCGGGGAGTAGAGCCCTGTTCTCACGTGTCGAATACCGTAGCGAGTCATTAGCTCGGCAAACATTTGAGACACAAATTGTTTTCCATTGTCAGAGTGTATGTACTCGGGTACTCCGTATTGATGGAAAATTCGGGTTTCGAGGAATTTGACTACCTCTGACGCCACTGCATGTCTCATAGGCTGCAGCCAGACAAATTTGGAGAAGTGATCGAGGCATACAAAAATCACTGAGTTCCCAGTTTTGGTTCTCGGATACGGCCCCATAAAGTCGATAAACAACCTTTGACCGGCCCGTTCCGTGACCCTTTGTTCTCCCATGGGTGGTCGGATATTTTTGTTGGTGGTCTTGCTGATCTTACAGACCTCGCACTCTTTCACTACCTTTTGCACATCTACTGCCATCCCTGGCCAGTAGTAAAACTGTCGCAGTTTGGCTAGGGATTTGTGCAAACCCCCATGCCCTGCGGTCATGGCATGATGTGCTCTCCAGACTAAGTCAGATCGCAGCTCGGCGGGTACCCAGAGCTTCCATGCTCGAGTTTCATCGACGGCATCCCCCGAGCTGAAACCTATCCGCTTGTATACAAAGCCGTCCGCTGTTTGCATGTCCGGGATTTTCCCCTCATTCTGGTTTACTGCGTACACCAATTTTACATATTCCGGGGATTGGAATGCTGGTGAGTCTAAGTTTATCTGGATATCCTGTTCCTCCGCTTTCTCTTTCTGTAGCTCTTCCATATGCACTCGTGAGAGGGCATCTGGTACGACATTAAGTGCTCCTTTACGATGTTCGATGGTAAAGTCGAACGCTTGCAGCTTCAGACTCCATCGTGCTAATCTGCCGGATAAATCTTTCTGACTCATCAGCCATTTAAGACTAGCATGATCGGTGATCACTTTGAACGGCATGCCTTCTACGTAAGCGCGGAATTTGGTGATGCTAAGAAGGGCGGCATAGCATTCGAGCTCTGTTATGCTATAATTCCGCTGTGCCTTGTTCAGTTTGGCTGACATGTAGGCGATCGGGTGTTCGCCGCCTGAGTCATCATTCTGAAACAAAACTCCTCCTACTCCAGTTGTTGATGCATCGCATTGGATGGTAAACGGCTTTTTAAAGTCAGGGGTGACAAGTACAGGTGCTGATGCCATGTTCGCTTTTAGCTCTTCAAATGCCTTAACTGCCTCTTCGGACAATTCAAATTTCTTAACACGGTCTTTCTTCAAACAATCATGAAGAGGTGCCGCTGTTTGGGCATAGTTTTGAATAAATCTCCTGTACCAGCCAGTCATCCCCAAAAATCTCCGCATTTGTTTGGGAGAGCTTGGTTGTGGAAATTCCTGGATTGACTGGATTTTTGAATCGTCCGTTCGTATGCATCCCCCTCCTACTACATAGCCTAGATATCTAGCCTGGCTATAGCAAAACTTACTTTTGTCGACATTTATTGTCAGTTTTGCACGCTGCAAGCAGTCACTGACCTGGCTCAACATATCCAGGTGTTTTTCAAAAGTAGGTGAACAAACCAGTAGGTCATCGAGGTACACGAATACATTCTCGCGAAGCGACGCCGGTATTACTTTATCCATTAGTCGGCACATTCTTTGCGCTGCATTGCACAGGCCGAACGGCATGACTGTAAATTGATATAGTGGTCTGCCGGGTACTGTAAACGCGGTCTTCTCTCTACTTTTTGTTTCCAAGGGTATTTGCCAAAAAGCGTCTTTTAAATCGATTGCGGAAATATAGTATGTTTCCTGTAAACGACTTAACAGACCCTCGATGTGTGGCAACGGGTATGCATCTTTGATGGTCCGGGAATTGACTTTACGTGCGTCGAGGCAAAGGCGATTTTTCTGGCCTTTCTGTACTAGAGTCACAGGTGAACTCCAGCTGCTGTTGCTCTCTTCGATCACGCCTAGACCAATCATGCGATCTAGCTCGGCATACACCAGCTTTTGCTTGGCTGGGGAAATCGGGTAATGCCGCTGCTTGATCGGCAGGTCCTCGTCGGTTACTTCTATTACATGTTGCTCCAAGCTGGTCTTTCCTAAACCTTTATCCAGACATGATGGGTATGTCTCAATTACTCGTCTCAGCTGACTGTGTTGTTCTGGAGTTAGCTGATGAGGCATGTAAGCGGTTTCGGGCTTAGGAGGGTCGTTCATATCCAAGTCTCCGGTCATTAAGTCGTACTCCGGTGGTGCTTCGATGGCTGCAAACTCGTTTCCGCCCTTACCAAGGAATGTTAGGCCAAACGTATCCCAGAAATTGATTCCGAAATAAAAACGTTGTGTCAGACCTGGTACTATCAAAAATTCCAGATCCTTAGTCTCGCCTTCCCATTCCACGGGTAGGGTTATTGCTCCGACTACTCGAGTTTCGCCGCCACTAGCTGTGCGCACACATTCTTCGCTAAGCTTTCTTATGGGCCGCGTCCGGTTCTTTAAGAAGGCTTCCGCTCCTCTGCCAATGCAATTCGCACTAGCGCCTGTATCCAGTAACGCTAGTATTTCTTCTCCATCGACTTTAGTTTTGGCAAAGAAACGGTTATCGTTTTGTATGCTTACTACCGTGTCTACTACTTTCTGCTTAAGCTTGCGATATTCTGCTCTGGTGTCATATAGCTTGTGCATCTTTCGTATGCCCCGTGTGTTGTTGTCCGTATCTTCTGAGCCGTGGAAGATACGTTCTCTTGCCAGATCATACTCCCTCTCTCGTTGTTCTAGGCTCTTATGGGGAGAGATTTGTCTGGGAATGGTGGTCTCTACGGGAATGTAACTGCCTTGGTCCGCCCGGCTGTCCCGGTCTGGCCTGACGGACTCCGCGGAAAAGACGCTGGGTTAGCGTTGGCATCGCCTCCTATTTCTTCACACACTCTACAAGTGGCGTCATGGAATCTAGTAAGGCAGGGATCTTCTTTAGGGTGTTTTCGATAAAAATCCGCTGCCCTGCCGCATTTATAGCAGACTAATTCGTGAAGCGGTCCTCGGCATACTTGTCCGTTTTCTAACCCCGATCGGGGGTCTCTTCGCTTCCGGTTAAACTCTTCCACAGTCACAGCATCTGGAAAATCCTGCGGCGTCTCGTAATCTTCGAGCTCACTGACCGGCCTGCTTCGTGCGGCTCTGCCGTTACTCCTTAACCAGCGGTCCACTCTAAGTCCTTCCTTTTTCAGATCCGCTAGAGACCTAATTGGGGATGTCAGCAACAAGCTTCCCATCTGGGCATTTAGATTATCCTTGATGAGCTCAACGAATTTGTCCTCTTCTAGCTTGTTCTGCAACCGGAAATGCAAGTTGTGCATATCGGATACATAGTCGCTAAAAGATTCGTTTTGTCCTTGTCGCCGTTCCATCAGCTCCTTGATCTTCATGAGGTCACTCCCGGATGAGGAAAAAGCGCGTTTCATTTCCGTCGTTAGTGAGTAGTAATCGAAGTTATAGTCGTCCGCTCGATCCTCCATCAACTGCCAATACCACTTGCTGGCGGCTCCTACCAGTAGACTATGGAATTCGCGAAAAACTTGGCTCGGCTCTATCCGATAAAGTACTTGTAGCCGTTCAACGCGGAACAAGAAACTCTCAACGGTCATACCGCGGCTGTTTCCGTCAAACTTCAAATTCCATTTGTCCAGCCGAACTCCTTTTGGTGCCTGATATCCGGGGCTCTGGTCATATTCGGGGTGTCGTGGATAACTCGTGTCCGGGTCGTTATTTCGAGATTGTTGGTGTTGGGATGTATCCGGGCGCCGGTGATCTCGTAGCCGATGCCTCTGACTGTTAAGAGTCTCCTGCGCTAGCCGTTCGAGAGGCGGCGTCTCTTGGAAGCACAAAAAGCTGTCAGATGGGTGTGCCGGAAACCGGCCCGGTGGTGGTAATACGGGCTGCTCCACCCTCATGGATTGTGAGGCTCGCAGTTCCACTATTTGCGCCTTCAATGCTTCTATTTGCGCTTGCATGGCTACCTGCGTTTCGTTGTTCTGTTTTATCACCGATCGCATTATTTGCTCTCTTCTCTCGGCAGCTTCTAAGCCGCTTGTCGGCTTGGGCTCATATTGCGGGAGCATACTTGAGCGTCCCTTTGGCTGACCCAGGGGTAAATTTACTCCCCCTACAGCTCCTTCTGTATCGGTTAACTGATCCATGTTGTCCTCAATGGATCTACTTTCGTCTTGTTCTTCCGGTTCGCGGAAGATACTAAAGTTGTCTCTATCTAGAGAGCTGGCTCTCTGTGGCGTGGTATCGGCACTGGCACTCCTTGGTGCTGGATTGCCTCGTGTCGCTGATCGTGTGATTCTTCCCGTTGAGGGTTGGAAAATCACTTTCTTCTTTGCCCCCTTCATTGAGGTCAAAGATTCTTTTAGTCGCTTAAATATATTTTTCACTTGTGTTTCACTTGTGCTCTTGAGCAATGACACACACTTTACACTCTGCTTATTTCTTTTCGTTCACTCGCGCGATCAGCCAAGTACTGCTGACTAAGGTTTGCGAATATAAATCAAATATTATGGGGGTGCTGTTTTGCGATTACTAAGTATCTCTTTGGTGAAGAATCTGTCCGGTATTTAAGCCCCACAAAAACAAAAATATCCCTAACTAGAGGTATTAGCAGCTTCTACACAACTGGGTTCCACTGAACTAACAGCTCTTCTTCCCTTCTAGTCAGCTTTAACGTTCACAATGGGAACTAGCTGTGCCTAGCAGAAAAGTCTGTCCGAAATCCCCCTCCCGCCAGTCGTCGGAAATCAGGTTATTTGACCGATCATTCTCGGGCTCCACAACCTGCTGCTATCTGACCGATCATTCTCGGGATCCACAGCAGTTTTCCTATTTCTCTGGACTCGAGCCTATCAAACGACCGGACTTAGCCTAGTACGTCGTGTAGCGTCGGCCAGAGAAACTAAAATACGTCCCCCGCCCAAATATGTCAAAGGATGCCGTAAAGACTCGAGCCTATCAAACGACCAGACTCTTGGCCCAGTACGTCGTGTAGCGTCGGCTTTACGTTTCCTGTCAGTTCCCCCACCCACCATTTCTGTCCTGGATCGACAAACGAACAATAGATCCGCACCGCAATGGCTAAATGCGTTACCGTAACGTCTGCGCTCCTGCTCTTTCTGGACTCGAGCCTATCAAACAACCGGGCTTCGCCTAGTATGTCGTGTAGCGTCGGCCAAAAAGCACATCTAAATTGTATTTACGTTAATTTCCAAAAATAGAAAGGTCAGTCGGCATATAGTTATATAGTATTATAAAAGAAAACCTCATATCTCCCGCTGGAAATTTTTAGTAATTTTTCTTGTGAAAGAAACCAAGGATAACTATGATTTTAAAAATATAATGGAAAGTCCTAAAGTCATACCTCTATTCTGAGACAAAGTTCTGATTGAGAGGCCTCTCAATTCTGACTGTCGCAGAAGTTGGGGACTTTTGAATTTAATCGTGTAAGAACAAAAACAAATTAATACGCGCGTGCTAATCTACTTAAAAACCCTTGTCCTTAAGAATTATGAAATTATCCTTTCGTTGGGCGCCAATTCTGTTACGTGGGCATATTAGTGCCTTAGTCCTGAAAAGGACTTGGGCCGAGTGAAAGTCATCCGATGTTCAGGCACCAATTTTTGCCGGCATAAGCTCGCCGGATGGGGTGGGTTCTTGGTAAGACTTTCTCCTCTCCAACATAACGAGAATAAATATTAAGATGCCTGAAAAATAGTAATAGTCGTAAAGTCCGTCGGTCATCAGTCTACATTGCCCCACAAGCTAAGCTTTTGCTTGATCGTAACACGATCGGGCAATGTTTCGGCCACATTCCCTCCCCTTCACACATTCGTGTGCCAAATGGATCGTCGCGGGCCGCGCAATACGATCCCCTATTGTCAAGGTTGTTCGTCAAAAGTTATGTCATTATTCTTCACCTACTCCACTTATCGCGTCAGCAACCCCCGTTTGAAAACTTAGCACTTCATGTTTTTAAGTTCGTTTTCACATTATAATTTATTGAATAAAGTATTGGCTAGTGCCATTTATGAGTAGTACTATGGTTAGGAATACATATGAATTTAATTTTAATTGACCAACAAAGTTGTTTAGCGGAGAGTATCGAATTTATCACCCGTTAAAGGTGCACACGTCAGCAAATTGCTGACTATTCACGACTACAAACGTCGCTCTGAGGGCTCTTGTGATTGTTCATACAAACACAAGGCTGATACTCGCCGCTGAAAAGTCAATGTTTATTATATTATAAAAAGTTAAACAAAAGTTTACTGATTAATTATAAAAATATTATAATGCCTTGAAGAGGCCTAAGTTGGAGGATTTACGTCAGATAATTTAAATCAAAGGCACGGATATATATATATAGTGAATAAAGGAACCGTGTTCCGACAAACTTACCCCTTTACTGGTCCTGGGCGATGAGATCTCGACGCGCTGGATCCTGGGTTCTTTTTGAAGAAATTAGAAACATATATATATACGTGCAAGACACTATCGTTAGAACACACATAAAAAAAAATCTCGTTCCTAAACACAATCACTTATTGTATATATATATATATATATGTATGTATGTATGCTTATGCACGTATGTCGGTGTATCCCACGGCGGCACACGTCTGGCTTGATGAGTTGCGGGCAGCGGCGTCTCCGATGTCTTGCTCACTTCGCTTGATATTATTGCTGTTGCACTTGCATTCATAAATGCCTGAGTTCACAATTTGTTTTTCTTTTTGGTTTGCTTCACGTTTGTTTGTAATTAAGGCATTTAATTGCCTTTATTTTTCTGTCACTTTGTTATGGTTTTTGGGTAGGTTTCTTGCACTTTATTGTCTTTTTAGACCTGGCGGCATATCGCCTGTTCCAGGGCGTGCTTTTGGTCCCGGCGTCCTTGCACGGATCGCTTGTACATCTGGATCACTTTAAGGATGATCACAAAAACAAACATAGCGATGACGATCTTCAGATTATGGTTCACATCCTGAATGTCGTCCTTGTGATCGATTATTTTGACGGTGTTGATCACATTGGCCGTGCTATGGTCCACTTTGGAAGTAGTTCCTCCCATGGTGGAGTCCTTGATAATAAAAATATTTCTTCTTTAGGACGAGGGTGTCGTAGGACTTCTTTCCAGGATATGTTTGCTTGTCTTCAATGGACTTCCTTCAAGGATATGTTTGCTGACTTCAATGAACTTCCTTCAAGGATATGTTTGCTGTTCCTCGACGGCAAACAGGACTGTCTTCAGGATTTCTGGTCTTGGCTGTAGTCATGGGCGGCTTCGGGAATATAGTGCCCACACTATAGTGCCGTGAGATCAGAGTGAACTCTGTCTGTCTTTTCTACCTGGCTACGGTGTTTTATACCAGTGTAGAGCTTTTTCTAGCCTCCCGTGATATTTGGGTTATTTAGGTGTTCCCACCTATGATTTCCCCTATCTGTAGCGTCCACGCCCGACCGATGCACTTTGCCAGCTGCCGGTGTATGGTTACCAGTAGGTCGATCGCGGTCGTTGTTCTGACCGAAAAGATCGTCAAATTGCACATTCCTTTGCTTGTTTCGGTGAGTCAACGGGTCGATTGCCCCTCTCCTTTTGCTTTGAGATTCGCTGTTGTTTTCTACGTGCATCTTTCTCCATCAAATAAAATGAAGAAGAAGGCGTACGTAACACCAGGGAGCTATATTAGGGATGAGCTTGTGCGTCCATCTTCCGGTTCTCGCGGTGTCCCATCTCTCCTGCCAAAGTTCGACAGTCCTGTCCCGCTGAATCCTGTCACCCGAGACTCCAGTCCTACGCTCTGCCGCTAGGAGGTCTATCGGAATTGTTCCCGCTACCACTAGATCGGCTTCCTCGGACACTGTGCAGAAGCAGCATGAGATCCGCAGTGCGCATCGTCGATAGACTGCCTTGCATTGCCTGAAGTATGTTTGGCACTTCGCTGCATCGGCCCAGATAGGCGCGGCGTACAATATCGTCGAGGTTACCACGGTGGCAATGAGGCGCCGGCTGTGCTGCTTTGGTCCTCTCTTGTTGGCCATCATCCTTGAGATGGCAGCTGTCGCCTTGGACGCTTTGGCTGCTACATATTCCAAGTGATGCTTGTATGTCAGCCTGTGGTCGATCAGAACCCCGAGGTACTTGATCGCTGGGATGGACTCGATTGTTGCTGCGCCGGCACGGAACCGTACCTTCTCGACGACTTTTCTGCTGCTTATGAGCACCGCCTCGGTTTTATGCTCCGCTAGTGTAAGCCCGTTGCCAGCTAGCCAGCTCATCAGCATGTCGATTGACCGGCTGCAAACGTCCGCTAGGTCGTCTAGCTTTTTGGCCACCGTGACCAACGCTATGTCGTCAGCAAATCCCACTACCGTGCAGCCAGCAGGTAACGTCAATCTAAGGATCCCGTCGTACATGACGTTCCACAGGATGGGTCCCAGTACCGAGCCTTGGGGCACACCTCCGGTCACCTGGTGTTCGTGTACTCCAGCATCGGAGCTGTAAGTTAGTACGCGATCCCGGAAATAGTCGGCTATCACATGCGTCAGGTAGTCCGAAATCCCTTTGCGCTGAAGCGCGCGGAGCACAAGTTCCCAGTTGGCCGAATTAAAGGCGTTTTTTACGTCCAGGGTGCAGATCAGGCAGTACTTTTTTGCGCCACCCCGCCACCTTTCTCCTTCTATGGCGTTCGCAGCCAGTTGTGTCACCTCTCGGATGGCGTCGACAGTGCTACGCTTCTTCCGGAAGCCGTGCTGGTGGTCGGACAGAGCGTTGCGTTCTTCGAGCTCATTCTCCAGCTTGTTGCAGATGATGCGTTCGAAGATTTTGCCTATTGTGTTAAGCATACATAGAGGTCTGTAAGAAGATGGGTCATCGTTCTGTTTCCCTGGTTTCGGAATAAGCACGAGTCTTTGCCGCTTCCAGCTCGTGGGGAAAACGCGCTCGCAGAGGCACTTATTGTACATCTGTACGAAGAGATTCGTGTGGGATGCGACAATGGCATGCAGTGCGGCGTTGGGGATTCCATCTGGACCAGGGGCTTTGGTTTTCTTCATGGTGGCCAGGGCGCCCAGGACTTTCGCTTCGCCAGTTAGCACCGTTCCTCCTGTGTACACGTGAGGTGGTACGAGTGGAGTCTGAGCGGGAAACTGGTTAGACACTATTGTGGCTAGCTGTACCAGCTTTCCCATGACCATCCTGTAAGCAGATCCAAAAGGTTCGGAGTCTGCCGCATCGCACAGTTCCTGAAAGCACCTGGCTTTGCTAGCTTTTATGGCATCTTTCAGTGCCTTTTTCATCGCTCTGTAGTGTATTTCGCTTGCTTCCTGTGTAGGGCGACCTCTGCATCTCTGGCATCTGCGCCTTGGAGACAAGCACTCTCTCCTGGCTTTGGCTATCTCCTCGTTCCACCATGGGACCGGTCGCCTTGCATTTCCACCTCTCGAGACCGTTTCCATCGCAGCATCGCACGCAGATTTTACCCTGGCCGCTACCGTCTCGGCGCAGGTATTTGCGTCGCCATCTGAGCTGGTATCGTCCATGCGTGATAAGAGCACATCGACGTTCAGTTTGCCGGCTAGTTGGAGCGGGGGAGCTGTTCGCCGTCTCCCTGATGATCGCTGCATGGTCGCTATGGGTGTACAGGTCCGTGACTCACCAGGCGCAGTTTCTAGCCAGCTCGGGGCTGGCGAAGGTCAGGTCGATGATTGACTCCCGACCAGCCTTGCTAAAGGTGCACCTGTTCCCTTCGTTAAGTAGGCAGACATCCAGCGGAGCCATGGCGTCGAGGAGTACGGTTCCTCGCGGCGTCGTTTTATCGTTGCCCCATGCAGTAGACCACGCGTTAAAGTCGCCTGCAATTAGGACAGGAGATCTTCTTCGCGCGTCCTGGGCGATTTCGTGCACTATGTTCCTGAAGTCGTCTACATGTACGCTCGGGGCTATGTAGCAACTGTTTAAGGTTACTCCCAGGATTTTCGCCCTAGCGTAGCCAGGCCTAGACGCCCTTTGTGACAAGTGTCCCGCAAGTGCAAGTGCCCACAACTCCATATGGCTGCGCCTGTATCCGTGCTCTGTTGCCAGACACCTTCTGAATTTGCCTTGTACGGCTCGCTAATGATCGCAATATCGACTCGCTGGTCGATCACTTCCGGTACTCTGGGCACATCCTGCTCAGAGTCGAGTGTTCGACCTTTCTTCCTGTTTTGCCTCCTCTGGAGCAAAGGATGCATTTTGGAATGCTTCGGGTGCACTTGATGTGTTTGTGGCCTGTTTCCCCACATCTGTAGCACGCTTCCTGCGTGGATTTGGCGACTTCATCCGAGACTCGGCATCTGGCGGAGGTGTGCCCGTATCCCATGCATTTATAGCATCGCCTTGGCTCGATCTTCTCCCTTATCAGGCAGACGACCCATCCAATCCTGATTTTGCCCTTTTGCAGGATCCTTTGCGGATGTTCTGGTCTAAGGTTGACCGTCGCGGTTTGCGTTCCACATAGGCCTTTCGCATTCGTGGAGCAGCCTCGCCAGGAATGTCGCTTTCCTCTTCTGCGTATATGGCTTGCAGGACCTCCTCGCCGCTGGTCATCTCGTCCAAGTCGAGGATCTCCACTTGGACCGTCTCCTGCATGACAGCCACCTCGGCTTTGCCGGAAATGGCAGTTTGGATGACTGTCTGCAACTGCTGCGTGAACGGATCCATGGGCTTCTGCATCCTGAGTAGTAGTCCTCCACTCGCTGTCCTTCTGATGCCTTGCACCTTGTCCTTGAGGCCCTGTAGGGATGGCTCCGACTTGACCATCCTCAGCATATCTGCGTAGGATCCTTCGCTGCATTTGATTATGATGGCATCTGGTCGCTGGCTTCTGGGCTTCGCATTGGGGTTCGAACGGGCTTGCTTGGACCCTGCGCTCTCGGCGCTGTGATGGGGCTTCTTGCTTCTGGGCCTAGCCAGTTGCCAGCTAGGGCTTCCTCGGGGCGTGCTATTGCCATGGGCTCGGCCACTTCCAGGCTTCGGGGCTGCTTCAGGTGCGAGACCTGTCCCAGGGGAGGCGGAAAGCTGCCTAGCGCTCGGGGTCGAGCCCTTGGCGAGGCTCTCAGACAACCTCTCGCTGATCTCGACCTGCAACGCCTTCATTTCCTGCAGAGTGTCGATTGTGGCCTGCGTGACATGTCGAACAACTTTCTTGTTGTTGCCCTTGGTGTCCGTGAACTTGCGGATCATGTCGTCTAGCATTTTACCCAGCTCCTCGGCTAGGGCTGATTAGCTCATTTGGACCCGTTGCTTCTTCTCGGCTCCAGGTTGTTTCCCATCGGGGCTCGTGGGGTCTCTGCCTCTTTTGGGGGTATTCGAATCCTCCTCGTTACCGCCAAAGACGAAAATAGGCCCGTCCACCTTTGGGGGTGCTGACCGTTGCACCTTCTGCTTCATGCGTTGGAACTTTTTAATAAGCTCCTCTTCGGCCCTGGCTACAGCCAGTGCTTGGGTCCCGTCATCCAGGCCAGCAGGCTCTTTCCTCCCGGTCTTCGCTACCTGCTCCATTGGGAGTCCCTCGACGTACTGGGATTTCCCCCAGTATTGGCCCGATGGGAGGTATACCGCTCCGGCTCGGTCCCCAGTGCCCCGTTTAGGGTGAGCTCAGAGGAGGACCTCACCACTTCTACCTACCTACCTACAATGTAAACTTAATTTTTGTTCACATAAAAAAATTTCCAGCTCTCGTTAATTTTTGTTATTAATTATTCTCGCACAAGTTTTGTTTGAGTTTTTGTTCACATAAAAAAATTACACGCTTTCGTTAATTATTTTTTGTTTGTTATTGATCATTCCCGCACAAGTTTTTGTTTGGGGTTTTTTGATTTTATTTGTAATTTGGTTCGCGGGTTCGCGTACAAGACTATTTTCCGTTTACTTTATAATCTTTATTCTTTAGAAATCCGTTTGGATAACTATAGTTTATTTCTGTTAGGTTTATAATATTTATTATTAAGGAATCCGTTTGGATAACTATAATTTATTTGTTGGAATTTATTCCGGAATCAGTTTGGATTCTTTGCGAGTCTATTAAGAACTAATTAAAGCTAACTTAAATATTCTATAAGAAAGCCAGGCAGAAGGCCCGACGTCTGCAGCGATGGTCAGAATTGACGGCGGGGCTTTGGGCAGAATGCTGACCTTGTACTTCCCATGCGCTGCATAGCCCGCTGCATTACTTAGCTGCTTTGGTCAACGGCACTAGCGTGGGACCGCTGACTTAGCGCCTCATGCCGGGTGCATTCCCCAACCACTCAGCGACTCGCGTTTCGGATTTCATTCTTTCAGACCGCTGATTTGAAGAATTGCATCCGGTCTTGCAACACCTTTGGGATCCATGCTAACTTGTCTATTCTGATACCGTGTGATCTCGTTTTTCCCTTTTTTCCGTGGGTCCCTTATCTTATATGTCTCAATCTTGAAGTAGGTTGATTAATCTCCGATATTTCTGCAGCTTCTACAGAAGTCATTGCTTGGGGCTTTTAGCCTGCTGGCATGTGTGACGACTAGCCAGTGGCCTGTAAGAGCTCGAACTAACATACCGCACTCTGTGCGGCTAAATTTGAGTAATACCGACGTTTTTTTACTGTTAATCACAGGCCATGTCTGGTGAGTGATACGACACTGTGGTGAAATTTGCCAATTAGTGTTGGCTAATTTGATGAAGTGGTTTTTGATATTTAGCTTGAAAGTTACCATGGGCATACCTAAATTCTCCTTTTTTGGATGAAGAGGCATGATGGTGCCCTGCCTGGCTAACTCGTCCGCTATGCAGTTGCTCCGCCAACGTGTCCTTCTAATTTGGAGCCATCTGTATAAAAACAGATTGCTTCTGTCGGGCCCGGTCGGCCCTGTTCCCATTTTTCCCTATCTGGACCCAGGGCCTCGAATGGTGCGTGGCTGTATTCAAGAGATTTGCATAGATCCGTTTTCTTCGGAATCGATCATGCCACAGTCGAATGGCTGCCGATTTGGCTTTTTCTATGCCTTCTAAGACCAGGCTAGGGAGGTTCAAGATCGCATTCAGCGATCATTCAGCCGCCATTCGCTGTACACTGTTTAGGGGAGTCAAGTTACATTGTTTTTGTAGAGCGGTCCACCATAAACCCCGTATAGAAGTCTTTACTACCGCTGTGTAGATCCAGTTGAGAATTCTAGGGGACATGCTCCACCTTAGCCCAATTGCTTCTTAGTTTAGCAACTTTGCATCAATCAACTACAGCGCAACGTGTAATAAAGGGAAAGCACTATTCCTGCTCTCCCGCGCTCGTATTGCTGTTCTCTTCTTAAACGTTGCGCTGTTGTTGCTTGATGCAAAGTTGCTAAACTAAAATCGCTGTCTTTACTAGTACGTCTTACGATTACAAAAATTTTATTTTACCACTTCGTAAAGAATTGATGAAGCATACACGCGGAATTCGCGTGTATTCCGGCGTACAGAAGTTTTCTAATTTTAAATTCTCTTAAAAAATACTTAATTTTAAATTTAAAAATTTTTAAAAATATTTTTCTGAAAGATATTAAGATATGACACAAAGTGGCGTACCAAATATTAAAATAACTCAAACGAGTCTCAAGTGCTGCATAACTTAAAAAACTGAGCTTAATTAGAAAAATATTTTTTAAAAATAAACGGTAAGAGTTAAAAAAAATAAAACCGATCCTTATATTTTAATCCTCTATTGAAAAAAAAAGTTTCGCTTGATTCTGAGATTCGACCCAAATTTTCCTGTCACGTTTCACGTGGAATGCCCCTAATACTAAACCCAAGTATCTGGCGTGTTCGCTAAATTAGTAATTACAATTGATTAAGATGGGTGGGCTTAGTTGTGGTATTTTGTATTTAATTGTGAAAAGAACAACATCCGTTTTTGAGGGATTTACCCCATGTCCGTTCTTTATTCCGATGGTATATTTAGTTTTGCGGTCATAAGATCGCAAAGTTTTTGTAGATACTTACCATTAAAGATGACAGCGACATCATCTGCGTATGCTACTACCTTACAGCCTCCTCCCTCCCGCAGTAGTCTATTGACTGCGATATTCCACAGGAGGGGTGATCAGTGTGTATTCCTTGATGCTGAGTGATGTCTCGATGCTCCTTACCACCACGTGTAGCTCCGATTCGGTTGAGTTACCTTTGGCTTTAAGCGTGTTGTGCCTCTGACATTTGTGTCGGGTCAATGATGGCTCTTAGGTGTAGGCTAATCAGTCTATCAAAACTCTTTAGCAGGAATGATGTCAGCTTATTAGCCTGAAATCCGTGGATTTGCTGTGGTGTCCGTGGTCTTCCCTGATAGGTTTGATATAGGTTTGACTCATTATCTTGCGTTGTGAAGTTATATAATTGTTCGCGAATTGGGCCCTTAAATTGTTGCTTTCTAGTTCTTGTACTATTACCATTGCATTCGGTAAATCTGGTGGATTCATAGAAAATATTACATCTGAAATATGGCCGTTAAGGCCAGTTATGAACACTCGTAGTGCTGTCTTTCTATGTTTTTCATTAAGTTAAGATGTAATTGGCTTATTCCTCCCATGTGTCATAATGGTTTTGTTAATAAGGAGAGTTAATTTTTTATTTACCAAATTATAGTATTCCATAATCGACAGTTTGCCCTGACTTATTACCATCAAGTCCTGCTCTAAAATATGTATTGGTCGCTTGTCACTAAAAACAAAATCTAGTCTTGCCATTATGGCATCAAAATTCAATACGGTTCTATTATGGGTTAGGGCATCATTGGCAATGCCTGTAATTTTATTTCGAAGGATAGATAGTGGCGAAAAGTATTTTTCACTTCCCCTTTTGTATTGTCCCATTGCTACTTTCGCAGATTCTCTCCAACAAACATAGCTATCTTCTTCGCCTTTATATTCTAGATCCGACTTAATAGTTTCATAAGAAGTATCGCTCTTAACGTTTGGATCAACAGCTTCTACTTGAAAATCCTCAACCTTCTTTATATTGTGATTTAATTGCGTCTTTAAACTCGCGATCTCATTCTTCATCGGATTCAATTCATTATTAACTATTTGTGCTATGAAATCGCTTACATCGGACGTCTGGGTATTAGCATGGCTGCTAAAAGCCACTGCAAGTAAGGGTGGAGTCATGGTGAGAATTTTTTCAAAGTCGTTGATTAACTCTTCCACCTTGTTTGTTTTTATTTAATTTTTTTGAAATAAATAAATATAAAACTATAATTAAACAGCTCACTACTTTTTTTCTTCCTTTAATATGGGATGTCTTTTTGCGCTTGATGATTCGGTTTGGGGTCGTCGTATAGCGAGGGGTGGCCCTCAGCTCTTCCTTCAATTATATTTTTATCTAGCGAGGGATTGCCCTCAGCTTTTCCTCTTTTTGTTGAATTCTTTTTGATTTTTATACCCGTTACTCGTAGAGTAAAAGGGTATATTGTATTCGTGCAAAAGTATGTAACAGCTAGAAAGAAGCTTTTCCGACCCTATAAAGTATATATATTCTTGATCAGGATCACTAGCCGAGTCGATCTAGCCATGTCCGTCTGTCCGTCTGTCCGTCCGGATGAACGCTGAGATCTCGGAAACTACAAAAGCTAGAATATTGGGATTACCAACACATATTCTTGGGCTTCCTACGCAGCGCAAGTTTATTTCAGCGGACCGCCACGCCCCCTCTAACGCCCACAATCGCCCATAGTCGTATAAATGCAATTTTGTTGTGTTTAGTTAAACCTATCGAAATGCAGAAGAAATTTTTTAAATCGGACCATTCGGTAAAAAGTTAAGCCTGATCAAAGTTTACATATATCTCCATCTCCCTCGCACTCCCTTTAGCCGAGTGACGGGTATTAGATAGTCGGGACACCAACCCGACTATAGCGTTCTCCCTTGTTTATATTAGATTTTTTATTTTGTTGAATTTGATGTTTAGTTTTTTGTTTGTCCGTTTAATTTTTTTATTTTTGCTTGAAATTTGATTTTGAAAGTATTAGTTTTTGGAGCAGCTTGTTTTTATCTACGATCACTAATTAACGGGTTGTTGTTAACAAAGGGGTATTATTATATTTATTGATTTCCTATTTTCACGATGCAAACACTTTTTAATGTGTCATCGGTCAGGTTTTTGAGCGGCGCGAATTCCCTTTTTGCTTTCGAAAACTGTTTTGTTTTAAAACTTCTTTCAGGAATTTTTTAAATAGCACCGCCCACGTGGGGCGCCAATTAATAAGTTGCTTAGCGAATTTTAGAAAAAAATATATTTTTATTTTTTCACTTTTCTTATTCACTAGTTTACACGATTTTTATTAGTATCGAACTTATTTAACTTTCACTGCTCACAATACTCTTTTGGGTCGACCGATCTATTCGGATGCAAAAACGGACTCGGCGTAAGAGAATCTAGGGACTTGTTAAGAATTGGATAAGAGATGGACTCAAGAGAGTCGTAATAAATTGGATGATGCAATTATTGGTTTGATTGTGGAAATCGATTATACAGATTACTCTGCAATTTTGGGCCTCGCTGGGTGCAGACCGGATGATAATGTTTACATTTGGGAGACCCGGCTTAGTGTACAGTAGAAGGCCTGCGGCGCAAATGTTTACATTAGAAGGATCGCGGCGCAAGCGCAATTGTTTACAGTAGAACGCCCGCGGCTCAAATGTTTGTATTAGAAGGACCGCGGCGCAAGCGCAATTGTTTACAGTAGAAGGACCGCGGCACATTTGGATAAATAAGAGCTCTGGATTTCGTGGGAAAGCTGAGTAAGAAGTTCCCAGCTAGAAGTAGAACTGGGTAAGGAGCCTGGGATCTTGAGTTGGATAACTGGCAGGTGTTGCGGCTATATTTAGTAATTTTGTAATATTTTAAAATTGGTGCCACTTAATTTATTTGTTGTTTGTGAGCCCAGCTGATTTACATTAAGTAAAACTCTTTGCGAACTGAGTACTAGGCTTTAACGTGAAAAAAAAAAATTTTTAAAAGCAACTTTAAAAAACACCGAAAAAATACTACAACTCATAATAGAGAACCGGAACCGGTTCCGAGACTAAAATAAAAATTTAATTTCGAACCATTTACCGTATTGCTGGTACCGGTACGGTATGTATGTATGTATCAGCTCCCACTTTCCGCTATATAGACTTCATCCCGTCCCTTTTTAGCACATGTATTGCTTATGTCGCTGTAGCAGAAACACTCTTTGTCTAAACAAGTTGTAAGTCGGAAATTTTTGGCGCCATTCTACATTTTTTTTAAGAAGCTAATAAACCCTATTTCTTCTTAGAAATAAAAAGTTAAAAATTTAAATAAAATTTAATTTTTTATATTTTATATCAAACAAGAAAGGAAGTTAGCTTCGGCCAGCCGAAGCTTATATACCCTTTCAGATAATTCCTATTAATTACTAATTTTCCGATCGTTCCTATGGCACCTATATAATGTAGTAGTTCGTTATTGATAAAATTAAAATCGAAATTCGAAAACATTTAAAAAGAGTCATATCCCAGAGTAGAAGAGAATACGATAAAAACCAACGAAGCAATAATTTATTTCCTATTATATTCCCATTAATTTTCCGATCGTTCCTATGGCAGCTATATGATATAGTCGTCCGATTTTGAAAAAAATTTATTCGAAATTTAGAATTAGATAAAAAATGGCATTTCCAAAAGTAAGAGGTTATAGGGTCAAAAACACCCAAGATATAATTTTTTTACATTTTGTTCCCCGATTATTCCTATGGGAGCTAAATGATATAGTTGTCCGATCCGGCTCGTTCCGACTTATATACTACCTGCAATAGATATAAGACTTTTGGGAAAGTTTTAGCCCGATAGCTTTAAAACTGAGAGACTAGTTTGCTTAGAAACAGACGGGCAGACGGACAGACGGACGGACAGACGGACATGGCTAGATCGACTCGTCCAGTCATGCTGATCAAGAATATATATACTTTATAGGGTCGGAAACGTCTCCTTCACTGCGTTGCAAACTTCTGACTGAAATCATAATACCCTCTGCAAATCGAATTGATTTTAATGATCTTACATTAAAATTTTTTTTTCCAAATAAAACTCTCATAAATCATTTCAAAGTATTAATTGAAAATTTTATAACTGTACCGGTACCAGAACCGGAACCAAAACATCAATACCGAAATATAACCGTTTAAAGTGTAAAGTAGTTTCTTCGGCTGGGATGCGGCTCAGTCTGGCCAGGATCCCTTTTACAGAAAATTTATAAAGGATGGGACAGATGACTGGTAGGCGGGCGCTAGGTGGAAGTTGTCCGCCCCCTATGTTAATCTGATCAGTAAGACTGAGAAAAATGTTTATTTTGGTATACAAGCGGGTAATACAGACCCCGCGGATCACTCTTCGGATACGCCTATGGGGAAAACAAAAAAAAGGAGGGCAACATATCTCTTTAGAGGGGGGGGAAAAGCGCTCTTATATCGCTAGTTCATTCTTTGTGGGTCGCGGCCTGGATTACAGTCTAGCTGGCACGCCTGACTCCCCTCAGCATTCACCGATGGGGTCACCCGTGCCCCCTTGACCAAACTTGTCGGAGTCCCGCTGTACCGCCAGCAAGCGCTGGTGGGGCAGGGCGCCGTCAAGTAGTAACCCCGGATTCGAGCCTTATTCAGGGGTCGGTCTAGAAAGAGATTTATTTTCCGGTCGGCTTGTCCGACCCCGGGTAATAAAATGGACATGCAATAATTTAGACTCCGTTTTCCAGCCAACAACTCAGGGTTTTTTTTTATTTAAGAACGTTTTTTTTTTCCTTCATATTCTTAGTTTAAATCTCTCCGCTTATAATATTTGCCAGTTTCCTTTACATATTTACAGAGTATTTACAGAGTCTTTATATCTAGCCCTTGAGGCCCGAATACTAGGGAAAAGGGCGTCTCTAACCTACCCCAAAACCGTACAACACCGCATCGAGATCGGGAAAACCTTTACAAACACGTGGCTGATGGCCAGTTTGGGGTTTTCGTGGCCACTCGGTGCGGGTCTTGCGTCTCACTCACCCATTCTTCTACACACGCGCGTCGGGTGTGTGTGTGTATCTCTCCTGCGCAGGTCTCCTCGCCGCTGGTCCTGGGCCGGGAGATCTACGCCGCGTCCTCGCTCCTGCTGATTCTCCCTCCGGCTGTCCAGCGTCAAAACGACCGCTGGGGTTCTCTTGCGGTAGTGGGCTGGGCTCCTCGAGGTGTCCCTTTGCTCCTGCTTATTACTTCTCCAGCCAGCGTCAAACGACCGCTGGGGTTTTCTTCACTATGATCCGCGTCACTCGACCGCTCGGAAACCACTGCACTCCTCTATTCCCTTCAGTTTCTTGGTTTGGCGTCGTTTTCTTGAAAACTTCCAAGATTCTATCTTCCTCTCGTTCGCACTTAAGCGGGCCCTTGGCGCGTGCCAGATTTTCGCTAGTGTGCGAATTCCAGTGTGTATTGCGATCCTATTCTCCTCTCACTCACTCCTAGGGATAAAGTTTACGCGTGGCAGTTTTCGTGGTGAGTTCTCGCGCTTTGTGTGTGTGTGTGAGGTGAGCTTTTTGGTTCGCTAGCGGTGAGCGTTCCGCTTGACTATCGTGTGTGGGGGGTCGTGCCTACTCTTAGCCTACGATTAATACTAGACTTATCGATTAATACTTATCTGACTACTTAATTACTTATTTTAAATTATTAAATTTGTGAGGAGCCGTATGGTTCCTTACATTCCCCTCTTACTTCGGGGGGCGTTGTGAAACGGCGATCTCGTCCCGCTTGTTAATGTGGATCCGGAATTCCCCTCCCCCGGCTCGGAAGAGAAATTTCCGGTCCACCCGGCGTCCGCTGTGTTCTTGTGGCAGGATATGCTCCACCAGGGATCGCAGGCAGGCGATTCTCCTTCCATCCAGGGATGCGCGCAATGGGGTGGGGGGACGATCCACTCCTCGTCCTCCGTTGTTGCTGGGCGAGAGTGATCGTCGCGGCAAAATGATGCGGCGTCCTGGGTCGGTGTGGCTTCTGCCTCGCTACGCGTGGGTATCTGTTGTCGGTCCACGGTGGCCAGTTCGAGGGATCGTTGCTGCTCGTCAACCCAATCCATTTCTTCCGCCCAGCTCGCGAAAGCGGGAGGTTGGGTGTCGTCATCTCTCTCGTCTGGCTCTCTGGCTGGAGTGTGGGCGTCAGGCTGTTCATATGCCCCCAGGGCCGGCATCTCCTCGTCGGCGTCGCCTCCGGTGGGTAGGAGTAATGCCTCCAGGGCCGGCATCTCCTCGTCGGTGTCGCCTCCGGTGGGTAGGAGTGCCTCCAGCCAGTCTCGGGTGGCTCGCCGCAGTTGCCTATGGCTGACCCTTGGTGCTGATGGGTGTAGGGGTGTGTGTACCCACGGTTGCTCCTCACCACCGTCTCCCTCGAGGGACGTAGGGCTCTCGCGATCGGGTTCCTCCAGGTCCTGGGTCTGAAGCGGGCTTTCAGTCCCTGTGCTGCTCGTGCCTGAGTCGACCGTGCCCTCCAGTGTGCTGACCTCCCATTCACCCGCGCTTTCTTCTTCGGAAGGGGATGGTGACGGCGGAGCGGCGGGACGGCTATCCTCGTCGTCGGTGATTTCCACGACCTCTGGGGTCGGGCTGACCAATGCGCTCGGCGTGTTGGTTGGTGCGCTTGCCGCGTCGTTTGAGGTGGTGGTGTCCGTCTCCTCCTCGTTCTTCTCCCACGGGTATTCCAGCAAAACGCCATTCGGGCTCAAGGTTTCCGCTGCAACCGCCGTACCAGCCGTCTCCAGCCGCCATAGGTGGGGTTCGTCGGGCACACTTCGGCCTAGCGCGGCTTCCGTGGCCTCTGATCCGGGGCAGGGTCCGATGGCCTCCTCCACGCACTTGATCAGGTGCCACCAATCAGGGGAATTCCCCGTCGTCGAATCTGTGAAGAAACAATGGATTAGATCTGGGTTTTCAAGGTGGCCTACCTAGCGTTTGTACGCAGCTAGATGGGTCGTGATGGACTAAGATGGGTCGATTAGTAGTTAGTTCTCCGGAGGGTAAGTTCGTGCGGCACTGGGAGCCTGGAGTTTTTCCCCCGTAGGGGAGTGAGGACGTTGGGAAGGCGCACCTTCCATCAAGTGGCCCTCACTGACTCCGCGTTGGCTCCTTTCTCAGTGGCCTGCCTCGTAAATTGCTCGTAGCTTATTCTACGGTATCCCCGGGATCTTCGTGGTTGTCAGGCTTCGGTGGTGCTAATTCCTGGGTTCCTCTGGGATAGGTCGCCTCTTTCAGGTCGGCCAGCGCTGCGGTTCTGCGTTGTCTTCCGTGTATTTGCTGAAGTCGTACTATTGTGGGCGCGATAAACTTGACGACTTTGTATGGCCCTTCGTACTTGGGCGCGAGCTTTGCGGCGAAGTTGTCCGCTGCCTTGGACAAGTGATGTTGTCTGAGAAATACCAAAGATCCTAGCGTGGGTTTCCAGGCGCGGCGGCGGAGATCATAATGTCTCCTCTGTTCTTGAGAAGCTCTCTGCGTGTTATCCCGTACGGCCTCAAACACTTCTCTCATCTTTTCTGCCTTATCAAGGGGCAGTCGAGCGACGTTTGTGTCTCCTGGCGTGACTTCATCGTACAGGGCTCCTGGGAGGCGTGGCTCCATGCCGTGAACGATGAAAGCTGGACTGAATCCAGTAGAGTCTGAGACGCTGCTGTTTATAGCCAGATTTAGTTCTGGCAAGAGCTCGTCCCAGGTTGTATGTTTCTCTTCGATGTATTGGGCGACCATAGTCTTAATGGTTCTATTTGCCCTCTCCGTCGGATTCTGCTGCGGAGTGTAGGGCGCGGTATATTGGATCTCCATTCCGGCTTGTTTGCAGAACGCCTTGAAGGACCGACTCGTAAATTGGGTCCCGTTGTCGCACACGAACACGCGAGGCACCCCGAAGTGGTTCAAGATCCGTTCTCGAAAGGCTTTCTCGAGGTGAGCTGAGGTGGCTTTTCTCAAAGGAACCAACTCTACCCACTTCGAAAACGCGTCGAAGAAAACCAATAGCATACTATTTCCACTCTTGGATCGCGGGAGGGGTCCAATAAAATCTGCACAAACCGTGTCAAACGGCTCACTTATCTGTCTGGTGCACATTTTACCGGCCGGCTTGTTCTGGCTTACCTTATAGCGCTGACACGTATCGCACTTACGGACGTATCTAGCCACATCACGGAAGAGCCCTGGCCAGTAGTAACGTTGGGCAACCCGTGTGGTTGTCTTTCTAATCCCGAGATGTCCCGCCGTCGGCTGGTCATGGCACTCCAACAGCACCCGCGGTCGGTGTTCTTTGGCCACACACAGCTTCCATGGCACGGACTCCTCATCATCGGGCCGTGATCCTATATGTCGATATAGGTGTTCGTTCTCATAAACGTAGTCTGGGAAATCTTTTGGGTTCTCCTGTACTAGTTTTACCATCCGCTGGTACCAAGTGTTTTCGGTGGCGTTTTCCTGAATCCTGTGTACTACATCCAAAGGCTGGCGGGACAAAGCATCCGCGACTATGTTTTGGTCTCCGCGTCTGTATTGGACATCAAACTGATACTGTTGCAGTTCTAGCGCCCAGCGCGCTATTCGGCCGGTGGGGTTATCGATTGAGTTAAGCCACTTCAGCGCGAGGTGGTCGGTGATTACCTCAAATCGATACCCTTCCAAGTAACAGCGTAATTTCCTGGTGGCCCATACAATAGCCAGACATTCCTTTTCTGTGGCCGAATAGTTTTCCTCGGCGGCGATGAGACGTCTGCTAGCAAACGCGATGACACGCTCCGTGCCTTGGATCGTCTGAGTTAGGACGGCTCCCAGACCTACGTCACTGGCATCGGTTTGAAGGACAAATTTCTCGCTGAAATCCGGGCATGCCAACACGGGTGCCTCCGTGAGTTTCCTTTTAAGTTCCTCGAATGCATCTTGTTGCTCCTGCTGCCATTGCCACTTTCTTCCTTTCTTGAGGAGTCCGGACATAGGCTGTACTATGCTCGCGAAATTAGGTACAAAACGCCTATACCAAGAGGCTATTCCGAGACAGCGTCGCAATTCTTTACACGTAGTGGGTGGACTCAGTTGACGTACGGCCGCGATCTTCTCTGGGTCCGTGTGGATTCCCTCCTCGCTAATGACATGTCCTAAATATACCAGGCTGCGCTTTAAGAAACTGCATTTCTTCGGGTTGAGACGAAGGTTCGCCTTACGTAGCCGTTGGAATACTTCCCGCAGATGAAGAACATGCTCCTCGAGTGTGGCTCCTATGACAATAATGTCATCCAAGTACGCAAATGCATGGGGCTCCAAGTCGGGCCCTATCACGCTGTCGAGTGCTCGCTGAAACGTGGCCGGTGCGGAATGTAGGCCGAACGGCATAACCTTCCAGTGATAAAGTCCTCTCCCTGGCACCGTAAAGGCTGTGCACTCGCGACTGGCCTTGGCCACCGGGATTTGCCAATACCCACTCTTTAAATCTAGGGTGGATATATACTTTGCGTGCCTTAGCCGTTCTAGTATGTGAGTTATTCTAGGTAATGGATACGCGTCTGGTACTGAATGGGCATTTAGTTGCCGGAAATCAACGCATAATCTCATTTCTCCTGATTTCTTGCCTACTAGTACAATTGGGGCGCTATGAGGACTCCGTGAGGGCTCTATGCAATCGTTGCGCAACAGTTCATCAATCTGTTCATCTATTATCCTCTGCATCGCCGGGTTCTTAGGGAAATATCTCTGTTTGATTGGCTTGTCATCGCGCATGGTAATACTGTGCTCGGCGATATGTGACACACCGGTCAATCCTTCGAACTTAGCTAATTCGTCCTCTAGAAACTGGCTCACCCAGGGTTCTACGACTTCCGTGGCCGGCTGTTCTGGGGTTTCATTAATAACTGCTAGCGCTTCTCCGGCGTTAGCCGATGCTCCCGCCTCCTTTGAGAAATCTAGGCCTCGCGAATCGCAAAGTGTGAGTCGTGGCTCCAAAATTGGGTCGCGCCAATTATCGGGTCCTCTGGTTGCCCGGCGAAAAGGATTATTTTTTACCGCCCTCTCGTCTCGGGGTGGAAGAATATTAATCGGCCCTCGGGCCCCGTGGTTCCCGCATTCCGGCTGCTCAGGCTGGTCTCGTGGTTCTGGTTCTCGGCTTCTGGTGACGGTAGCTGGCGACTGGCGAACTGCAGTCGATGAAGGAGGAGATAGCACTAAATTGGTCGTGGTTGTGCCTAAGTTGAAGGGACTCAATTGCAAAGCCACGCGCCCACATTGCAGAGTGGCGGAAACGCCGCCGAGGAAATCCATGCCTAATAACACGTCTTCTGTGATCGAGGGTAATACTAACAATGGAAATTTAACCCAACGCTGGTCTAGCTGGACTCTTGCTACGAGTGACTTGGTGATTTCCTTCTTGGAACCTTCCGCGAGACTGACTTGTGTTCGTACCGCCCCTACATTATCTGGCGTACCGACGAGTTGGATAACTCGTTCACTCACGAAACTCCTGCTGGCGCCTGTATCAATAGTGGCGTTGAAGCGCTGGCCCTCGATGCTTACTCGTGCTATGATGCGGCCTGCCTGAACTCGCAGTACCTTATCTAATTCCGGGGATTCATCCTTGCAGTCTCCGTCCGCTCCCCGAGGGGGCGAAGACTCCTCTCGTTTCCCGATCGAGGGCGACGGCAGCATTCTCGGGTGTATATCCCGCGGCGTCCACAATCCCAACAGAAAAGAACTCTAGGATTCCGGCAGTCATAAGCGAAATGTCCCTCCTCTGCACAGTTTCTGCAGGCTTGTCTGACGTTATACAGCGGATTTATTACCGCATTACCAGGTTCTGGGGTCACGGTAGATAGGACCGGTGTTTGCCCTAAAGGGGCCTGTGATGCTCCGTGGCTAACTTGGCGTGGGCGCGATTGGGATCCTGCTAATATTCTCGTGTGTTGATGGATGCCTCGATCCCTGGTTACCTCGTAGTTCACTGCTAAGACAGTCAGTTGCTCCAGTGTCGTGAATTCGTGCCGTCTAGTAAACAGCTGGTACTCCGGTTGTAGATTCTCATAAATCCTCTCCAATTCCTGGGTGGCGTCGTATCCTGCTCTATGCATCATGAGTCGGATCTGAACTAGATATTGTTTAAAGGTTTCTCCTGGCTGTTGGTATCTCGTACGGATTTCATCCTCCAATCGCTGAAAATATCGAGGTGGTAAAAAAAAATCAAGGAAAGCTTTCTTAAAGGTAGCCCAAGATTCGCCGAGTAATTGGCTCGTCCTGAACCAATGTTCCGCTGTATCTGTCAGAAGTCCTGGTATCGCCTGTGGCATCGTTTCCACGTTGACTTCGTAGGCATTGGCCCGCTCCTCGACATGCTGAATAAAGGTGATGGGATCCGTTGTTCCACCGAACGTTATTCCCCAGATACGTAATTTTTCGGCCAGTGTAGCGGCGGTCATCTCGGCTTTCCGAGGGAAAACATCCCGTCTGGCTGAATTATCTTCCTTGTCACGTATTGCTTCTGGAGTACCGGTGGCTCCGATCGGTGGAACGTGTAGCTGTGTGGGACCTGGTGATACCGGGCTCGGGGCTCGTTGCTTCTTCTCACTCATCCCGGCGTTGATTTCGGCCTCACACTCCCGAAGTCTTGCGATAATTTCGAGCTCGTGGTCTTCGCGACTGTTGAACGCCGCTAAGCGGCTTCTCATTTCCTCTACGCTTCCTGTCGCTTCCAGAGAAAACTCCTTAAGGATTGCCTCCAGCTCCCGCTTCCGGAGATATGAAATCCAACGTGCTCCCATAATTCCGAGCTACTTGGTGATCCACGAGAAAGTTTTCCGGCGCGTCGAGAGGGAATAACTACCAAATAATTGAGGTTTCGGCAAAAGCTGACAAAGTCGGGCTTTCGGCGCGTAAAGAAATTAAAGTTAAATCAACGTGGCAAGGACTCGCTGGTCAATCGACGGTAGCTAGTCGGGGTCACGAAAGAGGACACAAGAATTATAGAGAAATCGATCAAACTTGGAGAAAACTGCGTTGGGACTCGGAGGACGATGACTTCCCGTAGATCGATGTGCACTCGGCGGCGGCTAAAGTTAAATTGAAGCTGGTTCTTCCTGTCGAGGGTATTTTTGCTGATCTGGTCGGCTGTCAGCTTCGGGTGCCGGAGAGACGGTCGGCAAACCAAACAAAAATGGCGGTTGCTGTGAGAGTACAAGTTAAATTCTCCCTGCCTCGTGTTCTTAAGTTTCCCGACTCAAATGGTGTACCGGTAGAGGGTTCGGCCCGCTCTCTCTCCCTACCATGCTATATATCTATGTACTCGTGCTACTATGTTTGTCTCGCTCTGGGGTTTTCTCCTCTTAGGTATACATGGGCCACGTGTTCTCTGGTACCGTGTTCGTACGTTTCTCGGGACTGTACTTGCTTAAACTTCTAGGTTATACTCGCTGTGCTTGCTTGAAATTTGAGATTCGTAGTAGTATTAGTGGCCCCCCTCGATATGTAGGCCTCTTCTTTCGTATCGAAGTAAAACAAATTTTCTCTCCTTGTACCCAAAATATATTGGTCATCAAAAATTCGTAAACCCCATGTCCCTGTTCGGGCGCCATCTGTAAAGTAGTTTTCTTCGGCTGGGATGCGGCTCAGTCTGGCCAGGATCCCCTTTACAGAAAATTTATAAAGGATGGGACATGGATGGAAGATGACTGGTAGGCGGGCGCTAGGTGGAGTTGCCCGCCCCCTTTAATCGATCAGTAAGACTGAGGAAAAATGTTTATTTTGGTATACAAGCGGGTAATACAGACCCCGCGGATCACTCTTCGGATACGCCTATGGGGAAAACAAAAAGGAGGGCAACATATCTCTTTAGAGGGGGGGGAAAAGCGCTCTTATATCGCACTAGTTCATTCTTTGTGGGTCGCGGCCTGGATTACAGTCTAGCTGGCACGCCTGACTCCCCTCAGCATTCACCGATGGGGTCACCCGTGCCCCCTTGACCAAACTTGTCGGAGTCCCGCTGTACCGCCAGCAAGCGCTGGTGGGGCAGGGCGCCGTCAAGTAGTAACCCCGGATTCGAGCCTTATTCTGGGGTCAGTCTAGAAGGAGGTTATTTTCCGGTCGGCTTGTCCGACCCCGGGTAATAAAATGGACATGCAATAATTTAGACTCCGTTTTCCAGCCAACAACTCAGGTTTTTTTTATTTAAGAACGTTTTTTTTTTCCTTCATATTCTTAGTTTAAATCTCTCCGCTTATAATATTTGCCAGTTTCCTTTACATATTTACAGAGTATTTACAGAGTCTTTATATCTAGTCCTTGAGGCCCGAATACTAGGGAAAGGGCGTCTCTAACCTACCCCAAAACCGTACAACACCGCATCGAGATCGGGAAAACCTTTACAAACACGTGGCTGATGGCCAGTTTGGGGTTTTCGTGGCCACTCGGTGCGGGTCTTGCGTCTCACTCACCCATCTCACTCCTTTTACACACGCGCGTCGGGTGTGTGTGTGTATTTCTCCTGCGCAGGTCTCCTCGCCGCTGGTCCTGGGCCGGGAGATCTACGCCACGTCCTCGTCCTGCTGCTTCTCCCTCCTGCTGTCCAGCGTCAAAACGACCGCTGGGGTTCTCTTGCGGTAGTGGGCTGGGCTCCTCGAGGTGTCCCTTTGCTCCTGCTTATCACTTCTCCAGGCCAGCGTCAAACGACCGCTGGGGTTTTCTTCACTATGTATCCGTGTCACTCGACCGCTCGGAAACCACTGACTCCTCTATTCTCTTCAGCTTCTTGGTTTTGGGTCGTTTTCTTGCAAAACTTCCAAGATCCTATCTTCCTCTCGTTCGCACTTAAGCGGGCCCTTGGCGCGTGCCAGAATTCGCTGGTGTGCGAATTCCAGTGTGTTTCGCGATCCTATTCTCCTCTCACTCACTCCTAGGGATAAAGTTGGCGCGTGCCCGTTTTCGTGGTGAGTTCTCGCGCTTTGTGTGTGTGTGTGAGGTGAGCTTTGGTTCGCTAGCGGTGAGCGTTCCGCTTGACTATCGTGTGTGGGGGTTCGTGCCTACTCTTAGCCTACGATTAATACTAGACTTATCTATTAATACTTATCTAAATACTTAATTACTTATTTTAAATTATTAAATTTGTGAGGAGCCGTATGGTTCCTTACAACCGAATAAGAAGATTCGGTATGGGACCAGTACCGGAACAGGAACCGAATTAAGATTTGGTTTGATTCCCTGTATTAAAAATATTGTCCTGAAAAATTATCCAAGGATACTCAAATTACTTAGCTTAGTTGAGGAACCGTCTAACTAGAATCAAATATCAGTGCAAAATCATAGGTTAGGTTAGGTATTAACGGATTTCAGACTACAGTCTGACACACTTAGACCTCTTTGTGTCAGTAAAGACAAGACTATAAACGGAAAGTTTACTTTATTATTTTAATCTTTAGAAATCCGTTTGGATAACTATAGTTTATTTCTGTTAGGTTTATAATTTTTATTATTAAGAAATCCGTTTGGATAACTATAATTTATTTGTTGGGCAGAATGCTGACCTTGTACTTCCTATGCGCTGCATAGCCCGCTGCATTACTTAGGTGCTTTGGTCAACGGCACTAGCGTGGGACCGCTGACTTAGCGCCTCGTGCCGGGTGCATTCCCCAACCACTCAGCGACTCCGGTTTCGGATTTCATTCTTTCAGACCGCTGATTTGAAGAATTGCATCCGGTCTTGCAACACCTTTGGGATCCATGCTAACTCCTCCCTCCTTTAAGTGAAGGCCGTCCTCGGACACCTTCAGCATAGACTTCAGTACAGCTGTCAATTTACTCTGGCGTACGAACGCAGCGTCGGTGGAGTTGATAGGTGACGAAGAGGCACACCGAAACGATTACTAAAGTAATACCGCTGGATAATAGTGGCTTCGTTACAATTTCTTCTTTAAGGCGCTCAATGTGTTGGAGATTTTTCAGGCTTAATTCATGAAGAAAAGGCAGGCTCAGCTGTTCCTTGTGGCCCGTGATGTTTACGTGGGGTACCATTGAAACTGCGGGCTTCTTCTTCAGTATGCCATAGTGGTTTTGGAAGAGGGTCTCGTTTACCGTAACGTAGTCGTCGAAGGTTACCAAATATGTGCCCCTAGGAAGGTGTTTAGGGCTGCCGTCATATTGAAGTTTCGCAGCAGCATCGTTGATAATGAGTATGCCGTCGTCGATTGTTGTTATGGGACTGAGGTGACCTGGAATGGTGCTGCACTGGGCGACAGTTCCGGAAACCAATTCTTGAGCGCATGTTGAGGAGTCAGATTTTCTGCAGAAGGTGGTTCCAATTGAAGAGTCACACTGGTCTAAAATCCTATTACACCAGTTTACAAAATGAAATCGACCTCTTCCTCATCGAAGACAACCTTAATTTTCCGTTTAAGTACATCTCCCTGATTAAGAAATGGGCACTTAAAATTTTTTGTATGGTGTCAATTTTTTTTTAGGTGTATAAAACGTTTTTTGCCACTTTTTATTTTCTATCTTAAGTTTTGATAACCTGATTTGGGTGATATTATACTCAATTTACAGGTAATAGAATGTTCTTTAACTTTCCTATACACAGCATTGAGTTCCAGTCATTAGTTTAGGAGGTACACTTCGTCGAGGCTGAAAAAGTGTGAAAAAATGCAAAAAAGCTGGCATAAATGGCATCTTTAAAAATACACGCATAAAAACCGAAATTATTTTTATAACTTATATCGTTAGATAGTACTTCGACAAAGAAAATAAGCTAATGATCGTTACAATCCGCCAGGAAATTATTTTGATATGAATTTTTTAAGCTCGGAAGAACGGTGGTTTTTTGGCCGTTTACAGCTGTTAACTAAGGTTAACAGGGCTGTAATACACATTTTTTCCAACTGAAATAATCTATATAAAATCGAACCTTTGGTTGTTTATTGGTCTTGTTAGTTTGCTTAAAGATGTATCTTTAAGTAGAAGTTATAAAAATAATTTCGGTTTTTAGGCGTGTATTTTTAAAGAAGCCATTTATGTCACCTTTTTTGCATTTTTTCCAACTTTTTCAGCTTTGACGAGGCGCAGCTTCTAAACTAATGACTGGAACTCAATGCTGTGTATAGGAAAGTTAAAGAACATTCTATTACCTGTAAATAAAAAGTGGCAAAAAACGTTTTATACACTTAAAAAAAGAATTGACACCCTACAAAAAATTTTAAGTACCCATTTCTTAATCAGGGAAAATTAAGGTTGTCTTCGATGAGGAAGAGGTCGATTTTATTTTGTAAACTGGTGCTATTATGTTGTATTGGGTAAATAGATATTTTCTTACATACTACATTAAGTTTGGGGTATTTTATGAGGAAGTGTATCATGTCATTATTCTGAAATGCTTTTATCTGGGATACTTCTAAAGACTTAAGAACTCAACTCTGGATTTTAATGCTCGTCATCCTATAATACTTCCAAGGAGCCATCCTGTCACAGTCGCTATGATCTTATATTTCCATGAAAGGTATCTCCACGCTGGACCTCGTGCGCTGCTTGCTATAATTCGTCATCAGTACTGGCCGGTCGGCGGGCGCAAATTAGTGGCAAGCGTAGTAAACAAATGCATCAGGTGTTTTAGGGCCAAGGCCGCGCTTACTCCAGCACATCATGGCAGACCTCCCCAAGGAAAGATTGGATGACGGATCGTACACTTTTACGATCACCGGAGTAGATTTCTGTGGCCCCTTTTTCTACAAAAGCGAGGTGCGTACTCGGCCGCCAGTAAAATGCTACATCTGCGTGTTCATCTGCTTCGCAACGAAGGCCATACACCAGGAACTGGTGCAGGATTTGTCTACTTCTGCTTTTATTAGCGCCCTTCAGTGGTTTATTTCTACTAGATGCCGGCCCAGAGAAATATGGTCTGACAATGCGACTAACTTCGTGGGAGCCAGTAACGAGCTTAAGCGTTTAAAGGAGTTGTTCATGAGCGATGCGCATCAAAATGCAGTACAAGATCAAATCGATTGGCGTTTTATACCTCCTCGCTCTCCGCACTTTGGGGGACTGTGGGAGGCCGCGGTAAAAACTGCTAAGTACCACTTCTATCGCTCAGCTTCCAGTTCGATTCTGAAGAATTCTG